>JADRCH010000027.1:18331930-18403966 GCA_019843965.1 Rhynchomys soricoides
CTACTGCTACTGCTACTGCTACTGCTACTGCTACTGCTACTGCTACTGCTACTACTACTATTACTATTATTGGCAGGTTTGTTGTATTGAAAAACTGCTCCCAAGGATCAAGGCCAGAGAAGCCGCCATGGGAAAAGGGGGTGGGGTAGGGAAAGGAGAGAGAAAGAGAAGGGATAGAGAAAGAAGGAACACATGTTCAGAGAGAGAAAAGAAGGCGATATTCTTTCTTAATAATACTGTTTGGAAGCGGCTCAAGATGAGACTTTTAAATTCACATTGATGTTAAAAAACATTTTTGATCACCTTTCACCGATATCTGAAAGCATTGTTGAAAATAAATAAATCAAAGAGGAACAAAGAAGAAAACAAGCAACTAACAGGAAGTCACTAGGCTCTAGAAATGTGTGTGGAGCATTTTAGATGAGCCTTCTGCTGGGTTCCCCGGGTGAGCACCACCACGGTCCCTGAACTCTGGTGCTCTGGAGAAACTGTGGGAACATCTTTGGCTGCCTTCATCCTCTGAACTGCAGCTGATAAACCACTAAAGTGCTGTAATAATGGCAAATTAGTCTGTCTTGTTCCAAATGATTACAGTATTATTTGGAGAGTTTTCAAATGCTTTTGAATCAAGAGAATGATTGCAACGCTAAATTCAGGACCTTTCAGAAAACTTAAAATAATTCTATTATTTTATAGTTGAAGTACTTTAAATATTCAGGAACGTTATTTTATAAATGCTTGCATATATCAAAGTCTAAATAGGCTTTAGAGCCCTGATTTCTTCATTTTAAAAGGAATCAATGTGGACTAAATATATAAATTATATATATATTATTATATATAATATATATAATATTAATATAAATTTAAATAAATATATAATAATATATATAAATATATACATTATATATATATATTAGCAGTGAATTATTATTGCATATTAGCTTGTTAGAATTAAATTTTATGAGGGAGCAATCCTTACAGCTTATGAATGTCACCATATGGAGAACCAAGTCTCAGCACTGATCCCATTATAGCTGGCTAGGCAGTGAGTGGGGAGGCTAAGCGATGCACAGTGCCTCAATCCTGACCTCTAGAGGCTATTCTAAAAACGGCAAGTTAGACCATCACAACAGCTGACTGGATTGTAAAAAAAGATTTGAATTTCTCTGTATACCCTAACCTGTCCCAGGTCACAGCAAGCACATGAGGGAATTATCTTATTGTAAATAAGATATTATTCTCGAAAGAATTACAAGCAGTTTTGGTTATAATGCAATCCTTAATTCAGACGACTGGAATTTCGAATCTACTCGGGTGCTTCCATTAATATTTTATATACTCCAGGCTCTAGAAAGAATGACAATTCATCATTTTCTTATTTTATCCTTGGTGATATCTGGAAAGACACAAAATTTTTCCTGAATCTCACATGCAGGACTCATATACAAATCTTCGTCCATTTTTATGTGTCGAATACAAGACCTTTCTTAGAAAGTGCTGAGTGACTTTAAAGATCATATAGCACTGATGAAGATGAATTGACTCATGGTATTTCGTGAAAAATTTTCACATTTAGATCCCTAAGATGGCAAAATACCAGCCTATAAATTGCAGTTAATTAAGTCAATTTGCTCACAAACTAATTACCGAGGTTTAATTAACATGAAGAAATGTTAGTCAGAGCTTACAGATAGTCTTTACAATTGTGTCTCATGGACACCTTCACGCTTTGAAGGTCACGCTTCAAATGTTCCAGTTCTGTCTCATCAGCACCGAGCACACTTCAAATTCTAGAGTACTTCAGATTTCAGATGAAAGATACTCAGCTTATATTACTTACATGTTTTATTTTCAAGACATCTTCATTATTGACTTACTGACATACACATTTACTATAGATCACTTTCATCACTTATAGCTAAAACATTTATTTGTTTGTACAAGTATTTCTATAGTTTCATCCTTTTAAACTTGCCAATAAGATTGTAAAAATAGTGAAGAGTTGTAAAATATTTTGTAAAAAGACTGTGTTGTAAAGTTAAAAAGTAAAAAGAATTAAATTAAATTTAAAAAAAAGTAAAAAATTAAACCTGTGATAACTAACATTAATTATGAGGGATAAAGAAATGATTAAGCAGGTAAAGACTCAGCCAAACCTGACAACCTGAGTTTAATTCTGGGACCTACATAATAGAAGGAGAGAATAAAATCCCTCCTCCATATTGTCCTGTAACCTCCACAAATGCACTTTGTCATGCATGCATGCCAACAACACACAATACATACGTACATACACACACACACACACACACACATACATACATACATGTAAATCTTAAAGTTTTCACTATTTAAAAAATTATCAACGTGACAGGCTCTATCATCAGCCAGGAAAGTAAGCCTCCAGGTACATCTGGGTTACTTAGACTACATAAGCTTCTGGGTATGCTAATGAGAGTTTATCTTGATTAGATTAATTCAGTTGGGAAGACAAAACCATTCCGTTGACGGGGGTTCTATATTCCATGAACAAATGAAAGTTGGGTGGACAGCAGCATTCAACGTTCTCTGCTTCCAGACTGCAGATTCAATGTGACCAGTTGCTTCAAGCTCTTGCTACCAGGACTTCCTCATCATAGTGGACTATCCCTAAAGCTGGGCACCAAAACAGATACTTCCTTCATCGGCTTTTGCCAAGGTGTTTTATCACAGCAACAGTAACAGAACTGAGACAAGGGACTTGAGTCTTCACACTGAAAATCATGGATCTGGCTTTATCTTACAGCTTCATCAAAGTTTGTTCTACTTTGTAAGACCTTAATTTTAGGGAAATAAAATCAAGTAAATTTACTTAGAATGTTTATTGTTTGCCGAGGATGGCAAGGAATGTTTTCTAAATAGGGAAACAAATTTCAATGAGAATATTTTAAATTATCTAAAACATTTTCCCCCCAAATACTGCTAAATCCATGTATTTTGCCAGTGTTCTGCACTGAAGACAGGCACAAAAATGGCAAGAAAGCACAGAATTAATTAAGAAGTGTACACCTTCAAAATTCATGATGTCTTGGCTTTTAATAGCTAAATAGTACTCCATTGTGTAGACGTACCATACTTTCTTTATTCATTCTTCAATTGAGGGACATCTAGTTTGTTTCCAGTTTCTAGATATTATGAATAAAGCTGCTATGAACGTAGTTGAGCAAGTGTCTTTGTCAGATATTGGAGCATTTTTTGAGTATATGCCCAGGAATGGTATGGCCAGAAACTAGAAACAACCTGGATGACCCTCGAAGAAAAATAAAGAAAATGTGTTACAACCACACAGTGGAATACTATTCAGCTATTAAAAACAAAAGACATCATAAATTTTGTAGGCAAATGGATGGACCTTGAGAATATCATCCTGAGTGAGGTAACCCAGTTTCAAAAGGACATGCATGGTATGTACTCACTTATAAGTGGGTATTAACCATAAAATACTGATGTTACAATCCACAGACCCAAAAACACTAAACAAGAAGGAAGGTCCAAGTGAGGAGGCTTGAATCTCACTTAGAAGGGGGAATAAAATAATCATAAGAAGCAAATGGAGAGAGGAATCTGGGAGGGGAAGATGGGGAGGGAAATGGGGGATTCAGGATCAGGTGTAGGGAAGGACAGGAGAGATAGCTAAATGGCCATGAAAATGAATGGAAATCTTCAACTGACAGGGTTGAGGAGGTGAAGGACATCTCCAGGATGAGACAGAGACCTGGGGTGCCCAAGAATCAATGGGGGTGACCTTGGCTGTGACTCACTACATTAGGGATGTGGAACCTGAAGAGGCCACCTCCTGTAGCCAGGCAGAAACCCAGTGGAGCAATAGAGACACAAACCCACCCACAAAACTTTCAACCCAAAATGTATCCTATCTACAAGAAATGCAGGCACCAAGGATGGAGCAGAGACTGAGGGAATGGCCAATCAATAACCAGCTAAACTTGAGACCCATCCCATGGGCAAGCACCAATCTCTAACATTATTAATGATACTCTTAGGCTTGCTAACAGGAGCATGCTGTCCACTGAGCAGCAACACCCAGAAGCTGACTCAGACAGATACAGACACCCATAGCCAAACAGTGGATGGAGCTTGGGGAGTCTAATGGAAGATTAGGAGGAAGGATTGCTGGCCCCTAAGGAGATAGGAACTCCATAGGAAGATGAACAGAGTCAATTAACCTGGACCCTTGGGACTCTCAGAGTCTGAACCACCAACCAAAGAACATACACAGACTGGACTTAGGCCTTCCTGCTCATATGTAGCAGATGTGCAGCTTGGTCATGTGGGTTCTGAACAACTGGAATGAGGTCTATCCTAAAAACTGTTGCCTATACATGGGATATGTTCTTCTAGCTGGCTGTCTTGTCTAGCCTCAGTGGGAGAGGACGTGCTTAGCCTCTCAGAGACTTAAAGTGCCAGGGTGTGGGGTGGGGGATACTCAAGGGGGTCCCCATCCGCTCAGAGGAGAAGTGGAGGGGGGATGGGGAAATATTGTGGGAGGAGGTAACTGGGAGGGGGCAGAGAGAGGGATGTAAAGTGAATAAGTTTTTTAAAAATTAAATTAAATTTTAAAAAAGAAATGTACAACTGAACAAAAAGTATTCTTAAAGTTAGTTTAGATGTCACACTTCAGTCTGATTATTCCATGCATGCTTGAAAATATGTTTTCTTGGTATCTGCCATGTTCATGAGAGTGAACAGTATGGCATCAACAACCTATACAGACTGATCCCAGATGAAGTTCATATCACAGTCTCCAGATGAGAACAGAACAAGCTGGAGAAGAGCTCTACTTGTCATAATTACATGTTGTATTTACTGCAAAGAAAATAGCACACCTAGGCCAAAATAGCAAAGACTGACAAAGCATACTGTGAGGCATATTTATAAATGTGTTTTGTAGATTAGTGAAGATGTCACCTGTACTAGGATTAAAATTTTAAATCACCTCCTAAAGCTTTCTCACAAGTAAGAACTAAGGAAGCCTAGGTTCTATTAATCTTTCTTTCTAAACCACTGAAAGGGTCCCTTCCCATAAAAGACAGCAAAACAGGGAGGGGGGTGATAGATCTAATCACGTGTCTTTGAGTTTCTATTGCTGCAGAAAAACACTGTAATCAAAACAACTTGGTGAGGAGTTAATTTTATCTTCTGCATCATGATCAGTCATCAAAAGAAGTGAGGGAAGAAACTCAGGGTAGGAACTGATGCAGAAGTCATGCGGGGAGTGCTGCTTACTGACTTGTTCCCTGTGACTTCCTAAGCCTACTTTCTTACAATACCAAGACCACAAGCCCAGTGGTAGCACTGCCCACAGTGAGCAGGCTCCTCCCACATCAATCACCAATCAAGAAAATGCACCACAGGCCCTCCCACAAGACAATCTGGTGGCAGCATTTTCCCAATTGAAGTTTCCTCTTCCAAAATTATTCTAGCTTGTGTGAAGTTGGCATAAAACTAGCCAGTACAGCAAGCCACTGGATTAAATGCTCATCGCTTCTGTTTGTTACAGTTGTTCTCTGCATTGAGAGAACCACTTCAATTTTGATGAGTATTTTGGGAATCAGTTCAATACTTATTATTTTGCCAAGTTTGTGTAGGTTATTCAATTAAAATTTAATATAATCATTATCTGCAAGTGGCTTTTCAAATAATCATTAATTAAATAATTTAGTCATTTTATTTTAATGAAGTGAAGAAAAACATCTTCCAAGGGAATATTTTTAATTAATGTATTTATTTTCCCCAAGTTGTAAGACATTAGCATTCATGCTTCATGTCTGCTGTGTAGCTGCATATCACTTGTGTCATTAAGATGAGGGAATTATGACCAGCAGAGAACAATAGAAATATTGCTTAGAAGAATGAGTGTTTATCTCACTAAAGCTTTCAAAAATGACTTCTGAGATGATGATGTATTATTTTGCATCCTATGAGTAAGAAGAGACAACTGTAACTATAGTTACCAAGTATAATAGGACCTCTACTTTCCAGAATTGCATCCAGACTAAGTATTTATACAGGAAATTTGTTGTGTGAACACAGTTAGGGGCAGGAGGTTAGAAAGAAATTTAAATGCACCTGTCACAAGCAATTTATTATGCGCTTTCGTTATCAATATCTTTCATGAAACACTTTTACTTCAAAAATATACTTTTAGAGATATCCTTCAATGAGTTGCCTGTGAAATAGAAAAATAACAGTAAATAATCTTTTTCCAGGTATAAAAAAAAAAGTCATCTTTTTTCTTCACATTACATTCCCAGAATGCTTTCCCTGGCATGGACCGAACTTCGATATTTTTAACAAGAAGGAAGTTCTGTTGCTTAACCAGAAATTAGAATGTCCAGCTCACCTTGTCTCAGAAAACAAACACTGCCTCCACTTATTTTATGGAGATGGCAATGTTAGTGTGATAAGTAACTTCAAGAAATAGAGATGTAGATCTTTCGGGCTGGACTAAGCTCTTCCAATTATTCTACACATGGGTACTGGGTGTCTTTGGTTTATGCAGTGTGTAAGAATGTAGGATCCAAAATTAGGTACCTGGATTTGTGTGGGCCTGTGTGCTGGAGGCTTTCCACAGGGATCTTCGGCCCGGCCAAGTGTGAGGGTTCAGGCGAAGGGGAGAGTGCAAGTGGGGACAGAAGTCACCTCCACCTCAGTCTCCACAGTTGCTCCAAGAAGCTGAACCCACCACCTTGTGCTGAGTTGGGTTCATGTTGAGCCCATGAGAGGCCGACTAGCTGGCGAGAAGTGCGGGAAGCTTCTGGTGGCATTTCAGGAGAGCAGACCTCTTCATAAGCAGCAGTTACAAACAGCTCTTATGATAGAAGCTCTCAGACGATGGAGTAGTTCTCACACCTTTATTCCTTCTGGATAGGATCTCTCCTATACAGTTTGGGATGGTCTAATATACAGTTTGGGATGGGTCAGGGGTCTGACAACAGGCACTTCCCATTGGCTTGGTCTGAGAGTTTAGGGATACCTTACCTGCATGTGGGAGGACTTGGTGTGCTGCTCCTACATGACAGACCTCTCTACAGGGGGCTGTGAGGGTTGTAGCTACTTGACAGGAGACAAGGGCCTCCTGGTAGCATTGGCAAAACACCTTCCGGTCCCTTGCAGGGTTAGCTCCACTGGGTCACCCAGGGTTAAGCCTATGCTTGACCAGGGGCCAGGCTTCCTGTCACAGTCTACTGCCCCACAGATTTGGATATCGGATCCTTTATTTATTAGATCTGTGAGCATAATTTAGTTACATCATACCCCCTAACCCTATTTCCATGTGATTAAAATGGAAAAAACAACAGTAGCTTCCCCATGGTCTAGTTATGAGGTTTAAATGAAGTCATTCAAGCCGAGGACAAGTGAGTTTAGAGATGCTAAGCACTTGATAACTGCTAGTATTGTTGTTGGAATATTGAGTCATGTTCATTGCAGCACTCAGAAATTATGATTAAATTAACGAAGTATTCAAGAGGGACAGAGGAGGGATAAAGAACACGAAGAATGTTTGGAAAAGCCTTGATCATATTATTTTATACAAACATAAATATACATATAGTATATATGAATATATATTAAATGAAGTTCTGCCACTTACTCTGACAATACCCCTACCAAAGAACCATAGTCCATCTAAGAAAAACCTCAACACCAGGTATGAAAAATCTCATTTCAAATTGGTGATCAGGGGAGTCCAAATGACTTTCAAAACAATATGGACTATTGCTTTTTTTCCTTGGTTGCCTTCCAGAGATGGAAGTAAATGTCTATTGATGAAAACACCATGTACTTCTGGCACAGAACTCAAATGTTGGGACTCAGAAGTTTTGAGCTGAATCTAACCTGAAAGCTTCCTCCATGAGGACTAATTCTCATAATACTAGAGTGTGCTATGCAAGCTGCCAAAACAGTGGAGTAATGAACAATTCTACCCAGCTATTACTGTACAAACCATAATAATGACCAGTCCTACAAGATACTGATAAATGTGCAATAGTGGCACTCATATCTAAATGGTAACCAACAGCTCTCTAATTGAATGTGAGGCCTGATCAACAGGAGGTTCATTATGTTGCATGCTATAAACCTAGCCAAAGACCATTTACTGGCGAAGTCATGGATCTTAGAGGGGATCCTACTACTACTATTTTACTAAACTAGAATGATTCCTAACCACATTCTATATGCTTGTCTGCATAATTACAGATAAGTATACCTCCCAGTTCTCATCAAAGCAGCTTCTCTTTGCAGCAGATGGAGTCCATCACAGAAAGTCTAGAACACAAAGAACACAAAGAACATCTAATCGTGGGTTGCTCAGACAATATAACAGAAATGGGTGCCAGAAGATTATAAGAGCTAAGAGACAAGGAAATCTACTGTGAAATTGTGTCTCCTAGAAATGACAGAGAATCAACATTCAAAATACCACAATATGGTCGCCTAAGCAACAACTAAACAACAATATCACCAATAGACATGCTAACATAGAAGGAAGAAATTTTATGAGATCTCACTTCTAAAAAAAAGAACTACAGGTAACTAAAGAATGCTGAGAGAGGGAAAACCTGTCTTCTGGGGGATGAGCTCCCTGATTATTCAATGCCAAGAGGTTAGCCCTTAAATCATATACATACAAGTAACATCAAATAGACCAATGGGTTGTGCTTATATATTTATGCAAGCTTATGTATTTTGCATACATGTGTGTGTATGTATAACAATGATAAAGAAAAGAGACCATGAATTTGAGAGAAAGTAAGGGAGGGCATGCATTGTATTGAGGGAAAAGACACTGGAGAGGTTGGAGGGAGGAGATGGAAGAAGAAAAGGATATAATAATATTTTAATTTTAAAATATTTTTTCAGATACTCACACAGCCTTAAGAAACGCTATTGCTAGCTTACCCTGTTTCTGGAGTCACATTCTGTGGGACATTTGGCAAGTGGTAGCTATCTTCTAAGACATCTCCTTGTACTCTGTGTGTCTCTTTGGGTTTCCCTTACTTCTTAGAAATCGCTGTCTTGGATGCAACCTTTGAGCGACAACCTTCCTTCCTTCCTTCCTTCCTTCCTTCTTCTTAGCAGGTCAGTGATGCTGACTCACAAGGCTTCAAAGTGTTCCAGAAAGAAGCAGGTTGCATTTAAAGAGAGTAGAACATTGAGTGACAAAATGAAAGTCACACAGGATGCTGCAGAATTCTCTGTTTACAGAAGAACTCTCACTTTTATGGCCAAATGGTTGAATTACTTTATTACATGCTGTGAATTTTTGTAAACGATTTTTGATTCTTGTAGATTTAAAAAAGAAATGGAGAGAGAGAAAAAAAAAATTAAAAGATTTGTAACCGAAAGATTTTCTAGGTACAGGTATCTTGGATACTCTTTAGTTAACTGATTCTGTTATAGAAATACTTCAAAAACAAGTCAATATTTTAAGGGACCATTAGTTCAATAGAATGTAGGAATTTATATAACTGAAGGAAAAAATAATGAAATAAAATTATTCAATTGAACAAAAGCCACAGCAAGAAAAGAATATAGCAACTAAAGCATAATAAGTAGCTAGGACTTCTGTATTGGGATGTGATGGAGCCACAGGTTCAAGTATAAATAGAACTCCGTGCTGTAACCTGGACATAGAGGTATCCTGCATGAGGTATTAAACAGCAGACAGGGCAGGGCTCTGGGTCTCTAGGGGAAAAGAAATATACACGAAGAAAGTCTTATAACAGCTTGTAGATGACTCTCTACTATGACTTTGGGAGATGTTTTCTGTGTAGAAGAGCAGGAGTTAGGATGCTAAGAGCAAAATTACAGGCAAGTGAAATATAGACCAAAGCTGCCACACAACTGGAGAACAGACCAAAAAATGCAGAAATTGGATACAGGTTAAAGGGTTTGGCTGCATATGCCCAAGATGAAACTTCAGAGAACTTACCCAGACTGTCTATTACAGGGTTGAAGTCTAAAGAACAACTCTAGATGTGAAACTGGGTTGAAATATATTAAGATTCCAGTCCAGCCATACTGAAAGTACCTTGCTGAGAATCTCAAGAATTCCTCTGAAGGGTCAAGTGAGTGAGTGAGGACCATAGCTTGGAAAAATGGCCATGTCCCTAGACAAAGAGCAAACTCAAAATGTAAATACCTAGCAAGGACTAAACCTATCGCCATGACTGTGAACAAGTGTCAGAGATGCAATCCAAACCTAAACCTTTCTGATCTCCCAAACTTTTATTTCCAAACACTCCTGTTCCCATTGTAGGAGTCCATCCTTCAAATGGGTCGAGAGCCACCAGAAAGGAGGATAAGAGACACCCATGACAGATACCCATCAGAAATTATACAGACTAATTTAAAATTACCACTAGACAATATGAGTCCAAATAGAAAAGCAATTAAGGATGTAAAGCAGGGTTTAGGTTTAATCATTGTGATAATTAAGATTGATAAGATAAACAGTTCCAAGTAATTCTTGCCATTAGGAGTAGAAGCCCATATTGCAGATTGACTGATTCTGAAAAGAGGAAGACATAACTGTGACTGTTCTGTCATAACACAAAGCCTGAGTAGAAAACCATTAACATACACTAGTTTCTTTCTTCTTTGTGTGCAGCTTGGCTGACACTTGGGTGATCTAGACTAAGTCCTGATATATACAGATCTATTAATCTGCTTCCTGGTCTCCTAGTGGGTTCTCCAATAGAGCATCTACAGAGGCATTTATTCTTCCTGTGGATCCCAAGAATGCAGGAGACCAATCTTCAACAGAGACCATTGAAGTAGGCAAACATGTCATGTGGTCTCACTCAGGTAGCATCCACTGACCACTAAGAACATCCCACTAGCAAACAAGTGAACTGACCAAGCCTGAAGTCAGGCTTAGGAATGCCATACCCTTTTATGAGGTGTGAATATGTGGTGTTAATTCAGAGGCAATAACTCAATCTATTATCAGTGAGAACACCAGTTCTTGTAACTTAATCTAGTTGCACAATTCAACATAATTTCACAGCTGAAGTAACAGAAAGCATATCATTATGGCTCATGAGTTTGAGGGATGGTTTCTTCTTTCCTTTTTTATGCATTGTTTGTTTGTTTACAGGGAATCAGTAATGAAGACCAGGAGACAGAACAGGCAGAAGGTAAAGTGTGAACTTTGTAGAATCTGAGTTTTCTGAACAGTCAAGGATTTAGCTCACACACACACACAAAAATTGCAGCATGGAAGAAAGAAAGACATGAGGGTAGCCATTTCATTTGATTCATCTACTTGGAAACTAAAGGCAAATTTTTACAAAAAAAAGAAAAATGAATTTTTATTCTTTAGAGTTAATTGCCAAAACAGCATGCACATCATCACTATCTCACATTCATTTGAGTGATTCATTCAACTAATAGTCAATAAATGATTGTTTTGTATTATTACAGGTTCTACTCTGAGACTAGACATTGGTGAGTGAAGGAGTCTAAAAGGTTTTGCCATCATGGCCCTTGACCACATCTGCAATTATGCTCACATGATCTAATGACTGATTTAGGGTATCCCCCATGGGTTAAAAATATTTTTTGGAGTGATTTATCTTTTAAATTTTTCCAGTTTATTTGGCTTTATTATTTGTCTTAGCTTTCTATTGCTATGATAAAATACTGACCAAAAACCAGGAGAAAAGGGTTTACTTGACTAATATGTTCTGATCACAGCCCATCATGAAGGGAAGTTAGAGCAGGAATCTGAAAGCAGGAATCTGAAAGCAGGAACTGAAGCAGAAGCTATAGAGGAACACTGCTTACTAGGTTTCTCCCCTTGGCTTGCTCAGTTTGCATTCTTATACATTCTAGGAACACCAGCCCAAAGATGGTATCAGTCACAGTGGACTTGGCCCTCCCCTATCAATCATTAATCAAGGAAATGACATCACCACCCCTAGATTTGCCTACAGGCTAATCTGATGGTAACACACTAAAATGCCTCCCAGATATATGTAGGTTTGTGTCAAGTGGACAAAAACAACCATGACATTGTTGAATGTAATAGTTTGCTAGGGAAAAGTTAAACCTGATTTATGCACAATGATTAAGTATCCATATAGTTTCAAACATGTTTAATATACTTGAAAATGTGTAACACTGGGCATTAATTCTTAAGAAATAATTCAAGTAATAGAAACAGAGTAAAACTCCTATCACTAGAGGCTAGGTGTACAAGGATTGAACAGATGCTGGTCAAAGTACACAAAGTTTCAGACAAGAGGAATTATTTCAAGAGAACTATTATATCTTATGTTGACTTATGCTAATGACCTATGTTGTATTTGGAACTTTGCTAAGATCATAGATTTTAATAATCTCACCAAACATACAAGAAGTATGCGGTGGTTTGAATATAAATTTTCCCTAAATGTTTTGGCTCAGTCTTCCAGCTGATGAAGTACAACTTTTAGCAACAACAACAAAACCCTGGCATCAGATTATACACAGTAAGTATGTGTCAAGGCTCTTGTCAAAAAGTAAAGGTAAGAAAGACCTCCTCAGGGAAAAGGGATATCTCAGCATGGGCCCACAGAGGCACCCCATTCCCCCACACCTTATCACACTTCCACCAAACATATTCTCTCTTTTCTTTATTTTTATAAAACACAACAACTAAAGCATTTGTTTTTATTTTGGAATTTTGGTTATCTCTATATTTAATATTTTAAATGCTTATGTTGCAAATGCTTTGTCAGTGAAAGAACTTTATTCTTAATTTTTGAATGTAATTCTTTATGTTGTCTGTAGACAATCATGTCAGAAAAAATAAATCATTGTAATGCTTCTTGCTTCAAAAATACTTTCTTGATTCAGAAATCCACAGGTAGACCTATAATCTAAGCAAATTACACAATTAGTTTAGGCTTCATTTCACTGAAAAATCAGAGCATTCCTTAATGCAGGGAACTGGAAAACAACCTTCCTGCAAAATGCTTCTTGGGTAATCAGGCTTCAACGAACTTCTTTCTGATACATTTACAGTCTATTTTATATGAAATGAAAATAGTCAGTGGAAAGCAAACTTTCTGTGAACTGCTATTGTATCAGTGACTACACTCAAAGCTTAGGAATGTATATCCAAGGATTTCCTTGGATGAATATTCAAATCATTCATTGATGGCACTCCAGAAGTGCTAAAGACAGAACTCTGGTAAGAACAAAGATAGAGTCACCTGGCTTGTCTGACTGCCTGCAGAGGTATGAAAACCTTGAAAGTCAGTATTTAAAAGCATTAGCTGTTAGTAGCTATAGCTCTCTCTTTCAAAAACATGAATGTAGAATGGCTCAACCATTGAAACATATAAAGGAAACAGCATGGGATGTCTTTCCTCATGTTTTTGTGAATGAACAAAACATTTTGTGATTCTGGAGGTCAACATGCATTTAGCTTGAGACCTTCAGCTACAAAGGATCCACAGAATACACTGTGATCTTAAGTGCCATGGAACTAGATTATAGTTTTAAGAAATAGCTTGTTTACTTTTTTAAATTGTGAAAGAAATTTTCCCAAAATTTAAGTTTAGAGTTTTCATTTCTGATTGCTACTACCTGGATGCCTTTCTTTTCTTTTTCCTTTCTTTCTTCTTTCTTTTTTTAAAGAACACTTTAGGAAACTCTACCTCTCTTGGAAGGGAAATTAAGCCCTAATTATTGGCACAGTAACTGATTTCATTAACACACACAATTGCCAATGTAATTAAAAATTCTATTATCAGGAATTGTGTCTCAAGGATACCATTCTATAAATTTAGTGCACATTAGAAAGTGTTTATCTGTGAAATTTTGTACTCCAAAATATTTCCTGGGCACCATGATAGCCACTTGGAATTTTAAAGGAAACAAAAGAGACAGGATATGTTTGGAACAGAGATTAAAAATAACTTAAGCACGTATGCTGATGAGGGTTTCAAAGGAAGCTTTTGGAACATAAAGGAAGAGAACACTCAGAAATGAGATTATTTACTTTAAGTGTAGAATGTAAATGAGAAGGGATTTAAGGTATGAAGTCTAAGAAGCCCATGAAAATGGGGGCTAACAGGGAAAGCCCAGAAAGAATTGAAATTCCAGGTAGAAAAAGGTCTATGTGGATCCTTTTGTGAAATAAACTCCACAGCATCCACTTAACTCCAAGAAATCAGAAAGATATCAAACTCCAAGAAATCAGAAAGATATCAAAGTTAAAAAATGTAGAAGTTAACAGGGACCATATCAAAGATTCTTATAAATTATATATTATTATTCTTTCTGTAGTAGTGTTTGCCATTTGAAAGTTGGGGACTTGATTCAAAAAGAATATATATATATATATATATATATATATGTCATTAGTTTTAGAGATTCAGCTTATTTCATTTGATAAAACATTTTTTTCAAGAAAATTAAATCGTTTATTGAGTACACATGATAATGGATGATACACAAGCTTCATTCCCATCTGTTATTTTATCTGATACCTTTATTCAATTTTGATATTGCATAGGGTATGCCAACAACCATTTTATAAACAAATTGTGACCTTGCTTGGATGACCTTTTCAATAGTGAAACTCATTAACAGTTACAACAGTAACTGACAGTTCAACAATACCAAGGTTTTTTGAAGACAATGGCTTCTCCACCCAAGCAACCATAAATAAAATCCAAATGGAACTTGGCACCACCCTGAAGGAATTCTAACTTCATACTGTTGGGGAAGTTTACCAAGATGGCTTCAAAGTAGACTAACTTTACACAGAACATTTAAAAAAAAAAAAAACAAAAGACATTTATTTACGTCATGATCAGACTATTACATTTAGCAATCAACAGCATGGGTGAAAAAGGTCTACAGTAAAACCTTTTGTTGGAATGCTTTACACTTTCCACAGAACAGAAACTAAAATAACCTGTTATACAATTAGTCACAAATACAGTCCTGGAGTTTTTGCCCACACACATGAGTATTGTCTAAAACATGTTTTCTTTGTAGCAGCTAGGCCCTGCCACCACTGTGCTTGGCTGAGTTCACAAATCCGTTGTAACCTGTAGCTTCCCTGTCACTTCTCTGGCTCTCCTCTCCTGCTCAGCTTTGTTTCCTGGCTGTAATTAGAACCTTCTGCCACTGCCATTGCTACTGCTGCTGCTGGAACCTCCATAGCCACCTTGGTTTCGTGGTTTAGCAAAGTACTGGCCTCCACCACCAGAAGGGCCAGAGCTCCTGCCTCCGAAGTTTCCTCCCTTCATCGGTCCAAATATTGAAGACTGATTATTGTAATTGCCAAAATCTCTGTAGCTTCCACCACCTCCAAAATTGCTTCCATCATTTCCAAATCAATTATAGCCACTCCCACTGCCCCCACTGCCCCCATATCCACCACTACCACGGCTGCCACCAAAGCCACCACGACTCCTCGACCAAAATTGTCATTGCCACCAAAACCACCTCCATGACCACCACCAAAGTTTCCGGAACCACTTCGACCTCTCTGGCTGGATGAAGCACTAGCCATCTCTTGCTTTGACAGAGCCTTTCTTACTTCACAGTTGTGGCCATTCACAGTATGGTATTTCTGAATAACAATCTTATCCACAGAGTCATGGTCATCAAAGGTGACAAAAGCAAAGCCTCTCTTTTTTCCACTGCCTCTATCAGTCATAATTTCTATCACTTAAATTTTCCCATACTGTTCAAAATAATCTCGTAGGTGATGTTCTTCAGTGTCTTCTTTAATACCATCAACAAAGGTCTTTTTCACAGTTAAGTGGGCACCTGGTCTCTGAGAATCTCCCCTTGACACAGTTCTCTTAGGTTCCACAACTCTTCCATCCACCTTGTGTGGTCCTGCATTCATGGCAGCATCCACCTCCTCCACAGTGGCGTATGTGACAAACCCAAAGCCCCTGGATCTCTTGGTGTTTGGATCTCTCATGACCACACAGTCGGTTAGTGGTCCCCATTGCTCAAAATGGCTCCTCAGACTCTTGTCAGTTGTTTCGAAGCTCAGCCCTCCAATGAAGAGCTTCCGCAGCTGTTCTGGCTCCTTGGGAGACTCTGACTTAGACATGACGGCAGAGTGATGAGAGCCTTCAGCGATGCTTCCTCAGCAGCGTCAACCAGCAGAAAGCTGATAAAACATTTTACTTATCTCGATCTTCCTACAATACATGGGAGGCAATCTCTTCATCAGACTTCTAGCAAGCTATTTTTAAATTCTAATTTAAAGGAGAATGACTCCATATATTGTAGAAGAAAGCTATCACTCTTAATGTCTACCCATACCTCTAAAACACAAGCTTTTAAATCCTACTATGTTCAATAAATATTAATAATATGAAATCACAATATGATGAAGGAAATCAGCAGCTGAACCATTTCAAGTCAATACTCTAGAAAAAATGAAATGTTTTAATGGTCCATTAAGATTCTTGATAATGAAATTGATTCTGTAATAGTAATTCATTGATTTCCCATTCAACCATTAACTCTGGCCTGGTTGATATTTCTTCTAGTCATATTAGGTATGGGTATAACATGAATTACGTCACTTAAGTCTTGTTGACATCCTACCCCTATGTCTTAGGTTTCTAATGTTACGACGAAATGGGAAAGAAAGGGTTTATTTCACTTCCTGGTACAATCCATCAGGACAAGAAATCATGCAGGTCAGGAACCAGGAGGCAGGAGCTAAGGCAGAGGCCAAGAAGGGGTACTGCTTACCAGCATGGCTTGTTCAGCCTGCTTTCATATAGAACTTAGGACCACCCTCCCACCAATGGAACAACCCACAGTGTAGGAACTGTACTCTTCCATATTACTCATCAGTCAAAAATGCATTACAGTCTTGCCCACAGGACAATCTGCTGGGGACATTGCTTCAATTGAGTTCCCTCTTCCAAGATGATTCTAGCTTATGTGAAGTTGACATAAAACTTGAAGGAACACACTGGTAGTTATGAGTTTAAACTTATTTGGGAATGAGGTCTTTAAGGTATGATAAAATTAAAATGAGATACTTTGCAACTCTTCTCAGGGAAATATGCACAAACAGTATGTATTCACTCAATAAAGGACATTAACATTAACAAAAGACCAAAGAAAGTATTTCACTCAGATCTGGTTTGAAGACCCAGTGAGTCTACTGGGGTCATCTATAGTAGCATATGAGACTCTAAGAAAGCTGCATCACCCAAACTCCCAACAAAACATGGGTGATAAGGCACAAAATAATGCATATCTAGAACTCTCAGACCCAGTTGCATGAAGTTCCACAGCAAAGTCTCCTCTCACCAACAATGGATTCTCTTTATACTAACTTGGGGAGAAGCCTTGGGAATATTAAAACTTTGATGAGCTTCCTGATTAATAGGGGCCTCCTTAGACATAGAAACAATGCTGGTCACAAGCAATATTTCCAACTATTTATCATTCACTGAGAAATGACCTTTTAATAAATAGTAATAAAAATTCAAAGCTGCTATAAAGGAGATAGGAATGTTTGCTTTTATTGTTTTTCCTATAAATCACTCCACAGTGGTTAGATTTCAGACTTCTTCTATTTCTACTTGTATTATGCCCTCCAGTTCTTACTATATTTCTCAGGATTCTTCAATTAGCCTTCCTATCATCAAAACTCCATTAAAGGGTACCCACTCTCCACAAACACACTCCCTACTCTAGCATGCTCGTTTGCTTATCCACCCCCTTCCCTTCTCTTCCTTGCCCCTCCTTCTCATTATGTCAGACATGTTCTTTTTGCTGTTATTGTTGTTGTTTGTTTGTTTTTGTTTCTGTTTTTGTTTTTCAAGACAGAGTTTATTTGTGTAGAAGTTGTAGCTGTCCTGGAACTGACTCTGTAGACCAGGCTGGTCTTGAACTCACAGAGATCCTCCTACCTCTGCCTCCTGAGTGTTAGAATTAAAAGCCTGCACTGCCACCCAGAAATATTACTGTTTTGTTTTTCCTCAGAGCTCTAGCGGCAAGAAATCTAAGATCAAGGTATCAATTTTGTTGGGATCTAGCATAAGGTTTTCTTCTTTCCTTGCACACAGCTGCAAAAAGGCTGTGCCTTTTTGTTGTGTGCTTACCCAGGAGGGAGGGGGAAGCTAAAGAAAAGAGAGGCAGGATTATTTTTTTAAAGGAGTTCAGAAGGAGGACTTGGTGGAAGGGGGGAGAGGGGAGGGGGGGAGGAGAGGATAGGACAGTGGAGAAGAAAGGGAGGGGGAGAGGAGGGGAGGGGAAGGCAGGAAAGTGGGGAAGAGAAACGACCATTCTGTGATCTCTTTCTTTAAGGTCACCAATCCCATCATAAATAACCTACACTCAAAAGCTCATATAAATTTAATTATTTCCCCAAAGTTCCATCTCCAAAGCCATAACAGGGTTTCAGCACACATGAATTTGGTAGCAAAAATTTCAGGCTACAGCATATGAATTTCCCTTATATGAATACTTCTGTTTCGTGTTCCAGTTCTATTTTGATGAAAACTTAGTTGTAAAAGCTATATTATCTTCTCCCTTGTTATCTTTAGTCCTTAGAAATTTTCTAAAAGATCTAGAGCTGTTCCCTTACTGGACATTGTATGTTGCACACAGTGTATCTATACACACTTTAATGTGTGTATAACACACAGTCAACCAAGATATTGTCAAATTCACCAGAACAGGTATTAATATAACTGAGCTTTAAAGCTGGTCAGTTGGCTCAGTTGGTCAGAGCATGGTGCTAATATCTGCGTTTTAGAAACAATCTTTAGTCAAATCACTAGAAAATTATACACAAATACTAGACATCTCCTAAGGACTCGTGAGGCAAGGAATAGTTTTAAGAGTTGGATGATGAGTACATATTGACAGGTCCAGAAAACAAAGCAGGGAAGACTACATAAAACCAATAGGCAAAAGCAAGTGCCATGAAGATGCATGTGTGTTAACATGGGCCTCTGGGCCTGCTTCTTGTTCTTTGAGCCTTGAGCAGAAGCTATTTCATTCATTTGCCAACTTGACCAAATGCCTACAAGTTCTCCTTTCTCAACTGATTATATGTTTTTGGAAGACACTCAACACAATGGAGAATCATTTTCAAATTAATTGGATTTGGGGTCATCATGGAAATATACCTGTAGGTGGTCCCATGCATGTGTTTCCATATTGGGTAATTAAGATAAGACCCATCTTATACATGGATTACATCATCCCATGGGCTGCTATTCCTAACTAAATAACAAGGACAAAGTAAGCTGAGCACTAACCTTCATCTCTCTGCACTCTAACTAAAGATGTTATGATGTGACTCAGTACCTCACACTTCTGTTAACATGCCTTCCTGACCTTGATGGACTTTACTCAAACTATGAGCCAAAATAAACACTTCCTCCCTTAACCTGCTCTGTCAGGTTGTGTCATGGCAATGAGAATGCAGCTAATATGACTAAGAACATTAGCTTGAGCCCTTTGGCTACAAAAAAAAAATTTTTCAATGATGCTCGTTTATATATATATTTTTAATTGGTGGCTATAAATCAAGGATTGCCCCATAGTAAAACCCCTCAATGTTTAACTGCAGAGGTAATGGTTAACACTGGCTAATAATCTTTATTCTGTACAGATTAAAGGACTTTCTGTCCTTTTGCAGAAAACCAAGTCTCCATGTTTATGCAAAGATTATTTAAGAGAACATAGAAGAAAGGCTGGTTGTACCTAGTAATGATAAAACTGAAGATGCTTCAGAAAATTTTTTGCAATACTTGGCTGTGTCTACTTGCAACTAGAAAGAGCCACAGACATCAATCTCTTTGTTGTGGCCATTTTTTCATCACTAACAAACTACCTGAGAGAAATCGACTTAAAGAGAAAAGCATATTTTGTCTCACAGTGTTGAAACACAGTCAAAAGAATGACAGAGGGTGAACAGTGACATGGGACCTGTAAGAAAGATTCCACGATAAAAAGTCAGAGGGCCTTTTACTTCAAGTGCATTTTGTTCCCTGAATTGTTCTTAGACATAATTTCATGCCTCCTGTGACAAACATTTACATTCATTTTATAACATGTTTATTCTTGTCGGATGTTGGAACAAAGCTATGGAACCCAATCTGGTGAAAGGATGTGCTAAGTGCTGTCCTCAGTGTACGCTGGATATGGCCTTCTGCCTTGCTTTTATGCTTTCCCAGATATAATCTATAGCACATGCCAGGCAATTGTGCTTAAATTGCTCTGTCCTGAGAAAGCTCTGGGAAAGGGTTGCTCTGTTAATATTTAGTATGTGTTCACTAGCGTTTTCTTACATGTTTTTCTGAACTAAAAAAAAAAAAAAAAAATCTGCCTTGGATCATTGCTGAAAGGGAAGTAAAGTTGTCCGCAGCATTAGACTGTAGTCCCTCCTGCCTGCCACCATTCTTTAAGGTCCTCAAATCCCTGGTCTTGCAGACGGAGCTGCTTAGGTCAACAAAAGTTGACATCATAACTTCAGAGTTTTCCATCCTCAGCTTGCTGGCTACATTGATTCTGGGCCGTGATGAGACATATGTCTTAGTGAAAGGGCACAAAAGGCAAAACTGTTCATCTCAAAGCAGACAATAAAGAAAGAGAGGAAGCAGAAGAGATGGGAGGGGAGAGGAAAAAGAAGAGGCAAGGAGAGAGAACAGCGAGGCACTGAGGTAAAAATATATCCCTCACAGTGACTACTTACTCTGCCCAGCCCCACCTCCATGTAGTCATTTCAGCTATGAACTCAGCAATGGAGTAAGTCTTTGATGAAGTTTCTACCTTTGTGATCCCTCAATAGCGCCACCCATTGGAGACTAAACTTCAACACAACAGCTTGTGGTGCCATTTTGTATCAATCTGTAACTTGGCTCATTTTCATTAAGATCAATGAAAAAAACTCAGAACAAAGAAGTTCAGAGGACTCAGAGATCTGACTTTTCATTTTAGAATCACACTGTTCTTTCTTTTGCTCTCTTAGAGACTCAACAAAATGGATGCCGTATGATCATGGGGATAGCAAACAAAACTCCAATTTTCCATAACCAGTGTACCTTATTTTTCTGATAGGCAAACCTCCAATCAATATAAAGCATAAATAAATGACAACCAAGACATTTAGAGCCAGTTAGAGTCATTACCCCAAAACTCAATTTGGTATTAAGGAAATAAATGCATTTAGAGATTTGTTTAAGATTTAGAATTCTGAACACAGGGGACTTGATGAACAGGAAGCTGTGAAAAGTGACTCTATGACCTCTCAGGAAGAATGATCAGTAACACCTCTTTCCATTGTGTCTCTCAAATTTAAAGCATCAGGATTCTTTCTCCAACCAAACATTACAATTCTGTAAACATTACCAAATCTTCCTCACGCTGCTTTCTAGGGAGCATACGCACTCACCACAGTTTCCTCCTTCCTATAAGGATCCACATGCTTCAGCGTCTCTTCACAGGACTACTGAAAAAAATCCTAAATGATTCTATTTACCTGATAGGTCCTCTAAATAATAAATACAGTAACTTATAAATGCAACTATTCAGGACACTCTGATCCACATATTTTCCAGAACTTTTCACTAGCCAAGTTTCTGTACAAATGTACTGTCTCCAAAGGTTGACTCCAACATATTTTCCCATGCATCTTATTTCTTTTCTGTACCACTTGAATCATGCATCTTAGCCATACTGCTGCCTCCAAACCAGACACTAATCACACACACACACACACACACACACACACACACACACACACAGAGACAGAGACAGAGACAGAGACAGACAGAGACAGAGACAGAGAGACTCTTTGTTCATCTTTCCTTGGTCTGAAATAGTCTTATATATACCTATCTGAAAGTTTTCATGCTTTCTTAAATGACACCACTTTTGTGTGTCCATCACATGCCTCTTTATGTAACGTAAAAGGGAATCTCTGTCTTTGAAAGTTTCTTGTACCTGCCTTCTTATACCTTTAATTGTGCTTTGTCTCAATTATTTCCCAGAATCTGATTCTGTTCATTGCGACTCTCTGAAAAGCAGTACCTGTATTTGAATTATCTTTGGACTTACAACAATATATGTGAAATATATTTGCTTAGAGACTATGTACCAAACTTCTCAATGTCAATTTTTTAGAAAAGTAAACGTTATTCAAACTAATTACACTTTTTAAAAGAATTTTTTTCTTCCCCAATTTTACCTTGATTTCTGAAAATTGCATAAGTAATTGCATTTCACAGTTATGTATTTCACTCTAGTTTAAAATAGTTTCTATGTATATATATTCACATTTGGGTAAAAATCTCTGTAAAAGAAAAATTAGCAAAGTATCAGATTTTCTATCATCAAAATATTGTCAGGTTCAGCAGTGATAGATGTAAAAAAGACATAATTAGTGTTAATGATCACTGTGCTACAATTTTAAGAAATCAGTGAAGATGCTTATGGTAGACTATCACCATGGTGACTCAAAGTCCTCAAGAGTACACAGATACAGTTGCAGTAGGAGCTCTGAAGAGGTCTGATAGAAAACTTCTCTAAACCAAGCAAGAAATTGTAATCCTCCTCAACAATTCTTCCTGAAAACCATGGAGATTTCAGAGTTTCCTGATAATCGTCTGATTCTTCTCCTATCTCTGGAAGTCAGAACTGAATAAAAAAGTTTTTCCTTTAGAATTCTTAGACTCCTTAGTAAGTGCCCTGTTTCTGTTCTCTGACTGGGTTAAGTCTTCTTTTGCAGAATTGGTTTACAATGCCTTTTATCTCTAACTCAGGCTTAACAGATTGGTGTGTAAATAGTTCTGGTAAAACTGAATACCCACATGAAGAAGACTGAAACTTCACCCTTGTCTATTACTGTGTACAAAAATCAACTCAGAATGGATCGAAATCCTTGAGGTAAGAGCTGAAGCCACAAGAGAAAATCAATTTCTTTCTGCATTGGTACAGGTGATAATTTCCTGGATAGTACTCCACAGCCACAAGAAACAAAAGCAGAAATTGAAATATGAGATTAAATCAAATTTTAAACTGACATGAAGAGTTAACTTCTGGAATATGTTAATAGCCCATAAACAAGCAATAAAATTAAAGTGAGCAAATAATATACATCAACAATCCTCAAGAGAAGAAATGTAAATATCCAATAAGTGTGTGAAAATCATTCCATATCATTACCAGAAAGGCAAGAATTTATAAATGCTGTTATAGATGTAATCAAAATTACCTACAGTGTAGAGATTCTTCAAACAACTAAAATAGTACTACCATATGATCCAAGGGAGAATGGACATGATCAGTGTGACATCTACATGGATTGCAACATCCCAGCAGAATCTGTTAAACTGTGAAATTAATATGCATTATAAAAATAAGAATAGGGTTTAATAAATAGTAAGGGCATGTGCAGAACTCTTATTTTAAAACACTACATTGGAGAAAGAAGTCCAGTGTTGTGTAACAGTTTCATCACATTCAGAAGTTAAGTTCCTTAGGCAAGAAGATAAACAACTCACAAAATCTTTAGGAAGTCTTGAAACTGACCGGATTCATTGAGCTACTCCCTACCTGCCAGAGTCAACAAAACAAATAAGTTGCAAAGAAGACTCTCAGACAAGCAAAAATGAAAAAACAAACAAACAAAATAAAACAGACCCCTCTGAGACCAGACCAGCTACCTAACTAACTAAGGTCTAGACTGAGTCTCTTAAAAGGGACCCTCTCTATGTTGAGCTGCCTGCAAGCTGTGCAGTATACTTCAGGTTCCCAGCTTCTGTGAGCTGTCACCTATGCTAGGGTGGGACTTGATGATACAACTGTCTTTGAGTCTTTTTGCTCCTGTAAGAAACCCCTCATGCTTACTCTTGTACGTAACCTCAATAAAACTCATTGGCTTTCTGAATTGGGCTTTGATAGTTCTGTACTGTGGTCTATCATGGTCTCTCTTTCTGAGGACGGTAGTTCTCAACCTTCCTAATGCTACAACCCTTTCATACAGTTTCTCATGCTGTGGTGAACCCACAGAAAATTATTTTCCTTGCTACTTCACAACTGTACTTTTGTTTCTGGTTTGAATCGTAATCTAAATATCTGTGTTTTCCGATAGTCTTAGGTGATCCCTGTGAAAGGGTCTTTTGACCCCTATGTTGAGAAGCTCTGGGTTAGTAGATGTGTGTTTTGCATATCCCCCCCCCGAAAAGTTTGGGCAGACAACCACCAGCAGAAGTAGGGCAGGTAAACCAGAGGGCAAAGAGGGAGAAGCAACAAAAGCTCAGGGTGAAAATGTATAGCAACCATTACCTCATCTGCTAACTTAAAACAAAATTTTTAAAGCTGTATAAAATCCTAAATCCTTTAATATATATATATATATATATTAACTCTTTTTCCTTTTACATCAAAAATGTAGATGCTAAAATGTTTTTAAATATGAATTAAGATGTACTTCACAATTCCACTCTCTTTTCTCCAAAATTGGAGAATAAGTTTTAGCAGAAGACTCCCTATTTTCATTTATCTGTGAATTTGTTTATTCCAAAGTCACTGCATAAACACACTCTGAGTGCCAAGCATTTTATCAGGCATGTAAGATAGGAAAATCAATTTAGAAATGAATAAAATGCAGTGTCTTGCCCTTGAAATGGCTGAGGAAATGCACAGTTGAGGCAATTCTATCAGAACGTGAGAAAGAATACAGATGGTATGGGAGCCTCGTGAGAATGACACCCGGGCCAGAGAAGGCATGAGGAGGAGGGGCAGGTGAGGGAAAAAAGGTGACCCAGGCCATTCTTGGAAGCGATCTGGCACCAATGTAGGAGGACAATAGAGAGAAGGGCTGGCTGAGTGAGGATGGCCAAAGGGAGGGGAAAAAGAAATTGAATCACAACTGATTCTGTGCTTGTTTGACTTAGCATTTTGTGTTGTTATGACGTAATTATCAAGCCTGGGCAATTTGTGACAAGCTGAAATCTGTTGAACCACACTCCTAGATGTTGGGGAGGCCAATAACAAGATGACGGCTTTTGCAAGGAATTATTACATGGAGCAGGAACAGAAGGATAGCAAAGAGTGGGAAGAGAACGTGACTGTCAACAGTGGAAGTCAGGCGGAGGTCAAGCAACCACGCAGGAGTTCATGCCTAGTCCCACAAATCCCTGCCCTTCTGTTACTCAAAATGGCTTTGTTCTATCCCAACAGCACTCAACACTTCAATTTTTTCCAGTGTCAACACTAGCATCAATGCCTGAATTAAAGCCCTGACTGTCCTGAGGGAATTTTCTAGCTGTGAGGCTATGAAATCAAAACAGTTCATCTACTTCCAAAGTACAATTGTTTGAAAGGCATATAATAGACACTGTCGTTTCAAATGGACGAGTGGGCAGAAGAGGGAAGTCAGCCAAATTTAGGCACATTCTCTGCCAGATTTTACAAAATACAATCATTATACCAATTATTTTACTTTGTTCCTCATTTCTGCAGGATCTCTCATCAGAATAACCTTTCCTACCTTTTTTTCTGCCAAATTAATAATGGTAAGTTAAGTCTCTATAAGAAGTTTTTAATGTATCTGTCCTCTGTTGCAGGATATTTAATCATACTGTGAACCCCAAGATTGTGTTATTGGTGGAAAAATAATCCTGTTTCTAGTTGTGGTGTAGCCCAGCCCTTAGCACATACCTTTGAGCCCTCTAGCTGGAATACAGACAGACCCTTATTACACATCTTTAATCCCAAACAATGAAGGTAAATTTAGGTTGTAGTAGGAAGTACCCAAGTTTGAAAGTGATGATTAATTGAGTTGCAGATAAAGTGACAGAACAGAGAAAGATTTGATAGAATAGGATATGCCCGACTCTCGTGAGAAGAGAGGAACATAAGAAGGAGCAAGCAAAGCAGAGGGAGAGAGGAGGAGGCAGTTTTATCGGGACAGTTATAGAGAAACAGGTTGCAAAGAGAGAACAAGCTAGACACAGGTGAAGACAGAAAAAACCTGAGAATGAGAAGGAGCCAGAAGATTAGAACATATTGCCAAAGTTACTATGAGGTCAAGCAGAGCAGTTCAGTCAGAGGCCAAGAGAGAAGCCAGATTGAATCTGTCAGCTTGGAGAGGAGTTTGAGCCAGAATGGCTGAGTTGAACAAGACGACTAAAAGAACTAAAAAGGGTGAGCTTATTTAGCAGTAAATAACAGAGAATAAAAACATTCTAGACCTATATTAGATTATACAGTGTCTAGAAGCTTCCAGAACTAGGTCTAGGTTAGCATACTGATGCAGTAAACCTTGGAGATGATAATTACATCAGATAAATAAAAGTTACTGTAAGATTCCTCTTCTTTTCAGCTATCATTGAAAACCTTTGTGACGGTTCATTCATGAGAATTAACAAACTCTCCCAGCCTGGACCTACTCGTGTTGGATCCTATTTAAGGTCACAGTCTACCATGTACAGATAGCTCCTCTGACCCTGGTGCAAAATGACAAGCTCCCTTTTCCAGCAGGGTTTCCTCTTCCCTGCCTGAACTTTTCTGGGGAGCCCAACCCCCCACACCCTCTACTTGAGGAAGGTCATATAGTCCTTGGTAAAACTACAGGTTCAATTTCCTTTGTCCTGATAAGGACCTGCCCAGAAAGTACCTGGGATTCCTGGAATGCCTCTCCATACAAATGGGGCATTCCCAGTACTTTTAACAACAGTCAGTTCTTTACTTTCACCCTGACAACTCCTTCCCACAGTCCGAGGATCATATATGGCCTTTGTTTACTTCCAATAAAGTATATGTGCACGAGCTGTTCCACTGAAGACCACCTAAGAATGATGAAATACACTGTGTAAAAGAGGTGTAACACTAAAATCCTCAGAGAATGCCTTCTCCCCCTGGCACTCACTCCTGGCCAAACATACTCCCCTTCTTCCTTCCAGTCTGGTGTGCAGTGGTGACTGAACACCGTGAGGGAGGAAACGGAGGACTTGGAACCACAACTAGCTCCCAACATGCATATCACACACTCCCAAATTCTAAAGGCACCCACTTACACATACATATGCTTTGTTATCCTCTGTAACTCTGGAGCCAATTTTCTGTTTTAGTCTATATTACTATCAAAACACAATTTAGAATCAGCAGATTTGCTTATAAACTATGTAATTTGACATTGTTCTGTAGTTCTGGGAGCTAAATGATCTAATGGAAAGGTGCCCAGATCTCATGGGAGCTTTCTTATGGTGTTCGAATCCCAATACTATGAAGTCTTCTTACTTTATCCTAAAAGAAAAACATGAAGAGTTTTTTATTAGTTTTTTGAGAATTACATACAACATGTTTTATCATATTTACCCTCATCTTACAAATCTTTCCAGATCTATACATCCTTTCCTACACAACTTTGTTTCCTTCTTTTTTAACCCCCACTGGGTTTTTGCTGTCCATATTTTCTTGGAACCTTCTACAGGGCTGTGGTAGATCTGCTACTAGAACTAAGAAAGAAAGCACATGCAGGCATAATATTTCTAATACTGAAACAGTGAACTTCAAACCAAAACTAGTCAGAAAAGATAAGAAGGAACACTTTATACTTATCAAAGAAAATTTTCCACTAACAAGGTATTATAATCTTAAACATATGCACCAAACACAGGAACATTTGATTCATAAAAGAAATACCCTTGGGTCTAAAACCACAAGTTGGTTTCAATACAATGCCAGGTGATGATTTCAATAATCCACTCTGATTAATAGACATATGATTCAGAACAATAAATAGAATCTAACCATTTTTAGATAGTAAAAAGGTATGAAGTCTTCAAGTAGGTGTTTTTATTTCAGATTTTGTGAGATGTTGGTTACAATTCTTTTTCATAAGTATCCACATATTCACATAGCTTACATTGATTATACTACCTTCCTGATTGTACTGATTTCATGTCTTAATACTGTGATAAACTATTCTGATAAAAACAATTTGCATTCCATCATTTCAGAGAAGTCAAAGTGCCAGGAACTTGAAAGAGCTAGTCACATCACACCCACAGTCAAAAAACAAAGAGGAATGAATTAATGAAACATTAAGCAAGAATGAGCTCAGACTCTTGGTGTATTTTACACAAACACAAACACACACACACACAGAGAGAGAGAGAGAGAGAGAGAGAGAGAGAGGCAATTTTAAATCTAGATTCTACATATTAAAAGACACAGTTGTTGTAAACTTGTCAAAACTCCATTTTTTCCTACCTGTAAAATAAGATACTAATATTCTCCAATAAAATGCAATTATAAGAATTGCTATGGTTATGGTGTCTCTAAACCTCAATAAAACAATGACTAAGACAGTGTTCTACATTGTGTTCAGTTGACAATTAAAACCAATCACTACACTTCTATAATTGCACCGCTAAATTTCCTCATTGTTTTCTTCATAAAGAACCAGTGTGGTGAAGTGAAAAAAACACAAGAGATTTTTGAGCTTATCTTAAGGAATAAGATATGATTGATCTTAGATTTAAGGTGAGACAAAAGAAAAGTGTAGACAAGAAAGGCGAAGCAGGATGCCAAAGAGATCACAAGACCAGTAGATTCTGGAAACTGGTGGGATCAAAGGATTGCTTAAATCAGACTACTAAAGATAGTATGGTTTTAGTAAGGAAGTTGGAGGTGGTAGCTTCAAAACAGGTTTCTGAAGTTGGGATTATAGGTAGCTACATTACATTATATCCTGGGATTGCACTGTAAGTGTCTGACCACCTGAGAAGGAACACAACCTCGTAGCTGTGACTCACTCCTTAGTTGTGTAGGTTACTTCCAAGGATTGTCCTTTCTTTCTTTTTGGGGAAGAGTTGGTTCTCTTCTGGCCTTCCTGATGTAAAACTTGTGCAACCATAGACCTGTCCTGGTAGTAGAGTAAAATGGATTCTCCTCTTTGCAATGCTTCTGGGGAAAGGGTCAATACATCTGCCTGATATTTGAGTTCAAAATTGGATGTTCAATGGTTTATAACTATGATTTCCTGAGAGAGTTGGGGAAGGAAATTGATGTTGAGAATTCAACCTATTTTAGTATATGTACTTCTGAAAGGTTGTAAAATCATCAGTAAAAAGATTTTTATTAGGAAACACAGGCAGAAGCTAAATGTGTTAACCTACAAGCCACATACAGAGGGATCTTGTTCTGGGAGACAAAGGAAAGAGCTAGAGAAGGTCATCCTAACACTCAAATTGTAGGAGTGGGAGGTACTGTCAAAGTTCCTAAGCTCATCAGCAGGGAACTAATGAACATAGTACTGAAAAGAGCATGGGCTCAGACACACACACACACACACACACACACACACACACCAGTAATTTTAAATCTAGGTTTTACATATTAAAGCACACAGTTGTAAACTTGTCAAAACCCCATTTTTTCTACCTATAAAATAAGGTACTAATATCCCATTTGCCAAGATATTAATAAGGTTAGGTTTTTACCCTTTTATTAAAAAAATAGATTCTTTTTATCATTCAGTATTTCCTGATTACAGTTTTCCTTCCCTGTATTCCTCCAAGGTTCTTTCCAACTCCCCTCAATCCCTTTCTGTCTTTCACTCAAAAAGTACAGAGAAACATCTCCCTGTAATCCCCCCAATCCCCCACCCCTGCCCACACTTGCCACAGGGAAGTAAGAACAGGGAATGGAGAGATGGGAGAGATGGGAAGGTAGAAGAGCAGCAGCGAGCCCTGTGCTCCTGTGCTGAGGAGAGAGGCAGAAATGGTGACCTGACATCAATGACAGATGAGAGAGGGCTGAGGTAGATGGTGGATGATGTTGTTGCCCAGTGGAGTCGACAAAATGGTGTGCAGCAGCCTGGAGTTAAGTAGATGCAGACTCTTCTCCCAAACAAAGAAGCCATGTTTGAAATTGATATCTAATTGAGTGGCAAAGTGTCAAATCAGTGAAAAGTTTGACAGAATGAGTCAGATTGCCCAAATCTCATGACAACAGACAGGAAGGAGAGGCTACTTAAGAGCATGGAGAGAGGAGAGTGGAGTGGTAGGGTGGTGTCCGAGTGTGTGTGTGTGTATGTGCGTGCCAGTTTTTACTGGGACACTTTTACCCTGTGTTTTCTTGTGTGTAATTAACCTCCTTAGGTTGGAGTTTATCTTCTAGCACTTTCTGTAGGAGAGAGAATAGGGGGAGAAGATCTGTGGGATGCACAGGAGATTTGGGCAGGAGGGAAGGAAGGCTGCAGCAGGAATTCTGATGAAGAACAAGGGATCAAACCAGGACCTTGGAATTGGAGGACAGGAGGGAGTCTTGAAGTTCTTCAGTTAGCTTACCTATTTCCCTGGACTTTTCAGCTAGTTTCAGTTTTTATTTGCTTTTAGTGTTAGTTTCTGTTTTTATTGTTGTCAGGTTTGGTTGGTTGGTTGGTTTGGTTTTGGTCATTTGTTTGTTTGTCGTTATACTGCTGCATTTTATATTTACAAGGTAATTGCTAACCAACCCACAGATAGTTTCCAGTGAAAGCTGAGAAGACAATGCTACATTAGAAAATGAAAGTGAGGACCGAATGATATTAAACATGATTATGGGGTTATTTAATCCTATGCTAAGAAAAGAGATATGGGGGAAATTTGCCTCATTAAAATGTACTTTGTTCCCTGCACCTACTCACAAAACATGTACATTTTGTAATATTATATAATTGAGTATAGAATATCTGAGGAAGTGAGAAATTGGAGTATTTGTCTCACTAGAGAGATAACCATCAAGAAGCCTTAAAAGACTAGCAGGAAGTTTGAATGAACCTACCTTCAGCCAAACACCAAAGTAAGAGAAAATAAGAATGTTGGCAACAAATTCAATCTTTTGTTTTCCCAATACATATTGATAGATAGCCCAAATTTAGTTTTCATTGAAAAAAAAAAATCTTGAGTTTAAAGACCTTTTCAAATATGTCCAGTTAAATGATTGTTTATTTAATCATCTATTCCAGAATGTATTAATCTTCACATTCTAATATTTGTCTGTTTTAGATGATTTAAATTAGACATCTATGCTGGGGATACAGCATATGCCTGTAACCATAGCACTCAGGAGGCTGATGCAGGAGGCTCATCAGGAGGTCCCTGCTACATAATGAATCCTAGATCAACTTTGGCTCTAGTGAGAACCTATTCTAAAATTTCTGAAAGGGATCAATGAGGAGGAGAACAGGGAGTAAGATGAGAAGGAGAATGAGAGGAACACCTTAAATATCATGACACTGAATATACATTTCATGAGATAAAACCTTCCATCTTGGGAAGCTGCTTAAAAAGCAAAATAGTAAAAAGAGAGGAGAAACATCCCACTCTGTGGGGAAGATCATTAAAACTCGGGAAGTAAACGACTCAGAAGCTTCAGAGGGAAGTCCTGAAACTGACCAGACCCATTAGGCTCTTCCTCCCTAGCTTAATATAAATAGTAATAATACTTGAGAGATACTCTCTGACAAGACAAGTTGCCTAGAAGAGACTCAAACCATCCAGGCCATCTAGAAGAGGCAGAGAACAGCTGAGCTGTAGGAAAGTGGCATAGACCAGCTATGATGTCAAGAAGAGAAACTGTCCAACCTGCTCCACACAGTTCAGTGAGCTCCAGCTTTGCTACTTTCATAAGCCCTTCCATATTGGACTCTTACTGGCATATCTGTCTTTAAATCATTTGTGATCCTGAAAGTAAGCCTTCACCCATATTTCTGTAAGTAACCCCAATAAACTTATTGATTCACCACGTTGGCCTTTTGTGGCATCTCGACTTTGATCTGTCATCAACACTTTACCTGGAATGAGTAGGTTTTTTTTATTTCTCCTCAGTAATAAAATCACACAACACATAGTACTATAAAGTACTTATCAATATAGTTATCATATATAAAGTTACTATCACCTGAAAACAAAATTCACATTTATTTGTTCATTCTGTGGCTTTCTGGTATGTCTAGAAAAGTATTGCTCTTGGCACAGGAGATATTGCACTCAAGCATTTCCCTTAGCTTCTCTTTGATAATGAAGGTTAAGATTCATTTTCAAACCAATTTTCTCAAGACTCAAACATTATGAAAGAATTATGGAAACTTATTGAGTCTTATTAGAGGAGAGAGTATCAGAACAGTCACAGAATGGACTCCTGTACAGTCTAGGGTCTGGAAGCCAGTACCACTCTTCCAATAGTTTGGTGAGTTACCTACTAACTCTAGACTTCAGTCCTTTGGTCTGAAAGATGAACAGATTGAACATTAGAGCAATTTTAAATTAAATTAGAAAAGGAACCAATCATAAAATAAGTTAGCTAATGAAAGTCTTTCTTCCCTTGTTAAAAAAAGATTTATAACATTAAGAAAATTATTTTAATTTATTTATTATCCAATCTGTCTCTTAATGACTAAAAAGACTTCTTCCCTTGATTGATATTTTTATTGCCAAAGCATTGTGTTCTATTATACTGCTCTTATTTCATGGCAGATGTTTCTTTTCTTCATTCACTAGATACATTTAATTTCTCTCTAAGTATCTGTAGATTTTACCTAAGTAAACTTGATCTTTATGGTTATTGTAATTACATCTTTAAGGACTTCATTGAGAACATGACCTCAGCCTTTGCTTAGGAAATGATCATTGGCTATCTCTCAGGAACACAGCGCAAATTTCAAGTTTGCTGAGCTGCACGTACACAACCATCTTGTGTTGAAACCCTTTGCTGGTATTCAGTCACTATGTAAATGTGACATACAGAAGTTCAGATTTGTTTAAAAGACAAATTCATTCATTTCTTTATAAAAATGAAAAGGATTTCTATAGGATTTGTCCCACCAATTATATTGCCTGTCATCAAACATCTTTTAAGAACTATTTTAAAATTTAATGTTTCCCTCTTCAAGGTCCTATGAGAATGAGTGACTGCTCACTGAAAGTGTAGCATCAGAATAAGACAGAAATACTTAAGAGACAACTAGAACTGTAAAACTGTAAATCTGTTTTAAATAGGGGTGTAAGTGGCATTTTGTAAATATGGGCTAAATTGTGCATTCTGGTAGAAATATTAGAAATATTAGTGACAGCCTAGGAACTGTGCTTTTGACTGATGTTTAGCCTAGCAATAGAAACACTAGATAAAAATAAGAAGACAGACAATGTTGTTGGTTTTTCCTGACCTCTGCCACGCTATCTCCTAATGATTTGGTTGGTGTATCCTAGGAGCTCTTGTGCATTGGCTAACAGTTCACATAACCACCCTCTGAAAAAGAAAAGTGTCAAAGGCATAGATGATTGCAGCTTCCTTGCCCTTAATTGTCTCACTAACAATGGCCACTCTTTAGTTGGATGGTGTCCAAAAAGCCCCTTCCTTTGTTTAGGGGTCAAGCAGTTTCTGTGGAACAACTGTCGTTTCTCATTGCATCAGGCTGACCTTAGGTTGTCCTCAAACCATGTCCTACTAAAGTTCCATGATTACCTTTTCCCTACTGTCTTCCTCAATTAGATTGTACTATGACAGTGACACCCACCCCTGATGTAATAGAGTCAAGAATGACTCTCTGGTGCCTGAAAGTGAACTGGAGTCTTGGAGCAGGTTGTAAAAACAGAACTAGATGAGGCAAGATATCACCACAGGGGCATGCTCCCTCAAGACAGAATCACATGCCCTGGCAAGTACCAGAATGCCTTTCTGAGATGTTCAGAGGGAACAAGGGGAAGTATTAGCTCCGAGTAAGAGAACACAATACAAAAATTCCACTGGCAGAGGGCTGGAGGTGATTAGAGGCACAGTATAGTAGAGGTAGCCAGAAGGCTCCCTTATGCAAGTTCTATAAACACAATTGATTGTGTTTCTTTGCAGGACCTGGAGACATTCATTTCCCTTGGATGGCCCAGCTTCTGTTCTGTCAGAAAGAAAGGAGAGAACAGATTTCAAAGACAGCAGGCCTTGTATGATGGGTAGATATCTCCAGAAAACATTTCAAAGAGAAATTTGACTAGTGTTACCAGACCAATCTCCTAAAAACAATATGGGTTAAATGTCTTTAAAAATAAACGTTTATGGGAAATGAACAACAACAACAAACTCAGAAGGAACAGAAATACTTTCAAGAAAATCAGTAAGAGCAAAAAAAAAAAAAACCAACCCAACAACAACAACAAAAAACTTAGTGTCTCTTCCTTAGAGAAAGGCAGCAGTAATTAATATCGACCCAATCTGGAGAGTATTGTATTGGGACTGAATATTGACCCAATATAGTGGGTTTTGTTTGGCGCCAAAGCAGTAGCAACATCTCACTGACTTTTCTTTCTTTCTTTCTTTCTTTCTTTCTTTCTTTCTTTCTTTTCTTTTATTTTTTTTTTTGTTATTTTGTTTTGATACCTTTTTTTCATTTCAAATGTTTCCTCCTTTCCACATCTCCCGTTTGGAAACTCCCTATTCCCTCCCCCTCCTCCTGCCTTTATGGGGGTATTGCCCCACCTACCCACCCATGCTCAGCTTCCCTTCTTTGCATTCTCCTTTATTGGGGCAACTAACACCCTCCAGCCCAAGGGCCACTCCTCCCCCTGATGGCTAACAAGACCCTCCTCTGCCAAATATGTGGCCAGCACCATGGGTCCCTCCATGTGTATTCTTTGGTTGGTGGATCAGTCTCCAGGAATATCGAGGGGTCAGGCCAGTTGCCACTGTTGCTTCCTCCCTGGGGCTGCACACTCCCTCAGTTCCTACAGTCCCTTCTCCAACTCCCCTCCATCTGGGACCTCACACTCAGTCCTACAGTTGCTGTGAAGTGACTCGTGGGTATTTCGAACTTTTGGGCTAATAACCACTTATCAGTGAGTACATACCATATTTATTCTTTTGTGACTGCGCTACCTCGCTCAGGATGATATTTTCAAGATCCATCCATTTGTCTTCGAATTTCATGAAGTCATTTTTAATAGCTGAGTAGTATTCCATTGTGTAAATTTACCACATTTTCTGTATCCATTCCTCTGTTGAGGGACATCTGGGTTGTTCTAGCTTCTGGCTATTATAAATATGGCTGCTATGAACATAGTGGAGCATGTGTCTTTATTACATGTTGGAGTATCTTCTGGGTATATGCCCAGGAGTGGAATAGCTGGATCCTCAGGAAGTATTATGTTCGTTTTACTGAGGGTCCACCAAACTGATTTCCAGAGAGGTTGTATCAGCTTGCATTCCCACCAGCAATGGAGGAGTGTTCCTCTTTCTCCACATCCTCGCCAATATCTGCTGTTACCTGAGTTTTTGATCTTAGCCATTCTGACTGGTATAAGGTGGAATCTCAGAGTTGTTTGATCTGCATTTCCCTGATGACTAACAATGTTGAAGATTTCTTTAGGTGCTTCTTGGCCATTCGGCCATTAGAGTTTCCTCAGTTGAGAACTCTGTTTAACTCTGTTCCCCATTTTTTGATAGGGTTATTTGGATGTCTGAAGGCTAGCTTCTTGAGTTCTTTGTATACATTGGATATTAGCCCTCTATCGGACATGGGATTGGTAAAGATCTTTTCCCAATATGTTGGTTACCATTTTGTCCTATTTACAGTGTCCATTGTCATACAGAAGCTTTGTAATTTCATGAGATCACACTTGTTGATTCTTGATCCTAGAGCACCAGCCATTGGTGTTCTGTTCAGGAACTTTTCCCCTGAGCCCATGTGTTTGAGACTTTTTCCCACTTTCTCTTCTATTAGATTTACTGTATCTGGTTTTATGTGGAGGTCCTTGATCCACTTGGACTTGAGCTTTGTACAGGGAGATAGGAATGGATCAATTTGCAATCTTCTACATGTAAACCACCAGTTGAATCAGCACCATTTGTTGAAGATGCTGTCTTTTTTCCACTGTGTGGTTTTAGCTCATTTGTCAAAATTCAAGTGACCATAAGTGTGTGGGTTCATTTCTGGGTCTTCAATTCTATTCCATTGATCTACCTGCCTGTCACTATACCATACCATGCAGTTTTTATCACTACTACTCTGTAGTACAGCTTGAGGTCAGGAAGGCTGATTCTCCCAGAAGTCCTTGTATTGTTGAGAATAGTTTTTGCTATCCTGGGTTTTTTGTTATTCCATATGAATTTAAGAATTGCTCTTTCTTGCAGAGCGGTGGTGGCACATGACTTTAATCACAGCACTCAGGAGGCAGAGGCAGGAGTATTTCTGAGTTCGAGACCAGCCTGGTCTACAGAGTGAGTTCCAGGACAGCCAGGGCTACAGAGAGAAAAAAACCTGTCTCGAACAAAAAAAAAAAAAAAGAAAAGAAAAAATAAACAATTGCTCTTTTTATGTCTATGAAGAATTAAGTTGGAATTTTGATGGGGATTGCATTAAATCTGTAGATTGCTTTAAGCAGGATGGCCACTTTAACTATATTAATCCTGCCGATCCATGAGCATGGGAGATCGTTCCAGCTTCTGAGCTCTTCTTCGATTTCTTTCTTCAGAGACTTGAAGTTCTTGTCATACAGATCTTTCACTTGTTTGGTTAGAGTCACACCAAGATACTTTATTTTGTTTGTGACAATTGTGAAGGGTGTCATTTGTTTGGTTAGAGTCACACCAAGTTACTTTATTTTGTTTGTGACAATTGTGAAGGGTGTCATTTCCCTAATTTCTTTCTCAGTCTGTTTATCCTTCAAGTATAGGAAGGCTACTGATTTGCTTGAGTTAGTTTTGTATCCAGCCACTTTGCTGAAGTTGTTTATTAGCTGTAGTAGATCTCTGGTGGACGTTTTCAGGTCACTTAAGTATACCATCATATCATCTGCAAATAGTGATATTTTGATTTCTTCCTTTCCAATTTGTATCCCTTTGACCTCCTTTTGTTGTCTAATTGCTCTAGCTGGAACTTTAAGTACTATATTGAATAGATAGGGAGAGAGAGGGCAGCCTTGTCTAGTGTCTGATTTTAGTGGGATTGCTTCGAGTTTCTCTCCATTTAGTTTGATGTTGGCCATTGGTTTGCTGTATATTGCTTTTACTATCTTTAGGTATGCTCCTTGAATTCCTGATCTTCCCAAGTCTTTTATCATGAAGGGATGTTGAATTTTGTCAAATGCTTTCCCATCATCTAACAAAATGACCATGTGGTTTTTTTCTTTGACTTTGTTTATGTAGTGGATTACATTGATGGATTTTCGAGTATTGAACCATCCCTGCATCCCTGGGATGAAGCCTACTTGATCATGGTGAATGATCATTTTGATGTGTTCTTGGATTCAGTTTGCGAGAATTTTAATAAGTATTTTTGCATCGATTTTCATAAGAGAAATTGGTCTGAAGTTTTCTTTTATTGTTGGGTCTTTGTGAGGTTTTAGTATCAGTGTAACTGTGGCCTTATAGAATAAATTGGGTAAGAGTTTTTTCTGTTTCTATTTTGTGGAATAGATTGAAGAGTATTGGTATTAGGTCTTCCATGAAAGTCTGATAGAATTCTGCACTGAACCCATCTGGTCCTGGGCTTTTTTTGGTTGGGAGACTTTTAATGACTGCTTCTATTTCTTTAGGGGTTATGGGACTGTTTAGATGGTTTATCTGATCCTGACTTAACTTTGGTATTTGGTATCTGTCTAGAAACTTGTCCATTTCATCCAGATTTTCCAATTTTGTTGAGTATAGGCTTTTGTAGTAGTATCTGATGATTTTTTTTTTAATTTCCTCAGAACCTGTTGTTATATCTCCCTTTTAATTTCTAATTTTGTTAATTTGGATACTGTCTCTGTGCCCTCTGGTTAGTCTGGCTAAGGGTTTATCTATCTCGTTGATTTTCACAAAGAACCAGCCCCTGGTTTTGTTGATTCTTTGTATAGTTCTTTTAGTTTCTACTTGGTTAATTACAGCCCTTAATTTGATTATTTCCGGCCTTCTACTCCTCTTGGGTGTTTTAACTTCTTTTTGTTCCAGAACTTTCAGGTGTGCTGTTAGGCTTTTAGTATATGCTTTCTCCAGTTTCTTTTTGGAGGCATTCAGAGCTATGAGTTTTCCTCTTAACACTGCTTTTATTGTGTCCCATAGGATTGGTTAAGTTGTACTTTCATTTTCATTAAATTCTAGGAAATCTTTAATTTCTTTATTTATTTCTTCCTTGACCAAGTTATCATTGAGTAGAGGGTTGTTCAGCTTCAATATGTATGTGGGCTTTCTGTTGTTGTTGTTGCCATTGAAGACCAGCCTTAATCTGTAGTGATCAGATAGGAAGCATGGGATTATTTCAATCTTCTTATATTTGTTGAGGTTTGTTCTGTGACCAATTATATGATCAATTTTGGGAGAAGGTACCATGAGGTGCTGAGATGGAGGTATATTCTTTTGATTTAGGATGAAATGTTCTATAGGTATCAGTTAAATCCAATGGTCCATAACTTCTGTTAGTTTTACTGTGTCTCTGCTTAGTTTGTGTTTCCAAGATCTGTCCATTGATGAGAGTGGGGTGTTGAAGTCTCCCACTACTATTGTGTGAGGTGCAATGTGTGCTTTGAGCTTTAGTAAAGTTTCTTTTATGAATGTGGGAGCCCTTGCATTCAGGGCATAGTTGTTCAGAATTGAGAGTTCTTCTTGGTAGATTTTTCCTTTGATGAGTATAAAGTGTCCTTCCTTATCTTTTATGATGACTTTTCATTGAAAGTCAATTTTATCCGGTATTAGAATGGCTACTCCAGCCTGTTTCTTGGGGCCATTTGCCTGGAAAATTGTTTTTAGCCCTTTACTCTGAGATAGTGTTTGTCTTTAACACGGAGGTGCATTTCCTGAATGCAGCAAAATGGTGGGTCCTGTTTACGGATCCAGTCTGTCAGTCTATGTCTTTTTATTGGGGAATTGAGTTCATTGATGTTAAGAGATATTTAAGAATAGTGATTGTTGCTGCCTTTTATTTTTGATGTTGTTTTTATGTTTGTGTGGCTATCTTCTTTTGAATTTGTTGAAAGATTACGTTCTTGCTTTTTCTTGGGTGCAGTTTCCCTCCTTGAGTTGACATTTTCCATGTATCATTCTTTGTAGGGCTGGGTTTGTAGAAACATACTGTGCAAATTTGGATTTGTCATAGAATACTTTGGTTTCCCCATCTATGATTATTGAGAGTTTTGCTGAGTATAGCAGCCTGGGCTGGCATTTGTGTTCTCTTAGAGTCTGTATGAGCTCTGCCCAGGATCTTCTAGCTTTCATAGTCTCTGGTGAGAAGTCTAGTGTAATTCTGCTAGGTCTGCCTTTATATGTTACTTGCCCTTTTTCCCTTACTGCTTTAATATTCTTTCCTTATTTTGTTTATTTGGTGTTTTGACTATAATGTGACAGGAGGAACTTCTTTTCTGGTCCAATCTATTTGGAGTTCTATAGGCTTCTTGTGTATTTATGTTCATCTCTTTCTTTAGGTTAGGGAAGTTTTCTTCTATAATTTTGTTGAAGATATTTACTGGTCATTTAATTTGGGAATCTTCACTCTTTTCTATACCTATTATCCTCCAGTTCTGTCTTCTCATTGCATCCTGGATATCCTGGATGTTTTGGGTTAGGGGCCTTTTGCTTTTTGCATTTTCTTTGACTGTTTTGTCAATGTTTTCTATGGTATCTTCCGCACCTGAAATTCTCTCTTCCATCTCTTGTATTCTGTTGGTGATGCTTGCGTCTATGACTCATGATTTCTTTCCTAGGTTTTCTAAGTCCAGGGTTGTCTCCCTTTGTGATTTTTTTATTGTTTCTATTTCTGTTTTTAGAAATAGTTCCTGGATGGTTTTATTAATTTCTTTCATCTGTTTGATTTTGTTTTCCTGTAATTCTTTATGGGATTTTTGTGTTTCCTCTTTAAGGGCTTCTAGTTGATTACCTGTGTTCTCTTGAATTTCTTTAAGGCAGTTATTTATTTCCTTCTTAACATCTTCTATCATCCTCTTGATAAGTGATTTTAACTCTGAGTCTTGCTTTTCTGGTGTGTTTGGGTATCCAGGGCTGGCTGTGGTGGGAGAGCTGGGTTCTGATGATGCTAAGTAGCCTTGATTTCTGTTCCTTGTGTTCTTGCCCTTGCCTTTCACCATCTGGTTATCTCTGGTTAATTAGCTGGTCTTCCTGTCTTTGATTGTGGCTTGTCTTTTCTGCAAGCTTAGGTGTCAATACTCCTTGAAGATCAATTCTCTCTGAGAGGAATTTGGGTTTGGAGAGCTGTGTTACAGGGTCAGCTCTGGAGTGCAGACAGAAACAAGAAAGATCTAATCTGCAGCTATCCCTCATTTCCTGTGTCCTGATGGCTCTGCAAGGGTCTCTCCTGGTCCAGTGAATTTGAAAAGGAGTGATGGTCATGCCTGTGCTTGAAGGTGTGTTGGCACTCCTGGTATACCAACTCTCTCCTGGCACTATTTGAGTATGGAGCCCTGTGTCAGAGGATCTGCTCTCCAGCCGTCGTAAGAAACCAAAAACCTGCTCCTCAGTCTCTGTGACCTGTGTATTTCAGGTGGGTTCCTCTGAGCATACAGGCTTACCCACACTCCTGGGAGACTATCTTTCTCCCAGTGCTATTTGGCTATGGAACCCTGGTGGCCCAGGCAAAGGTCTCCCGCCACAGATGGAAACTGGAAAGTTCCTTCCTCCTGGCTGTCCCTCAGTCCCTGTGTACCAAGGATTCTGGACGAGTGTCACTGAGCAGTTTTAGTCCTCTTACCCCCTCTCAGTGGTTTTTCCACACTCCTGGGAAGCTAGCTTTCTCCTGGTACTTTTTGGCTTTTTCTTTCATCTCAGAATAGGAGAACAGCATCTTGGCATGTAAGCACAAGACCCTGGAAGCAGCACAGAGCCTCTACATGACTGTGGAAGCGCAGACCAACCAGGAAGGTAAGCATTTCAAATGAAGCAGAGGGTACATAACAAGAGCAGTTATAGCCAGGGCAATGGCAGCCTTGAGGATCAGTGATTTTGTTATTGTGTCACAGAAAGGGAATTTGGAGTCATTGACACATGGTGTGTTAGGAAGGAACATAATGTTGGCCCCAGCAAAAGGTGCTCTGTAGGCATGAAAACCATAGTCCCTCTCCTAACATCTGTCACCTTTGCTTATGCCCAAAATGTGGTTACTGTTGCTTTTCTCAGAATGTATTTTAGACTTTCATTTTCAGCAAGATCTCACACACACATCCCCCATCAATCCTTTTGCAACATTTGCTGAGACATATGGGTAGAGCAGTGAGCAGCAGAAAAATCATTGGCGAAGAGAAAAATAGCAGAGCCAAGATCAGTTCCCATCAGTTAACCCAGGATTCCCCTGGGATGGAGTCAGAGGAGCAAGGAAGTTTGTAAAACAGAGGAAACACAAAACTCTTGAAGTGGACTCTGTCCAACTGCTGCCATGTCTGTGTTTAAACATAAACCAGCAGAACACAAACAAAAGGGGCTCATCACTGAGCACCTACCAGCATCCCTACTCTGATGCCGCTTATGACTTATATGCATTCTGCTCTCATCAGATCTTTCACATTAATTATTTCTCTTTCAAAACACTGGGCTGACCATTTTGTAAAGGCACCAAGAAAGGAAGTTGGAATTGTCTTGTCTTTATAAGACACAGATTTATCATCTGGAAGAATGATTGTCTTTATTAATCAACACTCTTCTAATCTGGCATTTACCTTTCTCTGCTCACCAATATCAGCATAATAGGATCATAAATGGCAGGGCAGGGAAGATGCATTTCACTATGGTCAGTGATTAATGGTATCTCCCCTAAAAACTTATTTTTTCTCCTTCAGAAATACATCTGCATAACTATTATCTTGGTTAAATGCCAAGACTTTTATCCTTGCAATGTCCTTTGACAAAGCTGACTAGACACAAATTTTTCTAGTAAAAGGGATGGCACTAGTGTCAGACCATTTTCAAATATCTAGCATATCTTATGGAGTGTACTTCCTTTCTGCCTTATTTTCTGAAATAATGGCATGGCCCACAGTAGCTCAAAATTAAAGCATTTTCTTCTCCATAGTAGGAAATACAGCATAACCAAGAAAGAAGAGAAGAGGAAACAGCAGCAGCAGCCTGCACTGCCCCTCTGGTTCAAATCAACTCAAAATACCCAGGCAAATAAATACTGTTTAAATGCAAAGCCTCGCCCATGAAAAAATGAAATGCAAAGGAAATCTAAAACCCATGCAGCATAAAAAGCCTATAAATCTAGAGGGTTAAGTCTGTTCTGAAATTAGCAATATCTCATGGGACTTGGGCTATTCTATCCTTGGATGCTTAGGTTTAATGAAACAGATATAAAACCAGAAAATCTTATTATTGGAAGGTTACATAAAAGATCCAGATAGGCATGGTCTACTGGAAGTCAATGTCTTCTACATATAACAGTAATAGCCAAGCCAAGGCTAATAATGATAACAATTAATAATAATAATAATAATAATAATAATAATAATAATAATAAAAATAATAATAATAATAATAAAGTGCCAGGGAATAAGATGTGCCTTCTAGATAGGCTGACACCGAGGAAAGGGACTTCCTCTTGAGAGTTCACAGCCACCAACTCTGAGAAGCACAGTCACTCATGACTTATGGCTCAAATCCACTTTTGTGTGAGGCTACAATCTCCTGAGTTAAAAATCAGCTTCCAGTGCTCTCGATTGTCTGCTCCTCCAGTACATGGCAGGATAAAAAAGCAATTTCTCTGTGAAAAGATGCATTTCACTTTAGTGCACTAAAGTCTAAATTCAGCCAAATGAGGATTTGTGAAGAACCTGGAGTTAGAGGTTTTTTAATGTTGTTCTGTGTGTGAGACAGTGATTTGGAGCTTAGATTACTACAATGCAAGAAGACAGGAAAGAATACCAACTCCTTTGTGCTCACTCTATGATCATTGTACATAGAGAACACTTTTCTAAAAGATGTTCAGAGGGTTCTGCAAGTCAAAACACTGGTACTGTAATAAATTAGAAATTCACTTAAGAGAACAAACTTCCTCAAGCACATTAGGAGTGATGATTTTCAAACTAACAAATCTCTTGGGCCCAGCTGTCATGGAGAGAATGTTAATGAGATAAAATTATGAATCCTCATTGACAAGTAATTAGTCAAATTCCCAAGGGCACCATCTATTTTTTTGAAAATACATTTATTTTTTTCACATGATATATCCTGATTATGATTTCCCTTACCTGTATTCCTACCAGTTCCTCTCCATCTCCTCTCCCATTCAGCTCTATCCCCCTTCTGTCTCTCATTGGAAAGCAAAGATGCTTCTAAGGGAAAATAATAAAATACAGCATAACAAAACAAAATATAAGATTAAAAAAAAAAACACTATCACAACAGGAATGGACAAAACAAGCAAACAGAAGGAACAAGCTCAAAAAAAAAAGGCATAAGAAACAGAGAACACACTTGTTTCCAAACTCAGGAATCCCGTAAAAATGCTTAACTGGAAGCCTACTACATACACAAAGAACATGTAGGCTAAAAAGAGAGAAGAAAAAAATATATAAATAAAATAAAATAATAAAAAAATAAGAAGATAAAATTAGCAACAATAACAAAACATTGACAGGAGATTGTGCAACTAAGACCCTCCAAAGATGACCTTAAGCTCATTTTCTGTTGGCCACCTACTGCTAGGCATGCAGCCTACCCTTAATAGTAGTTTGCTTCCCCAATGAGTCTAGCTTGGAGAAAGCTAAATTGACATTTGCAGTGGTTATCAATTGCAACTGGAGATTGCTTCTGGGCTAGGGATAGACGCATTTGTCTGCTTCTCTCTTAAACCCCAAAACCCAGTGTAATACAGACCATTGTAGGCCTTGTGCATACTACCTAGGTTTCTGTGAGTTTCTATGTGTATAAGTCGTGCTTTTTAGAGTTCCTTGTTTTCATGGTGTGTCCCCTAGCTCTTACATTCTATCTGCCTTCTCTTCCATGGGGTTTCCTGAGCCCTGAGGGGAGGTATTTTATGAATACATCCCATTTAGGGCTGAGTATTCAAAGATCTCTCTTTCTCTCTCTCTCTTTGCATTATGTCTGGCTGTGAGTCTTTATATTTTTCTTATATGTTGCAGGTGGAGGAAGCTTCTCTGATGATGGCTGAATAAAACACTGATTGATGAGTATAGCAAAATGTCATTAGGAGTCATTTTATTGTTATGGGTTTTTTTTGTTTGTTTATTTGTTTTGTTTTTAGAACGGTGGTATTCTTGTGTAACCACTATAGAAATGAAAGCATTGGGAATTGATAGGAAAGACGGGAATTGATCCATTTCAAGATTCAGGTTTACCACTCCTGAGCACATACCCAGGAATGCTTCATCCTGCCACACAGACACTTGCTCAATCATGTTCATTGTTGCCCTATTTATAATCATCAGAAATTGGAAACAACCTAGATGTTCCTCAACAACAACAACAAAAGATAAGTAAAGAAAATGCATTTATCCAATGGAGTATTATTCAGATGTTGACAAAAATGACATCATGAAATTTGCAGATGGATGGATGGATAGAAAAAACAGGATAGTTTTTTTCTAGTTCCATCCATTTACTTACAAATCTCACAATGTCATTTTTTAAACAGCTGAGTAATATTCTACTGTGTAAATGCATCACAGTTTCTTTATACATTTTTCTGCAGAGGGGAATCTAGGTTGTTTCCTATTTCTAGCTATTTTCAATAAAGAAGCAATGAACATGGCTGAGTATGTGTCTCTGAGGTGGAATGAAGCATCCCTTGGGTATATGCCTAATGGTAGTGTAGCTGGATCTCGAGATGGCTCATTTCCAGCTTCCTAAGGAATGGCCACACTGATTTCGATAGTGGTTCTACAAGTTTGCGTCCTCACCAGCAATGACTGAATAGTCCTTTTACTCCACATTTTTTTTAAAAATTGGATAGTTTATGTTTTTACATTTCAAATGTTTTCCCCTTTCCCATGTTTCCCTCCAGAACCAGCCCCTCCCATTTCCCCTGCCCCTTCTTCTATTAGGATGCTCCACCCACCCATTCCCACCTTACCTCCCTGGCATTCCCCTACACTGGGGAATTGAACCTTCCCAGGACCAAGAGCTTCTCCTCCTATTGAGGGTCCCTCCATGTGTACTCTTTGGTTGGAGATTTAGTCCCTGGGAGCTCTGGGGGGTCTGATTTGTTGATATTGTTGATTTTCCTATAAGGTTGCAAACCCCTTCAGCTCCTTCAGTCCTTTCTCTAAATCCTCCATTGGGGACCCTGTGCTAAGTCCAATGGTTGGCTGCAAGCATCCCCCTCAGTATTTTTCAGGCTCTGGCAGTTATAACAGGCTCCTGTCAGCAAGCACTTCTTGGCATCTACAATAGTGTCTGGGTTTGGTGTCTGTATATGAGATAGATCCCCAGGTAGGACAGTCTCTGGATGCCTTTCCTTCAGTATTCTGCTTCAACTTTGTCTCCGTATTTCCTTTAGACAGGAGCCCTTCTGGGTTAAGAATTTGGAGATGAGTGGGTGGCCCCCATTCCCCGACTGGAGGCCGTGCCTATCCTCTGGATATGGTCTCTACAGGTTCTCCCTCCCATTTGTTGGACGTTTCAGCTAATCTCCCTCTTGGGTCCTGGGAGCCTTTTGCTTTTCTGGCATCTGGGACTTGCTGGTTGCTACCCCCAGTTCCCAATCTCCTATTTCTACACACTTCTGTTCAAATTCCTGACCCTCTGAATATCATCCCCATCTCCTCTCATACCAGATCCTTTTCCCCTTCCCCCTCTTCTCTTCTGACAAATCCAGTGTAGCTTGTTTTATGTTGAACTCCTTGATCCATTTCGACTTGAATTTTGTTCAGTGTGCTCAGTATGTATATATGTTGGAAACAGAGCACTAAGAGACCCAGAAGTGTTAATCACACAGGGGTATCTCCTCAATGGAGGAGATAAAAATCTACATTCCATCCAGAAAGCTGAGAGTGGGTTGTTTTGGTTTTTTGTTTTGTTTTTTTTTTTTTTTAACAACTAGTAACCTTTTTTTATCTGTGGGGGGCAGACCTCACCCAATTTTTGCTGTAGAGAAAGACCTCATCCAAATCCTTCAGAATGATTATCTCAGACTCTTTCTTCCCTAGATCATCACCATCCTTAAGGAAAATTTCACATGTACATTGTGGCCTGCTGACCTCAAGCTATCTGTCAGAGAGCACATTAGATCTTAATCTTTTTAGCTATAGAACACAACCTCATAGTCACATGTACTTTGTGAAAGAATTTTGATGTAATCACATCATATGCTTTATTTTATACCTGGAGCTAGACAGATTGAACTGATTGTTACCTGGAAACATTTCACAAATTGAACTATATTTTAAATATGCTGACAATGAACTATCTGACATTAGACTTCTGAGGTCTGATTCAGGTTGACAGAGTCAATCTGAACCCAATTTTCATTCTTATCTATTCACATGGTTGGCTTTTCTGTCGTGAAAACTGCAGGGTCCCTCTCAAATCTATTTGGAATTTTTTACATGTAAACCTACAGTAGCTACCAAATATTGTGACATTGACAAAAAAAAGCCTATATTTCTTAAAACATATAACTAGGATTTTATTATATTAAAATGATTTTCCCCTTTACTTTCTTTCTACATTACAAAGTCAATCTTTTATTACTAGTTTCCTGGTAATTAAATATTCAAAACTAAAAGTTACTTAGGGGAGGAAAATTCTATTCTGTTTATAACTTCAGGTCTTATGTGGAATATTCATTCATTCATTCATTGAAGAAAGTTCAGGCAAATATTCAAGACAAGAACTTGAAGGTAGGTTGGCTTACTATTGTATATAGTGTTACTACTAACTAAAAAACTCACTTCACAGCCAAGAAAGTACGGCAAGAGTCATGGAGAATGCTAGTAGCTGGTTCTGGCTTATATTGAGCAAGCTCCCTTATACTCTTCAGGACCAACTAGTAGGGATATCCACTGTGGGCTAGGCCCTGCTATGTGAATTAACAAGCTATCCCCTACAGATATATTGGCAAGACAATCTACTCTCAGATGACTCTAGGTTGAATCAAGTTCACAGTTAAAGCGGACTAAGGCATATTATTGTTTATATTTTGCAAATTTTGCACCGCTCAAAGTAAATTACATGTTTTTGTGTGTTACTTTGTGAGATAAACTGTGTCCTATAGGTTGGTCTTGAACATGAGAACTTCCTGCCTCAGTCTCCCCAGTTATGGGATTTTTAAGAATTCACTACCACAGCAGGCTACAAATATTGAGTTTAATAATGACTTTTTCTATGATTTAAGCAATGCCTCAAGTTAATTCAAACATGTTAGAGACAGTTATTCACCCATGTTCTATAGGACCTTTCAGAGGATAAGAAATTCAAATAAATTCTTGCCATGATCTTGACCTTTAGAACTAGCAAAGGTGTGAAGGAAGTGAGGCACCCTTTCCCATAGATCTGCAAAAACTAAGTCTACACAGAATGCAGTCCTTAGAAAGATTCAAAACGCAGCCATTGGTTTGCTTGTTGTGGTTCTGAAAAATTTCCCACACCAACGTCAGAAAGATTCATGCTGAGATGGTGAAAGCACATCCCATCGTTACTCATAATACTCTCATCCTGCAAGCAAATTTTCCATTCTAATGCGAGCCTCCTGCCTTCTCCCTAGTTAGAACTGTAATCTGTGAGCATTAGAATTGCTAAACCTGGAAATTAGCAGCTATAACCAATTCCCACAGTAGGAGAAAATCCCTCAGCATGTCTACAGACTTCTCAGTGCTTTTGAAGTAAATCGTCTTTATTATGCCTTCCTAAATTTCATAAAATCTATTGTCCTTGCTTCAAGCTTTTGCAGGTGAGAAGCCTCCTTGAGAGTCTATGCAGTGAGCTCTCAAGAAGGAGTGAAGACGAATGCACTTGCATAGAGCACAAGAAATCATAGCTAACCAATTCAGTGGCAGATTTTTCCGTTATTAGAGAGGAGGTTTGTTAAAATTAATTAGACACCTATGAAACAGCAAGGTTTTTAAGACATTCTGGCTCTCCCTTCCTACACCTTTGCTTCCCTGAACATTCTTCCTCTTTTAATAAATGCAGGCACCAGGCTTGATGCTCAGCCTTGTCTCTTCCCCAGCCTCTCTGTAACATAGGTTGACTTGACTTTCTTAATCTTTTTTTCATATCTGCCTCTTATCTAAATTTTTCTTTAGCACTCTGCTGACCCCATTCTGAACCTAGCCCTTTTCATTTCTTCATGTGTCTGTTAAGTTGGATCTAGTTGAAAATATCAAAAAAGTTACCATCTTACCTGCTTTTTTTTCCATTTGCAAATTTCACAGTACACACACCCACACACACATATCCCCCCCACACACACACACCCACACACACACCAGAGGGGTGGGCAAAAGAAATCAGACATAGAAACTTGTTTCTTTTGACCTAAAAATATTGGTAGAATTTTACACTTTTTCTTTCTAACTACTTCTAAAGGTGTTTCCACTTGAGCAGTTATGTGAATAGACTTTTTATATTTGCATCAAGTGTCTTGCTTTCTTGTACATATATACTACATATATGGATTGTTTATTACAAAAAGAAAGGTAAACGGAAAAGAGGAAAAGAAAGAAAAGTCCCCAGTGGGAAGAATCCAGAATGAATATAGTCAGCCCTCCCCTCCCTCAGCTTCATAGCCAGTGCTAGCTTAGAAGTATGCTAGTTTCACTAACTGTTGATTCATCACTCCACAGTAATAAGCTGATCAGCGTCTGTGCATCACCAAGGAAATTTAGGTCACATACGTCCACGATTTGACTCCCATCTTTGATCACCCATTTGATATCCATCTACAAATATTTCTGTCATCAGAATTGTACTTACTGAAGAAGTGATGGCTCAGTCAGACTCCACGGCCACAAATCTAGTTAAGTATGCCTACATCTACTGAAGTCCAGCATCTAAGTACATGAAACAAAGAAAGCTTCCACATCATTTTACTTTCTTCCACAAATGCCAGATAGCTCTGAAGCAAAGACAGTCAAAATCACCTCCTACAGTTATTAGACCCTTATTTTTTATGTAGACTGTGAAGACATATTTCAGGTCACTCACTTATGTTACCAGTGTCATGGATTACAGCTTTTACTGTTTAATCTGCTTACTGTTGAACATATATAGTGTTTGAATATTTTAGTCTACAGTATAACAACTCTGAAATCAACAGGATGTCGTTTAATTTGAATGACAGTGTACACAGGGTATGAACTTCGAAACAAAAAGTAGAAGAATGTGACTTCTAGCTAGGTTTTAGTGAAGATTTGTGGATCCAGAGCTTCTCCTTGCCTTGTTAGTCAGTATACAATGGGAAACTTATAAAGTATTCTAGCGATTACTAAGAAAGCAGCTGAATCTGGAGGACTGGTGGTGGATGAATTATAAAGGATGATGAGGAAAAGACTCCCATGGAACAGAGAATTACCACCACAGCTAAACAGAGCCAGCAGCCTAGACTCATTGACTCTGGGAAGGAGCTGTCCTCACTGCCTCCTATTGGGCTAACTTAGTACTGGGAAAGCGGACAGCTTCCTGGGCATCAAGAACAAGACTTCCTCTACTTTATCCACCATGACACATTTCACACTCCATCGACTAATTCAGTAGGTACCTGTAAGATAAACTAATAAGTAATGGATGAACAAATAACTGGATAAGTAAAGGAAGGTGTTCAGTATTGTAAAAGACATTGTTCAGTGATGATTTTCATGACTGGAATGGAGGCTGCCAGCGGCAAGGATGAGAATGGCAGTCTTGTAGAGTGAGAAATAGGAAGATGCAAGCTAGATCAGAAGCCTGTGCAGGAAAAGAGAGGCTAATATTAGGATATCAGGCTCTGATGTTTGAAATTAAAGAAGTTCCGGCACAATAGATGAACACAAAAGGAAAAGGTTGTGAATTTTACCTGGAACCTGCCCTCTGGCAAATTACTTTGGTGCTATGTTCAATGTGAAACATTTTTGGTAGGCCCATGAGATTTACAAGAAAGAAATTTAACATCAGATCAATCAAATATGAGCTATATTTTCAAAGGAAGAAAAAAGAGGCAGACACTTTCTTCTAAATACCATGGCCAGAATAAATTATGCTAAAGATAAATATACCCCAGAACTCCCAGAACTCTGGCTGAATGACTGACTTGTGAAATCCCCTAGCCAGCTCTCCTTTCCAATCACAGTCACCCACAATAACAGCAGGGAAATCTCCTGGAGACATGTGTGGTGAATAGTGAGTCAGTTCCAAGCAGAGGGGTGGGAGAGGGAGTGGGGGAGATCGGAATAAGACCAATGACACAGCAAGTAAATTTAACATCAGGAAGAGAAAAGAGCTGGAAACCTAAGTGTACACAACCGGCAGAGTCAACAACAGCTGTTCCCTGGCTTGGTGAGGAGATTGAAGAAGGCAGGCACAGCTCTTTTCCTTTCCAGAGATCTTCCAGATGGCCACCTGCAGTTTCCACTACCCCTTCCCACCCATCAGCATATCCTCTGCCAGTCCCTCCCACTGCATGCTTGACCTGGGCATGCTTTCCTTGGTGCGTTGCCAGCAAAGATGCAGATTCCTCATGAATGCAGAACAGGGTATGGATGCTCTTCTGTAACAATGAGCCCACTTGAGCAGGGTTTCCTGAATGCTTACTCAACATGACCAGCATATAGATGTCCTCAATGCATTAAAATTTAGAACACTTAACCAAGGACATTCCATTAAGAAGAATACACCTTCTGTTGCTCTAGCAAGGCTTGTCCAGTTGGTTGGAACATAATCCAAGCAGCTTACCTTGTCATAATTACAATAACAGCATAAATTATTAATGTGGATAAGCACAGACAACAGTTAAATTAAAACACTGTTAATGAATTTCACCCTCTACTACTGCCTGGTTTTTGTTCTAAAGCTCTCTGGAATGAAAGCCATGTGGTATGGGTGAGAAAGCTTGTTAGAATATATGCATAATCTGAATAGTCTTTGTGGTTCAAGTCTATTGAAGGTTGTCTTCAATTCTCTACCTGTAGCCAAATGAATCGAACACATCAAGTTCTGTGGTGGAGTTGCCAGGTTTGACAGGTACCTACCCATCTCTCTCTCTCTCTCTCCCCCTCTACCCCCCCCTCTCTCTCTCTCCTTGTGTGTGTGTAAGTATATATGTGTGTGTATATATGTGGGGGGGGAGGGAGAGGGAAAGGGAGAGAGAGAGAGAACTCTATCCTATAGACTATAACTTTGTAAGGAATACAACCTTTTTAGTGTGTTTCTTGTAGGATCAGCTAGCAGTAGCACACTTCCCCATGTAATAGTTTAGGTAATTAAATAATTTTTATTTAATATGAAGCATAATGGTGTTTCCCATATAAAAATATTGCCATTATTTAAAAGATGTTGTCTTTTAAAAATTGATACATGGAGCTATTTAGATTATTTGCAAGTAAGATTCACTGATTTAGTTTGGTTTTGTTGTTTTTAAGAATGAGATGCATCTATAAGTATTATACAAATAAAGAAAATATCTATACCTCAGTTCTACACTGGTTACCCCAGAGGGCACAAGTACACAGAATTGATAATGGTCCTCCTCCCAGCACACCTCTATCCGCTAGGAACTCTACCTCTTAGTGAGAATGTAGGGTTCCCATATCTTCCCTACCACGTGTTTAACTTTCCCTTCTAACCTATCTCTCCATTCCTGTGTGACTCTTGCTTACTAGCAGAACTAACTCTATCAGTGACCCCCTGAGACCACAGTAGCCTGGGGCTCAGGTCAATACATTGCTCAGTCTTCATCAGAGAAGTTTTCAGTAGATGGTGTTTAACATAGAGACCATCGCTGGACCAGAGGCTTTGGAACACACAACTCTAAATGGAATGTCTTTATCACACCCCCACTCAAGGCTCAGGGATCCATGTAAAAGAGGAGACAGAAAGACTGTTAAGAGCCAGAGATGATGGATAACTCCAATGAAATAGTGTTTCACACATTCACAACAGGACTGACACATATATGAACTTACAAAGACTGTGACAGCACACGCAACACATTCACAGAACAAGTCCCATCACTGAGAAGGGAAGGTTACACTAAGGGAAGGCACTAAGTCTCATGCCTAATCAAGTCGTTATTTATAATTGATACCCACTGGGAAAGGGAAAGTCAGTGTTCTCTAATGGCATGCATGGGTATATTAACCACACTCTAAGGTGGGCCTCAGCCCAGGAGTAGCTGTCCAACAGAAAATAGACGTCATGGGTGTTTTGTTTTGTTTTGTTTTGTCTTATTTATTTTTTGTTTGTTGGTTGGGTTTTTTTTTTCATTTTTATTTTTGTTTTGTTTTTGTCTTTGTTTTTTCTTATTTGTAAAGATTTATTTTATTTTCAGTTATGTCTATTACAGAAGGTCCTGTAAACACATGTACCCATTGAAGTCACAAGTGTTTAATCCCCCAGAACTGAAGTTAGAGGCAGTTGTGAGCCACCTGATGTGGGTGCTGAGAACCAACCATCAGTCCTCTGCAAGGGTAATATGAACTCTTAACCACTGAGACATCTCACAAGACCCTCTTTCCATATCTGAAGTAAAATGTTTGAAATAGAGAATCTCCATTCTCACTTCTGGCCAGACAAACCACCCTTGTGGCAGCTTGTCTGCTACATGTCCTGAAACATCAAAATGGTTTTTGTCTTTGTTTATGTTGAAAGATAGAGAATATGAAGTTGGGGAGCTGGGAGGTGGGAAGGATTTGGGAGGAATTGGGAGAAGAAAAAGAATATGATCAAAATATATTTGTGAAAAAGAATTTTAATTAAAAGAAGAAAGTTGATAATGGAAAGGATACACATAAGACAAAATGGCAATGTCAAAGAGGAGATCATGAAGTTCGTCTGGCATGCAGGCATTTTAAAGGGAATCATTTTCCAACATTTAAACCTGAAAAAATATAAATAAATATATGCTGCTTTGGCTCCTCTGAGCAAGCTGGAAGCCCCATCCCCACCACCATGCTACCAATGGCAGTTGCCTTCTGAATTTCATGCCAACCCCACTGTCCCCTGGCACCTTGGGAGAATTTGGTCACATTGATTGATGCTCATGAGCTGTTGCTATTTTTATACTTCATTTTTCTGTGACAGTGATGTAGTCCCTATGTGGTTTAGAGTCGTCCTTACCCTGCAAACAGTCTCCAACTGCAACTGCAAACTAACAAGTAAAGATGCAACTGAATGAAGAAATCATGGGGTTGGAGAGACGGAGCCTTTGGCAACAGATGCTTTAGATTAAGAGATTCCAAATGTTTATGCTCAAATACAGCCTCAAGGAATGCTGAAAACTTTGGTTCACTGAACATTTCTATACAGAATCCATTTTTTTTTTTTGCCATATTTTTAAACAGTGGAGATGATGTGAGTTCTCACATGCCAGTCTACCTCCTGGCTTGAGTTCCCCTCCATATATTAGCTAACTTTCTATTAATATACAATAAATTCTGTCTTGGTGATAAAGCTGTGTGGATTTTTACACTGCTATCTATTGAATGGCACTGTCCCATCCTTCTGAAGCTGAACAGTGATTGTCTCCAGGTTCACATCTGATGTCATTTACCACTAGTGCTTACTATGTGTTCTTCCACAGAACAGAAACGCCGTATGTGCAGAAACTGAACAAAGCAAGAAAAATTACATCTTACCTATGACAAGGAGAATCAATCATCATCTAATAGACATTTGTCCTCTCTCCTATAGTGTAGAACTGCCAAAGTTAGTGGAACACTCCGTCCCTCAGAACAGAGTTTATACTTCCCATGCCTCCTTAAATCTGGCATCTCCATGTAGCTACATTCTAGTCCAAGAGAAAATGAGGAAGTACTGCCCGACAGCATAACAGATCTCACGAGGGAGCATCTATACCTTCTTCTTTCCCTCTACCATCTCAGCTGAATCTTTGTCATGACACACTTCTTGTCTCTCTAGCTGCCATCTTGGACCAGTAGGACAAGAATTACACTGTGCAGAATTCATGTCCCAAAGAATGCCTTAGAGTTCATCTACCATTCTGATCCCTGTCTATTTCTAAGCCTTAGGTGAAGAAAGCATCTCTCTCGTATTGAAGACACTGTATTTCATTTTATTTAGGTTACTTTTGTTTAATTGAAGCTCTACCTAATTATGCTTGTTATTCCTGCCATGTTTCAAATCATATTAATTTGAATAATATTACATCATCCCTTGAAGATATTAAATGTCAAGTTATTGAAAATTCCTTGGGTACAGCCTACATCATGCTCCTCAGGGAGAAAGATATGATGACAAAGAATCTTAAGTACATAAAGAGAGGGAGAAAAATAATCTTTAGCTACATCACTTGGAGATAGTCTTAACATTTTCCACACTTACCAAGCTATCTCGGCTCCTGTATGTGCCAAGATTAGTTCGGTGTTACTGTTGTCTCCCTACCTAGGGGATGACATACAATTAGAGCAAAATGATTCCTGTCCAGATTGTAGCCATTGTTCAGAGTTTTCAATATTGTTTTATCAAAAGGTCAAGTGAGACTGTCCTATAACTAAACTTGGTAACAAAAACAAAACAAAAACAAAGAAACAAAACAAAGAAAAAAGAAAGAAAAATTGGCTTCTAGTCTTGTTTTATCACACATGTCCTCCTTCCATGGAAATACAATTTTGGCTCCATAGGGAATTAAAATTTATAAATTCGTCTTCACAAATAAACTGAAATAAAATAAGCAAATCTTCCATTATCCAAGCTTATTATAGATGCTCTGTGATCCATATGTTGATTCTAAAGATATTTCTCAAAAGCCAGACCGTACATAAATTTGCACTGCAACATTTTTTTCTTTCTTCCTGCTGCAGAGCTTTAAAATTCAAATGCAAACAGACCATCCTTAAATTATCTTGCCTTGTGAGCGACATCCTCCATTAAGGCCTAAATTTACCTCCAGCCCACATAGAGGCAGTGTCCACGGTCACTGCTGTGAATTTTAATAGCTGCAGTGAAGAATAGTGAAATGGAGGTTTGAGAAATTACTTCTGTGGAAAAGACCTTGCCTCACGTCATGCTAGATATTCTTTCTGAACAGTCAGCCTCGGAGAAGGAGATTTACTGAAGAGCTGACTGTGACTTGATACTCACAGATGAACCGGAGACCCAGACAGTAAATGTCCCACCAGCGACCTGCTTTGCCCCTTGAGATGAAGCAGAGCCCTGTGGCACCTTCAAGATGATAAAGCTGGATGGGGGTGGGGGCAAGAATCCTGTGCTGTGTTCTACCCAATGTTAAGAAAGGTCAAATATATCATAAGCATATCTACAGAAATGAGGGGAAGAGCCATGTAAAAAAGTTAGCAGTGAGTAATGAGGAGAGAGCTGTGCTACCATGAGCAATCCACAGAAGAGAGAAAGATGCTAGGAACCACAGCTTGGATGGGACCAGGCAAAGAATGGACACAGGTACCCCGCTTCTTCTTAATGAGAGAGGAGAGGCAGAATTTACCAGGAGGTATAGGTCTAGAAATGTTTGGGAGGGGATGATATACCAGCAGCACAATATCCCTCCCCTTCTCCTCTCTTTCTGCCTTTTGACTGAGGTCTTAACCATCCTTGGCAGTCTCCACCCCTGGGACCCACATATGGGTTAACTTGTCCCTGAACCCTCTGCCAACCTATTTAAGCACCCCTCATCTCTAGCTTTCTAAAGTCACATGGAAGGAGATCTGCAAAACTTATGGGTCTTTTCCTGGTTCTTTTTCCTAAATATGATTAGGAAAAGTAAATCTATCATTATTTATTCATTTGTTACTTCCTAGAAATTTCTGTTTTCCTCCTTTCCTTGTCGTTCTCCGTTTGTGCTTCCACACTGCATTTGCAGTTTCCTGGACCTTGAAGGTACTTATATGGGGGCATTCATGTACAGAAATATGATGGTTGTTCTTGCAACTTAATATATTCCAGGATTCTATCCCCAATCCGAAGGGCAATGAGTAGGGCTAAAGCATGCGGTCAGGGTCCACACATACACACACACACACACGCACACACACACACACACACACATACGCACACACACACACACACACACACACACACACATTTATTTATTTTAAAGTCTCTTTGGTGGTTCTAATGGACACCTTACTTGGAAGCAACCAGATCAAGAGAAAGTTGTAATTCATCATAATATTCACATCAGTCTCCGTGAGCCCCTTTGAGCCCAGGTTAGCTGAATCTTTGGGCAGTGTTCTTGCGGTGTCATTGGTTGTCATTCTTTTTTTTTTTTTAAATTCTATATGTATTAGCATTATTTTCTCTCAATAAATAAAATGATTTCTACATCATTATCTTTCTGTTTTTCCTGTCTCTCTATTTCTTTTTTCCATGTCTCCTCTGACTGCACTTTGGATTCGCAAGCTTAAATCTCTTCTTTACACAAGAGTAACTAAGGACCAGCAACAATATGGGAAGAAGACATCACGAAATCTTCTACCAGAGAATGCTTGACCCAGAGATGGGGGAGGGGGCAAACAGGAAAAGTTTCATGAGATGCAGGATGCTGGTGATTTAAAAAGCATCAACTTCCCAACCCTGTAAAGTACTCTTGCACTCTTTCCTAGCATCACGTGATTCTCTTTTTTCTCTTATCATAACATTCCCTATTCTGTGATACCCTTAACCACTAGGAATCTCATGTAGGATATTTCTCCTAGAGTAACAACTTCCACAATAATAATAGTAATAAAGCATAGATATAATAGATAAATAAATGTTTTTTTTTAAAAAAAACTGAGTAAGGATAAATTGCAAACATTATTATTGATAAATATCCTCTGAAGAGAAAGAAAAGTAGTTTAATGTCATCATAAAGAAATAGTTTTCCTCTATCTTATATGAATGTGAGCCAAGAATGATAAAAGTGGATATTCGTGGATCTTATTGGGGCGATCTAACATGATATATATTATAGGCCATTGTTTCTCTCCTCACAGTTTAATACCAATACCTTTATACTAACAGCAAATTGCTCAAGAGAGTGAAAACAAAGCAAACATAAAATACACATAAAGGCTAAAAAATAAACTTTGGAAAGTAATGTCTTTCTCTTGCCATTTTTCTCAGTATTCATCTTCAGAAATCACATTTAGCCAGAACAAGGAGCACCACCAAAAAGTGAAAGAGAGAGATACAAGTCCATCATTCTGACTCCTCCAAAAACTTGCGGGTGCAAATTTAATGGGAAAACATAAATATGATCAAATTAAAACATGCTAATGCAATTAACTTTCTTATTAGACAAAACTACATAATAAAATATATATACACATCATTTGTAAGTTATTCTTATAGCGAACTCATTCTTTCATTCCTAGTCATTCTTCTTCATCATATGATGTATGTGTTCCTTCTTGTACTCCAGCAACAATATGTAAAATACTAGTACCTGCTGAATGGACAGTTTAGAGAGCACGCACTTTTTTAGCTTTAGAGTATGCAGGGAAGTTAAGTATGATTTCTATTGAAGTTAATAGAATTCTTTCTGACTTTTCATGCATAATTCTTTGTAATTATTCCCAAAAGCTGAACATCAATCCAATCTATGCAAATGCAGTGATTTAGTCAACACAGTACCTTTTATCATGCTTTTTTCATTGTAAATAAATGATTATTTTAATTACTTATACAATGCATTATTGAAAGGCAGCTAATAGCAACCTATATATTTATCAATATTATATTCATAATCATAGTCTCCTCAAAACATGAATTATGTAGGGTGACAGAAGTGTTAATTTCCATTAGTTCCTCTATCATATAAATTTTACTTGCTATTTTTGTAAAATATAGCCCATAATATATCGCCAATATTTTTATTATATTCCAAAAGTCATATAAACAATTTTATGTCAAATGGTAAGCTATACTTTTCTGATAGAAATAATGTCCAATTCATCTGATTAACTTGAATACGAGAACTGGCTTTTAAAAATCATGTTATACATACATACATGTAATAACAATTAATTAAAAAGTGCAAATAAATTTGAAAAAGATCAAAGAGCAGTATGTGGGAAGGTTTAAAGGAAGGGAAGGGAAAAATGGTATGTTATAATCTCAGAAAATAAGTCCTGAAAAATATTCTTTAAAAGTTTATATCAGACAATGGAAATATATAAAAATCTGTGTTCGGGTCCTCTGACAAGCACTTGGCAAGACTAGACGCATCAAAGATTGATTGGGATAAACTTTTATGGAGATGAATGAGCAAGAATTGGAGCTGTAAGTGCAACCAGTACACCGCAACACAATTCTGATACGTGTGAAACGAAAGGAGAAACAAATTGAATAAGCAGACTCAGACAGCAATTCAGCTGTGAACAGGTTCGTCTAAAACACCTTATGTATTTTGCTTGGGACTAGCATTACTAATATCAGCCTTGGTTGGAAGCAATTCAAGGGCAGGACAGCCTGAGTGTAAACCCTGCCCCTGCGGCAGGTGACTGGAACATTCCACTACTATCTCCTTGAGGTTTGTTCCAATCTCTGTTGTAAACAAAGTTAAATCTGTAATCTATAGTTTTACATTTTGAAAAGGGTATTTTACAACACGACTATGTGACACTCTTACAGTTTACATAGGTTTACAACATTTCTACTGCTGGTGTTGTTGTTTGGATATAGTTTAAGCAGACATGTTTTTTTGAAAATTCGTGGGCACAGCTTCCTTGATAATTCTAGGAGACAATCTCACCATAGACTTGCTGTTCCTCTGGCTCTGAGAATCTTTCCACATCGCCTTCTGAGATATTCCTTGAGTCTTATGAGCAATAACTGTGTTGTAAGGCTATCAGTCAGGGCTGGGTACCACACAGTTACTTGTTCTCTGCATTTTGATTGGTTGTGGTTTTCTGTAATGGTATCCATCTGTTGCAAAAACAAGTTTCCTTGATAAAGCTTTAGAGCTACACTTCTCCTTTCCAAATGAGATAAACAAAAAAGAAGAACCTCAGGGTTACTAGAATGTTCCTAGACAAGAAGCCAAAAAATCTCAGGGTGCTAAGCACACACTCTATTAAGCTATCCCCTCCCTGACTTGTTCAAAAAGAGATTGGATTTCCTGTCTAATCAAAATGAAAACTTTTAATCTCTCTGGATCTTTGAAATCACTACAAGCCACAAAACCCCAGACCATGTACAGTTCCTTAGATTCCCACAAGATCACTAATAAATGACTTTCTACTGGAGCTACGTGATCACTAAATGCTTTGCATTTTAAGGAAACCTTGATCTTCCTGGTCATGACTTCTGATATCAATTAACAGCACCCATGATTTTGGCTAATGTGACCTTGATCCAATCTTAAGATTTTTCTCAAGGACGAGATCATCAAACCACTCTATCATGAGTATACTCCTCAGTGATCCTTTTTTACTTGTCAATTGTCCATCTCTACTTTCCACAGCCCTGTGCCATCTTTACCTCATCACTCACTCATTGTGCACTGCTCTCCAGGCTGCATACATTTGCATCACCTTTTAAGTAAAACATTTGTTGACCACTGAGCCAATCTATAAATCTTTTACTAATGAGCCTATGAATCTGTACAGATTTCTTCAGGTAACCTTCTTGTATTTGTTAGGGTTCTCTAAAGTAACAGAACTTATCAAGTGAATAGATAGATGATCGATAGAGGTTTTATATTTTGACATTAGAGTTATTAGAATGGCTTATAAGGTGTTGTTCAGATAATCCAGCAATGGCTGACTATGAACAGAAAGTCCAAGAATCCAGTAGCTGCTCAGCCCATCACGCTGGATGTCTCTGATGGTCTTCAGATACCTTGGAATCCTAAAGAAGAGGGGTCTAATGCCAATGAAAAATGAACTTGGCAAGAACAAGCAGGCAAAAGGAGACAGTGTCCTTCTTCCATGTCCTTCATGAAGTTTTCCAGTAAATGGAGCAGCACAGATTAAAGATGGCTTTTCCCAGCTCAAAAGACCATATTGAAGGCTTGTCTTCTTACTTCAAAAATTCCTATTAAAACTGAATCTTCCTATTTCAAATTAAACAAAAATCCCTCTCATGTGTGACTTCCATTTTGGGGTTTTAGTTAGTTCCATATGTAGTCAAGTTGACAAGTAAAAATAACCATCACAAGTCCACCTTTTGTGGACATTTGACATACAATCACATCTCCATATGTTGTGATTAATTTCCAAGTGAAAACAATAACCATGTCATAATTATACCTAACATGACATAACTATCTCTCATACAAACACAAATGCATTATAAATTTATAATGGTGACAATGTCCCTTGAGAAGCATTCTTTTATAGTACCTTAAACTTAAATATGATGACCAGTGATATTCTCTTAATTGATGTTACATCACATGATAAAGAGATTGGGAAAAGAAAACACAAATATCTGTACAACCACATTCATAAAAAAGATGAGAGAAACACTCATGTCTATTATAATTTTCATTTCTGTAACTGGTCACATAGCCTTAGCCGATGTTTATAACTGCCTTCCTTTGCTCCTCATTTGGAATTTTCTCCAGCCTCAGAAAGAACCACAGTAGGTCTTGGCTGCTACCATCCAATTTATACTGTAACTGTGTCTTCAAAAGGCCATTCCATTCTTTCTACCAGGCCAGCTGCTTCAGGATGGTGGAGAACATAGTAAAACCAGTGGATTCCATGATCTTGGGCCCACTGTCCCACTTCTCTGGTTATGAAGTGAGTTCTTTGGTCAGAAGCAAGCTATGTGGAATACCATGATAATGGATAAGACATTCTGTCAAAACATAGATAGCAGTTTTGGCACAAGCATTGCATGCAGGAAAGGAAAATCCATAACCAGAATAAATGCCTACTCCAGTAAGGACAGTGTTGTTCTTTGTACAGAGAAAGTGGCCCAATATAGTCTCCCTGCCACCAGGTCACTGACTGGTTGAGCTGGGGAGTGATGCCATATCTGGGGCCTCAGTGTTAGTCTATGCTGTCAGCAGAGTTGGCACACAGCTACAGTTGTAGCATGTTCAGGCTTGATCAATGGAAGTCTATCTTATCATGTCCATGTCTAACCTCATCTCTGTCACCATGGCCACACATTTCATGGGCCCATTGGTACCAATTAATCTGCCTTTGGCATCCATGTAGTAGGTAAACTGAGGCAGGCAGCCTTTGAGGGCTCAGTGTTTAGAGCCACTGACTAAAGTGGATCCAGATACCTACAGGAACTGCTGCCAAAGGCAGCCATCAATTAGAGAAGCTGCTCAGTGAACATTTTTCTGAGGGAACAAAGATTAATTTACTGGGGCTGGCATATTCTCTGTGGTCAATGGAAAAATGATGAACTCTTTTAACTTCTTGGGGCTGGTGAAAAAGAGAATGGAAAAGAGAAAATTTATACACACACACACACACACACAGGAGAGAGAGAGAGAGAGAATGAAAGAAAAGGTAGAATCTAATAACTTCATACACACAAATATACATGCATACATACATATACACATACATACACATGTACAGACCTACAGACAGATATATACATGTTCACACATAGAGTAGTTAGAGCAAAGCTCCAACATGCAGGTTCTAAGTATTCCACACATACATACATAAATACACACAATTGGAGGATGGAAGGAACGGTGTTCCAACTGCCATTCACACAAACTTTACACATATATACATAGTTGATGGAAGGGAGAAACAGTGTTCCAGCCACACCACACCATTCTTTGTTCTTTTTTTCCATCCCTTATATGTCCCTGCAAAATCTTTCAAGCAGTTTACAATTACAATGTGGTTACATTTCAGTTTTCTCCTAGTGAATGATTATGAAAAAAATAGTGTGTTTTCCAATTCCTTTGTAAGAAATAACATTGTATAGTACAGGTAAAAAGAACAAATTATTCAAAAAGACCTATGTACATTCATGATCAAGCAACTCGTTATAGATTAACAATGTGTGAGCATGCAGGGTAGTTTTCTAAGCCAGTTTCTCTTACTGGCAAGCAGCAGTGTGTGGTTACAAAGAAAAAAGTAATTATTTTATTATTTATCCTTAAACATAACCTTATAAGAATCAAAATGATCACACATCTCAACTTTTATATAAAAATCAGCCATATCTACCTTAACTCCTCAAAATTCTTAATACATAAATCATCAGAAAACTGAAGGCAAAAATGGGTATAAGAAATCAATCATTGGCTGTCCAGCCTCAGTGAGAGTCACAATCAGCCAGTGCTGCCATCATTCTTATCCCCTGACCATAAAGAGTCCTTAGCTTAACTAATAAGAGTGTGCCCTTCTCAACTTCATATTGTTCCCTAAGATTTTTTACATCAGAGCCAGTAGTAAAAACATTTCAACCTAGCTTCACTAACAACTTTATTTTTCCAAATGTTTTCTGGGGGTAGTGGTCATTATTGACAATCTACATTTCTAAGTTCTTCTCTTGGGTGGTGACAGAATCATTAATCTGGTCCAGCAGCAATGCCCAAAAGAGATCAAGCATTAGTACTGTGAATGCCAGAGATACTGCCCAGTGAGGGACTTGAAGCCACTTTAAAGTTTTTGTAAAACTCTTAAATTAAGAGGAAAGTGAGGGCAGCAAGCAGAGCAGAATTCCATAATAGCATAAAGTCTTCAGGACACATGGTCCTCAGGACCTTACCACAACAGAGGCTCACCAATGTGACTGTAGGCTACATTCCATGAGTTCTGAAGCCATTTGCCGTTCATCCTTAATGGCCCTTGGCACATTGGGCAGTAACAGGAATGGCTGGGGAAAGAGGCTCATTGTCCACAGAATAGGGCATTTTATTTACTTGATTAATAAACCCCCCCCTCTGCTGAAGTCACCTTTTGATGAGCATTTACCTGGGGTACAAGTATCTTCACACTCTTTGACCATTTGGAGAGATCTGTACACATACTTCCCCCGTTATCTTTCTCACAAATTTCTGATCTTTTCATCTTGACCATCCAGTCAATCCATTGGCTAAAGCCCATTAATTAGTGAGCAATTACACATCTGGCCATTTCTCCACTCAAACAAAATGTGTGGCTATGTGGACTACCTGAAGTTCTGCACACTTCAGAAGTGGGAAGTGAAGGTTTCACTTCACCTATGTCTTTCATGGTTGACAGACAGGTGACCAGAAAGGTGTTGTAAGGATGCAACTGTCCTCTTCTGGGTGATGCCTGAATAACAGTCAGAACTATTGGCAAATCAAGCCATAGTCTTCTCTTTCTCAGTCAGTTGATCACAGGATATACCCCAAGGAACTCTAGGTGCATGCTTAGCAGGAGACTGTAACAGGAGTAGAAACCATGGGCATTCTTTCAACCTTTTCATGTAACTTTCTTGTTCCTTTTGAACCTGCTTGGGCCCAATCATGGATTTACCACTTCCATTTGATAATAGAGTGCTGCTATTCATATCCAGTTCTATGAGTCGGTGGGTCAGATAGCATCCAGCTCAAGCTGAACATCATGGGTCACATGGTAACTTAGTGGTTCATCATCCACTAAGACCCAATATCAAACCCAGATCTGTCTTTCAAAGGGACAATAGTGTCTTCAGATGATTTCAGAGACTTTCTCCAAAATCCCAAAAGTCTCTTCAGTGATTCACCTACAGGGGCCTGCCAAAGGCTCCAAACAGCAACCCCATCTGCCATTGATACCTCAAGTACCATTGGATCTGCTGAATCATATGGTCCAAGAGGTGAAGCAACTTGCACATCAGCCTGGACCTGGTGAAGAGCTTTTTCCTGTCCCAGTCCCCACAATAACCTAGCAGCTTTCCAAGTCTCTTGGTAGATGGGCCAGTGTAAGACACCCAGGTGAGAAATGTACCATCTCCAGAATCCTAATAGACCCAATAAATATACTTCTTTCTTAGTGGTGGAAGGGACCTAATACAACAATTTGTTCTTCAGTTTAAAAGGAATATGTCTGCATACCCCACATCATTGGAGTTCTAAGAATATCACTAAGGTAGAAGGTCCTTGAATTTTAGTTGGATTAATTTCCCATCTTCTGATGCACATATGTGATTTTCAATGAGTTCAAAGTGGTTGCTATCTCTTGTTCATTTAGTTAAATGAGCTTAATATCAATAATATAGTGCACCAATGTAATATTTTGTGGAAGAGATAGATGATCAAGATCCCTTTTAAGTTATGACACAGGGCTAGAGAGCTAATATATCCTTGTGGTAAAACTGTAAAGGTCTATTGCCAACCTTGCCAACTGAAAGCAAATTGCTTCTGGTGATTCTTATGAACAGGTACTGAGATAAGGCATTTGCTAGATCAGTAACTGCATTTTGTGTACCAGAATATGTGTAAATTTGCTCAAGTAGGGACACAAAATCTAGTATAGCAGCTTCAATTAGAGTCACTACCTGATTGTGTTTTTGATAATCAATAGTCATCTTGCACCATCCATCTGTCTTCTGCACTGGCCAGACAGGAGAGTTAAAGGGAGATGTGGTGAGAACCACCACCCCTGCATCTTTTAAGTCCTTGATGGATGCACTAAATTCTGCAATTCCTCCAAGGATGTGATACTGGTTTTAATTCATTATTTTCCTTGGCTTCCTTTTAGCCTTTCAACCATAATAACCCTTACTCCACAGGTCAGGGGACCAATGTGAGGCAAGGAGATCATAATTTTTGTAATGGGAACTTTCTACATGTATCTAATTATACATTCTGGGATGGAGGAAATAACCACAGGATATAATAGGAAACTGATTGGACCTACTATGAATCAGACTTCAGCCAAAACCCCTTAAAATAACCTGACCTCCATAAGCCTCTACTTTAAATGAAAGATTGCAGTGTTTCTTGGTATCTCCCAGAATCAGTGTTAATTTAGAACCAACATAATAGACCCTAGAAAGTCTGATTGTTTCATTTCCCCTAGTGTACAGTTACCCTTGTAAAAGGCTATACATCCTTCCAGGGAAGGACTAAGGAAAAGCTAACACTAAAACTTTTACATATTTTTTCCTTCTTTTTCTTTTTGTTTGTTCATTCATTGTATTGAAAATAGTCTTCTCTCATATAAAACACAACCACAATTTCAATTTCCCCTCCCTCTACTCCTAGAGCTCTCTCTCTTTCTCTCTCTCTCTCTCTCTCTCTCTCTCTCTCTCTCTCTCTCTCGCTCTCTCTCACACACACACACACACACACACACACACACACACACCAAAAACAACAACAAAAACCTCCTTTCTTCCCCTTGATATACTCACTCTCTTTTTTTCTCTTCAGAAAAGAGCAGGCCTCCAAGAGACAACAGTCAAAGAGGACAAAACAAGACACAACATGACAACGTAAAAGCCCTCATATCAAGGCTGGACAAAGAACCCAATTAAAGAGAAAGGCCTCAAGAGCAGGCTAAAGATTCAGAGATATACCTACTCTCACTATTAGGAGTCTCACAAAACACCAAGTTAACAGCAATAACATACACAGAGACCACGTGGTGTAGACCCATGCAGACCTGTGCTTGTTACTTCAGTCTCTGTGGGTCCATATGAACCCTGCTTAGTTGACTCAGTGGGCCATATTTTCCTGGTGTCCTCCATCTTCTCTGACTCCTACAGTCTTCCATGGGGTTCCCAGATTTCTGAGAAGAACCCAATGGAGACCTTCAATTTAGAGTCTCTCTCTGCAAAATCTCTAGCTGTGAGTCTCATTCACTCTCACCTGCTGCCACCAGAAGCTTCTCTGATGACTGGACAAGACACCAATCTATAAGTATAGCAGTTTATCATTAGGAATTATTTCATTGATTGTTTTTCCAGTCATGTTTGGTCTCTGAGCTATCCAGTCTCTGGTTCATAGCCTTGTAGGCAGTATAGGTAGGGAATGATCTCTCTTCCATACTATGGTCCTCAAGTTAAAGCAAACATTAGTTAGCTACTCCCAGAAGTTTTGTGCCATCATTGCTGCAGCACATCTTGCTGGCAAGATAGACTATAGGTGGAGGGTTTTAAGGGTTGGTGTCCAGGTATCTCTCTTGGTAGCCTGTAAAGTACCTTCCAGCACCTAAGAGACTAGGATGAAGGATTGAGCCCAGACCAGTTCCAAGCCCAGACCAGTTTGACCTATGTTCAATGAGATGTATAGAAGTTGTCCTTGGCATTGGGGCTCTGATATCAGTTTTCAAAGAGCAACCTTCTGCCCTAGCATCACCCTGGGTTACATTTGGTTGAGTTGAATGGAAAGTTCCCACAGGTGTGCCTTTTATTAAGGTCCTTCCTCAAGGGAACCTGGATGTCCTTTCATTCAAAAATTTCTGGGTCTGCAAACTAGCTCAAATCTGAAAATTGATTCATGAGACAAGATTCCCTTTTGCCATGATCCAAAGGGCCTTTTTTCCCCATTTGTTTGGGAGTTTTCCCATGTGTACAGATTTCATGCCTGAAAACACCATGATTGATTAGATGTTACTTTGCCACCACAAAATTCATTTTATCTGTGCTGACTATTATGCGATGGGACATTCTGGACATTACTTTGTCTATGCCCATTACAATAATTATGAACACCTTGCCTTGCTGACACCTGGTCCCTGCTATCTCAAGGGCCAGTTAAATCCATTGCATATAATTTACCCAACTGAGCATCAGCATCTCCAACCCTAAGATCTGGCACAAGAAAAGAGGCCACAGCAAATCTCTTCAAATATGCTGGTGCCCCTCTCACCATCTTGTGTCTTACAGGATTCCTGAAGGGCATGTCTTCTAGGTCTTCCCATTGTGGAAAATTAGATTTTATAAAAAGTGCACATTCTAGAATTGCAGTTTCCCTGAGCTTTAAAAACACATTCACCAACACTAACCCAAGTGATATCAGGTATCTCCAACTACTTTTCAGTAGGCCATTTTTTGATAAATGTTTCAGCCAGCCAATCCAACAAACTTTTGACACCTTTTCTTAATTGTACAAGCTTCCATGTTAAACCTCCACTCAGATAGCCTATATCAACAAACTCAGCCTGATCCAATTTTATGTTCCTTCCACAATTATTTGACACCCTTAAAATCTGTCACACACATATTTGCCCAGGCTTCTGCCTGAATGAATTAGCAAACTCATCAGTTTTACCACTATGTTCATTGTCCTCCATCATCATATTCTGAGATGCTGAAAATTGGTTGCTTTTTATCACAGGGCTCATTCTTATCCTTTGTCAGTTTATCTGGAAAGGCTAGAGCAAGCCAGCATCACTACTTTCTTTGTTTTTCACAAACTGTCAAAGTTTTATATACAGAGCCAAATAAGTAAATAAACAGATGAATAAATAACTATCTGTTGCTGCCCACAATCAGTGAATCAAGACAATCAAATGCATTAATCCCCTCTCAGTTTTTGTTTGTAATATAGTTCACACCATCGGCTTCCAGGACTCTCTGAGCTCTTAGGACAGGCTTCAGGAATTGGAAAAGCTTTGGTAACTCTAGGTGTCAACGAATTCGAAAGCTTATTAAGAAACATAACCATTCATTATTATACTTCTAGCACTCTAGAACTATTTTGGAACCAAACTCTGTATTTGTCAGGATATTTTAGAGTAACAGAACTTATAGAATGTATATAGAGTGATATATAAATAGATGATAGATTAAGTTACTATATTATATATTATATGTCTATAGATTATGTTATTATACATTATATGTCTAATATATTATATATAGAATATATATTTTAGTTTGTAGAACAGTTACAAATTCAAATGTTAGTTTCTGAAGGAGTGATATGTATATAATATATATAATATATAATATATAACATATATCATATATCATATATCATGATATATATAATATATAATATATATATTATAGAGAGAGAGAGAGAGAATGTCAAACAGAAGCTGAAATTAAAACAAATATTCCCAAATGTCAAATCTCACTGAGTTCATACTCACTGGGGAGATAGAAACATTAAAACCAAACATGCAAGCATGCTAACCAGTGGCTCTTCTCAAGGTGGGTGATATTTATTTACTTCCCTAAGGAATACTAGAAAATGAAAATCCAGACCCTCTGAGGGTTTGTGACATTGTTTCTGACTAGAACTGTTCTTTCATGGATACAACTGATCTTTCCAATAGGTCTGAACTTTGCTGAAGCATGTTTAGCCTGTCCCACCATGCAGTATAAATACAAACCAGAGAACAGGAGAGAACAGGGAGTGGGAAGGGAAATGGCAGTGGTCTTGGAACATATTGATATGATTTTAAGACATTCCCCATCTAGATTTATAGTTGATTAAACTTCTAAAATAAATCTACTTTGAGTTAACATTTTTATTTGAGTAGTTTTAAAATCTAATAAATTCAGTCAATGATACTCTTATAAATTATTTCAGAGGAAGTAATTTTATGCCAAAAATTAAATTATGCATTACACATATAATTGCATAGGAATAAAAATCTGCCTTAATTTTTTCCTTCCCAGAAATACACATTTAATTCATAGTGAATCTGAGGACCATAATGTGCACAGAGTGAATCTGAGGGATCAACTCAATTAAAGATGTATAATTAATCACTTTTTAAGTTTTTGAGTTACTGTACCGTTCGCCATGGACTTTTCACATATTTATGTCATTATACTTTGTCTTTTATCCCAGTTCCCTCTGCCCTCACCTTTGCACCCCTCCTGCTGGCTGGCTTCCTCCCACCAGAGACATCATGTCTACCCTGGTCGCATATCTTCATACCTCTTCTCTTCTCTTTATGATATTCTCCTCCCCTCTGATGGATTCACACACAGTCACATACACACAATCATACACATCATACACTAAAACAGATGTCCATATACACATATTCACATGCACACGTTCATACACTCACACACACAAATACACACACACAAACACTTACACAAAGATATACATACATACACTCACACACTGACAACAAACACACACATTTACACACACACTAAAATATACACTCACAAACACACACAAATACACTTACACTCACACATACAGACTCCCTCACACACACACATACTCAACAACATTCATACATACCCACACTCATGCAATACACACAGACTTACTTGTACACTCTTTCACACACACACACACACTCACACACGTCTGCTTTTTCACTTAACATAATGATCTCCACGTTGCATCCTTTTCCCTCAAACTGACATAGTTTCATATTTATTACTCATAGTATACATACTGCGTTCATATTGTTGAAACCAAATGTTTTATGATGTGTCAGATACTTAGGGCTGCTTTCTCCTTCTCCATCCTCAGGTATCAGCTGGAGAAAGCATAGCCAGCCTGATAGTTTTAGCTTAATGAATCTTCTTCCTAGGAATCACTCAAGACTAAAATATAAAGGAGGGCTAGAAATGCAAATCCAAGGGGCTGGGGAGATAGGTGAGAGGTCAGGAGTGCTTTCTCTACAATAATATGCATCTGAGTTCCATTCCCCAGTACCCACAGGAACAACCAAAAATGTCCACAGCTGAGGGTAACTGTAATACAGCATCACAGGGTGGGGAATGTCAGATCCCAAGAGCTTGCCTGGGCAGCCAGCCTAGCCCAACCAACCTGCTGCAGGCTCAGTGAGCACCTGCCCCAAAGCAACATTCAAAGCAGTGGATGAGGTCTTGCTCTAACCTATGCAGGCACAGTGGCCCATGCACCCATATACTCACATAGAGACACCGTAAACATGAACAGACACATGCACCCTACACACAACAGGCAGACCAAGAGGAAATGAGTCAAACAATATAACCTAAAAGATGAAAATAAATTTTAGACATTAGATTTATTGGAGAGATTATGAATGGAGAAATCTCTATAATTTTCTCCATTAAAAATAATTGCAAGAAAATGTATTGTTAGTATAAAATGAATAAGATTTTCTTCAGAGCAGGACCTCTATAGTCTTTATTCTAAGACAAACTAAAAAGCCTTTTTTTTTCCAGCTTCCGAATCTATTCCTAGGTATTTGCTGCTCATACTAGAAAGTAAATAGTTTCATATACTAATGAGACAGCTCTGCTGGGTGGATTCTGTTCAACTTAGAAATGCCACATAAAATAGAACTGTATATAATGTTTGTTTATTCAGATAGTTGGTATTTTTCAAACATATACTCCATTGTTACAGAATATTTGTAAAATAGCAAAGTCTAAAAAACGTTTAAGGCTACAGTTATTTGTTCTGAAAAAAAATCAGTCTCCTAAAGTTTGCAAGAATTACTGTTTTTGCAAATTAGCAAAGAGCGATTAGTGAGTTGTTGTCTCTTAAAATTGCCCAGCTGCTTCTAATTTGGGAAAGATAAATGCAGGTTTGGAAGACCACTGGAGACCGACAAACAAGCATTAGCAGGGAGCCAAGCTGTGGGGGAGGAGAGACCATTTGTAGAAGAAGAAAAAAATAACTTTTGAGAAGCTGAGGAAGTTTGTGCTGAGGAATTGCCATAGTGCACTTATAAAAAACCACTTTAATGTGTGTAACTGTTCTAACTGCATAGGCTGAACAGCTGCTCCTAGCTGGTACACCTGGAAATGCCATGGGATGGGCAGCTGTTGACAGCTGTTTCACAGCTGGTACACCCAGAAACCTCACCTCTACAGAACATCAAACATCGTGCTGTCTCTTTTCAGGAGCTTTCGTGTATATTGAAAGGAATAGTAAGGACAAGGGAGGGCACTTGGGGGAAGCAGGTCATGGCATTAGTCTACAGTAAGTGTCAGCTCTGTAGAATCTTAGAACAAGCAATGTTGCCATGTGCGTATTACAATTGTATTTTAAGTCTGCTTTGTACAAGAGAGTAAGGAAGCCCAAATTCAGCCTTTGTTTCATAAACATCCTAGAACAGCTACCTTCATGATGCCATGGACTATGATTCTGTCGCTGCTGCAAACTGTTCATATCTAGAAGACTTGGCCCATGGCTGACATTATGTGTTTTCATTTCCTGACTACAAGAATGCATAACACTTTTATATATATATATATATATATATATATATATATGTGTGTGTGTGTGTGTATTATATATAAATAGATATAATACACATATTATATCTATTATAAATAGATATATCTATTATATAAATAATACACACATATATATATATAAAAGTTTCCTTCTGAATCATTGAGACTAAAACTTGAATATCCACATATAATGCTAGCATTAAATAATATTTCAGTATTTTATTTATATGCATATAACAAATTACTTTTTGTATCTTCAATGAATTACATTTAAGTTGGTAAAGATATTGCCAAAATTTTCTCTATGCCAAGATCTTTCCAAATACTATTTCCTTGGCTGAGCTCTTTCTACCACCTCCTTCTGAAACAGTAACATACTTGAATACGTGTTACGGTTCTGTAAACTATAAAATTTTGAAGTCTAAAATGATGCTTTAACATGCCTATGATATATTGATGCATTATTTCCTCTACATGTATCTCTTGGAACCAGTAAAGCAACATATTGTGTTGCCCTAATAGGACACCATAGCACACCATGTGGGCTATTATTTTGCTTTCTCATGAACTTTGACTTTTAAAATGATAAGAATAAAATAAGCTGTAACCAAAAAAAAAAAAAAAAAGTAAAAATATCTTCTTTTACAACTAGATATTGGAACGTCTCAGCCTGTGGAAAACAGAAGATATAACCTGATCCTAGGAAACAGTCAGTTGCTTAACCAGCCTCTGAAGAATTACGTTGGAATCTCAAATCCTAATTCAATGGAAATAACTTCATGTTATTTTAAGGAAGTTCTGCCCAGAACGTTAACACGTTCCAGGTCAACTGGTTCCAAGGCTGAAGGACTGAGAAATGCTAATTCTCCTTGTAGGATATGTGTGGTGTAACAGAGGAAGAGGGCAATCTCAGCTGGATTCTTATGG
>JADRCH010000027.1:18403976-18469271 GCA_019843965.1 Rhynchomys soricoides
GTGTGGTGTAACAGAGGAAGAGGGCAATCTCAGCTGGATTCTTATGGCCAGTGGTGATAGTTAATCTTAATTCCAACAGAATGAAATGTGTAATTACCTAGGAGACAGGTCTCTGGGCTTCCCTGATGTGGGTTATCTAGATTAGTTGAAATGTGAAGACCTATACACTGTGGATGGCACCGTTCCCTGGGCTAAGATCCCAGACTGTTTTAAAAAAGAGAAAATGAGCTGAGTAAAAGTACTTATTTCAGTCTCTTGACAGATAGTGGAGGCAAAGTGACCAATGGCCTTAAGCTCCTGATGCCTTGGCTTCTTAATAATAATGGAATAGGAGCCCAAACTGTGAGCCAAAATAAACCCCTTTCCCTTATCTTACTTTTGTCAGATGATATTATCATATCAACTGAATAAGTAACCAAGAAACAGGCCCATGTGTTCTGAAGATATGCTGGAAGAAAAAACCTAAAGTCAGGAGATTTGCCCATTACACACTATGGACTGACCCAAGGTTTCAGCCATACATGGCCTCATGAAAGACAGAACTCCAACTGTAGGGTGCTGTCAAATGGGCAGGGCTATAACTGGCTCTGCAGTGGACTATTTTATTTCATTTTTTCAAGACACATACTTGACAGATACAAAAGCAGATTAAGATCGTAATTCTGTGAAAGAAGTCTACCACCTCCCTCCCTTCTTTATAGTATGAGTTCTTTATTAAAGACAATGCAATATGTGACACAATCATGGTGAACAAGACTGTCTGCAGGTTACTGTATGGACAGAGATACTATCAGCAGATACAAAAAAATCAGCACATATTAAATATTTCATGAGTACAAATTTCTACCCAAACTATAATGGAAAAGATTCAATGAAATCAGTCACCAGATGGCATTAGAGAGTTCCTAAGAAATAGTTATCTTCATGTAGGTTACTACTGCTCTATGTTGTAAATAGGTAATCACCCTACAGTGATGGGAGCAAAGTCAATCTTGATGAGTTCTCTGTTTAAGCCCATTTACAAGCTCCATCTGATTGGCAGATTGACTTTATAATTAGCCCATAGAGCAAGCATCAGAAAGACTAGTGAAATACATTGCCTTAAATCATAGGACAGCTTCCCCTTCAATGAATGGTCCCTTAAATACATTTACATAGGGCATGTCTATCCTCTGTTCTTGAACTCCTTACCCCAAAATTTCTGGCATTCTTTTTACAATTGTTGCCAGTTGGTCACCTGCCAGTCACTGTCACACATCCTATGGATGTATACCAAAAACCATTTTCCATTCCACAAAAATCATAGGAACCAGATGTAGAGACTGACATTCTGTCACATGAGAGAATTCTCCTTAAGTCTTTTTCTCTGTCTTCCATGTTCCTATCATGTGGAGATGAAGACAATACCCAGTATGTATGCAGACCCAACCCTAAGCCAGACCTTCTACTGACAGGGCATGTACATCTTCTGCAAAACAGTTCATTTTCAAAATTCATTGAGGGGACATAGGAAACCACAACTACTAGCTGGGAAATAAAAAATGAGAAAGAAGAAGAGTGTGCCATGAGACTCTGAACCATTGCTTACTTTATGCAATTTACCTATAACTCTCAGTACTAACAAGGCATCAAATTAAATCTATAGCTATAGCTATAGCGTCTAAAGTATTATCTGTCTATCTATCTATCATCTATCTATCTATCTATCTACAATTTACTTGCCAATAAACAACTTTCAGGTTACATGGAATGATGTTATGCATAGTCAGCATTATGATTAGAGAATCTGACAACATACAGCCTATTATGGGCATTATGAGCAGTGTAGTTACTCCGTGAATCATGAGTGAATAGGGATTCAGTTTCTATCATGACCCAAAAGATAACCAGAGGAATGAAGATGATTGTTGGCAGCAAAGAGCAAGGGCTTACCCCATATGCTTGAAGCCTGTTGTACTCAAGTAGAATTTGTCAGATGCTCCACTTAGCATCTCTCTCTTCTGCAGACATGGCCAATACTATTTCTCCTGCTCAATCATGTATCCCAAGTGGAAAGAAAGCTTGTATGACTACAATGCCTTTTCCTTGCTGGAGTACCAGTCTTAGCTGAGTATGGTGGCACATGGCAGCACATGCATACTGATGTGTATGGTGTCTTATTTCCACTGACTATTCCATTTTCCTTGCCCTCAGTCATTCACAACAGTCAGAATTTGTTACTCACTGGGAGAAATAAAAATCTTTATTTTGGAAGAGTTGGGTTCCCAACAAGCTTGCTTTCTTTAGTTGCTGTAGTTTTCCATTGACCTTTGCTTTGGGAGAAAAAGTATTATGATGCTTCACATACCTCACTGTGAAGCATTTACATGATTTCTACCTAGAAAATGGCTTTAATCACCCCAGCCTTTGTGCTGCGCTCTTGAACTCTCATGAGATTTATCTTCTACTCCCTAGCATCCAGATTACTAAGACTTGAAGGGCACTAAAACCAATACAGCACACAATGTAGTGGACCGGCATAATATTCTATGAGATATAAAGCCAATTAAGATCCCTCTGGTTTATCAGAAGAAGTGGGGAAGTTGAAAGAGACCTGAAGAAATATACTGAAAACTGGCTGCTCTCTCTGCCTCATGGAGACTCAATGTTTGTGATACATTCTTCCTACTGGAAATTGATAGCATTCACTATCTGAAGGCATATGTCAAGTGGTGGAGAGATTGTAGACTTGTTTTAATAAAGATGCCTATCGGTAAAGATAACTGCAGTTGGTACCATAATCTGATTGCCCCATTAATACTCTAACTTTTCTTTGAGACCTGAATAGGATTTATATCAACCTAAAGCATAGCTAAATGGGAATATGGTGGGAATCATCATCTATCCTGTCTCTGATGGTGTCTTAGTTTCTATTCCTGCACAAACATTATGACCAAGAAGTAAGTTGGGGAGGAAAGGATTTATTCAGCTTACAATTCCATATTGCTGTTCATCACCAAAAGAAGTCAGGACTAGAACTCAAGCAGGTCAGGAATCAGGAACTGATGCAGAGGTCATGGAGGGATGTTACTTACTGACTTGCTTCCCCTGACTTGCTCATCTTGCTTTTTTTTTTCATAGAACCCAAGACCACCAGCCCATGGATAGCACCACTCACAATGAGCCTTCCCCACCCCTGATCACTAATTGAGAAAATGCCTTACAGCTGGATCTCATGGAGGCATTTCTTCAAGGGAGGCTCCTTTCACTGTGATAACTCCAGCTTGTGTCAAGTTGACACACAAAACCAGCCAGTACAGATGGTATCAGTGATCTCCTGAATGTGATGCTCTTTTGGCTAGCACTTTCATCAAAAATAGATGGGAGGGGTACCCTCAATGGATTTAACTGGCCTTCCCTACTATAGCAGTAGGAATGTTCACCACAGGAGAGAGAAAATATATTCAGAAACATTGCTTCTAACTAACTATGTATTTCTGCTTTGCATTCTAGGTTTGTGAAGATGAACACAGGAGGAGTCATTATTAAAGATGGTATTTAGGCCAATCAATGTATCAACTATCTATAATAGACCACAACTCTGAGCAGTGGACCATAATGATTTGGCTCTAGGGATCAGAGTAATTTCAAAGCCAATTTCTATGAATCTGCAACAGTTTTGAGCATCTACCTTTCCCTCAAAAGACTCCCTCCTAGTAAAAAGCATAGCTGCCGATGGAGACATGGAGGAGCATTCACAGTAAACATTCTTTAGTGTCTTTTAATTTATAAGTGAAGAGACTTTCACACAAGAATGTTGGGAATGATCATAACTCTACTCCAATGCCTTGACCACATTATTTGGTACTTCAGTGCTAAAAGATTTTCTGCTCAGATACAGTAAATCCAACTATAGATGTTTGTAATAATGGGTTGAATGGTGGCTTCTACAAAGATTTTTTATATTTTAGCACTCAGATATCATAAATGGAATCTTGTTTTGCATAAAGAGTCTTTATAAATAGAGCTAGGTTGACTATCAGGATAGGATATCAGGAACTGGAAAGATGACTCAACAGCTAAAAGAATATGTTACTCTTGTAGAAGACCAGGGTTTGGTTCCCAGAACCCACATAGCAACTCACAACAGCCTATATCTTCAGTTTCAAAGGATCTGATGACCCTCCCTGGCCTCCTGGGATACCAGACACATACATACATGCTTGTAAACATTTATGTGTGTAAAATAGAAATAATAAATCTTTAGATTTGAGAACATCCTAAATTAGGTGGGCAGGCCCCAATCAGATGAGAAGTGTCATTGTAAGGCACATGAATGTAGAAAGGAGACACTTTGAGCACAGGTGAGGAGGTCCATCTTGGAAATATAACCAATAGACAGAGGTGTCAAAAGCCAACAGGGACTGCCAGGGGTAATTTTTGATGTCCCATATGGATTCCAGAGGACGCCAGAGGTTGAATGCAGCAATAGAGAGCTCACCTAGATCCACAAATCCCCAAACTTGATTCCTAAAAAGTCTTTCAAAAGTAATACAAGTATCAAGAGAGCTTGCAGTTCTGCAGACACCCCTAAGACTTCTGGACTCTGAAAAGGAAAGAAAATATGTTTCTGTTCTTTCAATCTACCAGATCCATGGCAGTTAGTCATGATAACCCTGGGAAACCAATATAGCTACTCATTTTAATCATTACAGTTCTGATTACCAGTGTTTAAATAATCAGTCGTTGTTATAATTTCAACAGAGCCAAACCATTCTGTCTCTGGGGCCTCTCTTTTCATTTTATTTTTGGTACAATTAGATCTCAACCTAAGTTTAGCTATGTAATATTGCATTAATATGGGGACTCTGTGGTACAGTTGATATCAAATACTCATTGTATCTTTCCTCAATGAAGTTATCTACTCATTGATTAGCAGACTGAGTTTTTCACTCCCTTCTTGAGCCCATGAGAACAGCACTTCTGTACTTTGAATGTAGTTATTTTAGGTACCTTATAAAGTTGCAATTATACAATTTTTGTCTTTTATGAATGACTTTTTTTTACTTAATGTAATGTCTTCAAAGTTCATCAATATAGTTGAATGTTGCAGAACTTGTTAGAAGGCTGAGTATTTGTCCATTGGAATTGTTCCATAATTTAGTTACTGCTGATAGTGTTTCACTAAACAGGGAAGAACCTTTCTTTGAATATTTCTTTGAGATCTTAATTATTCAGAAATGACATGGGTGGAACAATCAACTCTCAATTTCTAAGAAAAGGCTTCACTCTGTAATCTAGACTGCCCTGGAATTTACTCACTGTAAAGCCTATGCTGACCTCAAATTCACATCAATCCTCTTGGTCTCAGACCCCAGAATGCTGGGATTACAGGTATGAGCTATTGTGCTTGGCTACTCTCAATGTCTGAGAAAGTTTTATATTATTTTTCACAGTTGTATGATTTTGCATTCCTTCCACTAATGTGCAAGGCTCCAATTGCTATATAACTTTCATCAATACTGTATTTATTTGCTTGTTTATTTTTATCCTGAAGGTTTGTCACATATCCTAAAACTCGGATATTTAAGTTTAACCACCCTGGATTCTAACATAAAGTATCATATTATTTCCATTAAACCAGATTATCAATTTCTTTTCCTTTCATTACCTCAAGAGAATGGGGACCAGTAATCCTGGCTACTTTCAATAATGCTGAAGATCTACTAACCAAATCCATCCTTCTTCTCTTCCTAATTCTCTTCTTCCTTTATTGAAAGGGATTCACTATGAATCCCACCATGGCTTAAAACTTGCTATATTGTCCACACTGAAATTGAGCTTACCAGTTGCTAGCCTCTGTACCTCTAGTGCTCAGATAAGAATTATCTTAAGAAACTATTTGGGAGAGTATGTAAAGTTCACACATATATTTTCACTCTAATACACCCATCATTGGTAGAGGCCATATTTAATGTAAGATTCAGTTAAATATATCTAGTCATGGGAAGACCTCTGCCTGGGTCACCAGAGCTCCATAGCCAAACAGCACCTGGAAAAAGCTAGCAGCCCAGGAGTGTGGAAAAACCAGTAAGAGGAGGGCTCTAGACACAGGGACTGAGGAACAGCCAGGAGAAAGGAGCCTTCTGGTTTCCATCTGTGGTGGGAGACCTCTGCCTGGGCCACCAGGGCTCCATAGCCAAATAGCGCTGGGAGAAAGCTAGCCTCGCAGGAGTGGGGGCAAGCCTTTCTGCTCAGAGGGACCCACCTGCAATCCCCAGGACACAGGGACTGAGGAATGGGGTTCTGGTTTCTTTCAGTGGCTGGAGAGCAGATCCTGTGACACAGGGCTCCATACTCAAATAGTGCCAGGAGAGAGCTGGTATACCAGGAGTGCCGATACACCTTAAAGCACAGGCAAGACCACCACTTCTTTTCAAATTCACTGGACCAAGAGGGACCCTTGAAGAGCAATCAGGACACAGGAAACAAGGGTCAGCTGGGGATTAGATCCTTCTTGTTTCTGTCTATACCCTGCACCACAACACTCCAAACCCAAATTCTCTCAGAGAGAACTGATCTTCAAGGTGTATTGACACCTAGGCTTGCACGAAAGACAAGCCACAGTCAGAGAGAGAAAGACCAGCTAACACCAGAGATAACCAGATGGTGAAAGGCAAGGGCAAGAACACAAAGAACAGAAACCAAGGCTACTTGGCATCATCAGAACCCAGCTCTCCCACCACAGCAAGCCCTGGATACCCCAAAACACCAGAAAAGGAAGACTCAGACTTAAAATCACGTCTCAAGAGGATGATATAAGATTTTAAGAAGTAAATAAATAACTCCCTTAAAGAAATACAAGAGAGCACAGGTAAACAACTGGAAACCGTGAAAGAAGACACACAAAAATCTCTTAAAGAATTACAGGAAAACACAAACAAATGGGCAGAATTACAGGAAAACACATTCAAACAAATGAACAAAGCCATTAAGAACTTAAAAAAAGAAATAGAAACAATGAAGAAATCACAGAGGGAGACAACCTTGGAGTTAGAAAACCTAGGAAAGAAATCAGGAGTCATAGATGCAAGCATCACCAACAGAATACAAGAGATGGGAGAGAGAATCACAGGTGTGGAAGATACTGTAGAAAACATTGACACAACAGTCAAAGAAACACAAAATGCAAAAAGCTCCTAACCCAAAACATCCAGGGAATCCAAGATACAATGAGAAGACCGAACCTGCGGATAATAGGTATAAAAGAGAATGAAGATTCCCAACTTAAAGGAACAGTAACTATCTTCAACAAGATTATAGAAGAAAACTTTCCTAAGCTAAAGAAAGAGATGAATATAAATATACAAGAAGCCTACAGAACTCCAAATAGACTAGACTACAAAAGAAATTCCTCCTGTCACATTATAGTGAAAACACCAAATAAACAAAATAAGGAAAGAATATTAAAAGCAGTATGGGGAAAAGGGCACTTAACATATAAAGGCAGACCTATCAGAGTTACACCCAACTTCTCACCAGAGACTATGAAAGCTAGAAGATCCGGGGCAGATCTCATACAGACTTTAAGAGAACACAAATGCCAGCCCAGGCTGCTATACTCAGCAAAACTCTCACTAATCATAGACGGTGAAACCAAAATTTTCTATGACAAATCCAAATTGCACAGTATCTTTCCACAAACCCAGCCCTACAAATAATAATAGATGGAAAACTCCAAGTCAAGGAAGGAAACTAAATCCAAGATAAAGCAAGAAAGTAATCTTTCAACAAACTCAAAAGAAGATAGCAACACGAACATATAAACAACATCGAAAATAACAGGAAGCAACAATCACTATTCTTTAGTATCTCTTAACATCAATGGTCTCAATTCCCCAATAAAAAGACATAGACTGACAGACTGAATCCATAAACAGGATCCAGCATTTTGCTGCACCAAAGAAGCACACATCTGTGTTAAAGACAAACACTACCTCAGAGTAAAGGGCTGGAAAACAATTTTCCAGGCAAATGGCCCCAAGAAACAGGCTGGAGTAGCCATTCTAACATCGGATAAAATCAACTTTCAACCAAAAGTCATCAAAAAGATAAAGAAGGATACTTCATACTCAGCAAAGGAAAAAATCTACCAAGAAGAACTTTCACTTCTGAACATCTACGCCCTGAAAACAAGGGCTCCCACATTCATAAAAGAAACTCTACTAAAGCTCAAAGCACATATTGCACCTCACACAATAATAGTGGGAGACTTCAACACCTCACTATCAACAATGGACAGATCTTGGAAACACAAACTAAACAGAGACACATTGAACCTAACAGATGTTATGAACCAAAGAGATTAAACAGATATCTATATAACATTTCATCCTACATCAAAAGAATATACCTTCTTCTCAGCACCTCATGGTACCTTCTCCAAAATTGATCATATAATTGGTCACAGAACAAACCTCAACAGATATAAGAAGATTGAGATAATCCCATGCCTCCTATCAGATCACTACAAAATAAGGCTGGTCTGCAGTGGCAACAACAACAGAAAGCCCACATACACATGGAATCTGAACAATGCTCTATTCAATGATAACTTGGTCAAGGAAAAAATAAAGAAGGAAATTAAAGACTTCCTAGAATTTGATGAAAATGAAAGTACAACATACCCAAACCTACGGGAAACAATGAAAGCAGAGTTAAGAGGAAAACTCATAGCTCTGAATGCCTCCAAAAAGAAACTGGAGAGAGCATATACTAGCAGCTTAACAGCACACCTGAAAGTTCTAGAACAAAAAGAAGCTAATACACCAAAGAGGAGTAGAAGGCAGGAAATAATCAAATTAAGGGCTAAAATCAACCAAGTAGAAACTAAAAGAACTATACAAAGAATCAACAAAACCAGGAGCTGTTTCTTGGAGAAAATCAACAAGACAGATAAACCCTTAGCCAGACTAACCAGAGGGCACAGAGACAGTATCCAAATTAACAAAATTAGAAACGAAAAGGGAGATATAACAACAGATTCTGAAGAAATTCAAAAAATCATAAGATCCTACTACAAAAGACAATATGCAACAAAATTGGAAAATCTGGATGAAATGGACAAGTTTCTAGACAGATACCAAATACCAAAGTTAAACCAGGATCTGATAAACCAACTAAACAGTCCCATAACCCCTAAAGAAATAGAAGCAGTCATTAAAAGTCTCCCAACCAAAAAAAAAAAAAAAAAAAAAAAAAAACCAGGACCAGATGGATTCAGGGCAGAGGTCTATCAGACTTTCAAATAAGACCCAATACCAATACTCTTCAATCTATTCCACAAAATAGAAACAGAAGGAACACTACCCAATTCATTCTATGAGGCCACAGTTACACTGATACCAAAACCTCACAAAGACCCAACAATAAAACTTCAGAACAATTTCCCTTATGAATATCAATGCAAAAATACTCAATAAAATTCTCGTAAACCAAATCCAAGAACATATCAAAACGATCATTCACCATGATCAAGTAGGCTTCATCCCAGGGATGCAAGGATGGTTCAATACCCAGAAATCCATCAATGTAATCCACTACATGAACAAACTCAAAGAAAAAAACCACACAGTCATTTCACTAGATACTGAAAAAGCATTTGACAAAATTCAACATCCCTTCATGATAAAAGTCTTGTAAAGATCAGGAATTCAAGGAGAATACCTAGACATAGTAAAAGCAATATACAGTAAACCAGTGACCAATATCAAACTAAATGGAGAGAAACTCAAAACAATCCCACTGAAATCAAGGACTAGGCAAGGCTGCCCTCTCTCCCTATCTACTCAATATAGTACTTCAAGTTCTAGCTAGAGCAATTAGACACCAAAAGGAGATCAAAGGGATAAAAATTGGAAAGAAAGAAATCAAAATATCACTATTTGCAGATGATATGATGGTATACTTAAGTGATCCGAAAAACTCCACCAGAGATCTGCTACAGCTGATAAACTCCTTCAGCAAAGTGACCGTATACAAAATTAACTCAAGCAAATCAGTAGCCTTCCTATACTCAAAGGATAAACAGACTGAGAAAGAAATTAGGGAAGTGACACCCTTCACAATTGTCACAAACAATATAAAATATCTTGGTGTGACTCTAACCAAACAAGTGAAAGATCTGTATGACAAGAACTTCAAGTCTCTGAAGAAACAAATCGAAGAAGACCTCAGAAGATGGAAAGATCTCCCACACTCATGGATTTGTAGGATTTATATAGTTAAAATGACCATCCTGCTAAAAGCAATCTACAGATTCAATGCAATCCCCATCAAAATCCCAACTCAATTCTTCATAGACTTAAAAAGAGAAATCCTCAAATTCATATGGAATAACAAAAAACCCAGGATAGCAAAAACTATTCTCAACAATAAAAGGACTTCTGGGGGAATCAGCATCCCTGACCTCAAACTGTACTACAGAGCAGTAGTGATAAAAACTGCATGGTATTGGTACAGTGACTGGCAGGTAGATCAATGGAATAGAATTGAAGACCCAGAAATGAACCCACACACTTATGGTCACTTGAGCTTTGACAAATGAGCTAAAACCATACAGTGGAAAAAAGACAGCATCTTCAACAAATGGTGCTAGTTCAACTATCAGTCTACACATAGAAGATTGCTATTTGATCCATTTCTATCTCCCTGTACAAAGCTCAAGTCCAAGTGGATCAAGGACCTCCACATAAAACCAGATACACTGAATCTAATAGAAAAGAAAGTGGGGAAAAATATCCAACACATAGGCACAGGGGAAAAGTATCTGAACAGAACACCAATGACTTGTGCTCTAAGATCAAGAATCAATAAATGGGACCTCATGAAATTACAAAGCTTCTGTAAGGCAAAGGACACTGTAAATAGGACAAAACAGCAACCAACATATTGGGAAAAGATGTTTACCATTCCCATGTCCTATACAGGGCTAATATCCAAGGTAAACAAAAAACTCAAGAAGCTAGACTCCAGAGATCCAAATAACCCTATTAAAAAATGGGGAACAGAGCTAAACAGAGAATTCTCAACTGAGGAAACTCGAATGGCCGAGAAGCACCTAAAAAAATGCTCACCATCCTTAGTCATCAGGGAAATGCAAATCAAAACAACCCTGAGATTTCACCTCACACCAGTCAGAATGGCTAAGATCAAAAACTCAGGTGACAGCAGATGTTGGCAAGGATGTGGAGAAAGAGGAACACTCCTCCATTGCTGGTGGGAATGCAAGCTGATACAACCTCTCTGGAAATCAGTTTGGCGGACCCTCAGAAAAATGAACATAATACTATCTCATGACCCAGCTAGTCCACTCCTGGGCATACACCCAGAAGATGCTCCAACATGTAATAAAGACACATGCTCCACTATGTTCATAGCAGCCATATTTATAATAGCCAGAAACTGGAAACCACCCAGATGTCCCTTAATAGAGGAATGGATACAGAAAATGTGGTACATTTACACAATGGGATACTACTCAGCTCTTAAAAACAATGACTTCGTGATATTCGCAGGCAAAAGGATGGAACTTGAAAATATCATCCTGAGCGAGGTAACTCAGTCACAAAAGAATGAACTTGGTATATATTCACTGATAAGTGGTTATTAGCCCAAAAGTTCGAAATTCCCAACAGTCACTTTGCAGCAACAGTAGGACTGAATGTGAGGTCCCAGATGGAAGACTTGGAGAAGGGACTGAAGGAGCTGAGGGAGTTTGCAGCCCCAGGGAGGGAGCAACAGTGGCAACTGGCCTGACCCCTTGATACTCCCAGAGACTGAATCACAAACCAAAGAATACACATGAAGGAACCCATGGTTCTGGCCACATATTTGGCAGAGGAGGGTTGTGTTAGACATCAGGGGGAGCAGAAGCCCTTGGGCCTGAAGGTGTTAGAACCCCCAGGAAAGGAGAATGCCAAGGAGGGAAGAGGAGAATGGGTGGCTGGGTGGTTGGGGCAATACCCCCATAGTGGCAGGGGATGGGGGGAGGGAACGGGGAGGTTCCAAAGGGGAGATCTGGAAAGGGGAAAACATTTGAAATGTAAATAAAGTATGGAAAAAAAATATATATATAGTCATATCCACAGCCTCATTATAACACATTAAATCCTGGATCCTAGGCAAGAACATAAATTTAGCTTGTGCATTAGTTGGGGTTTTACTGTTGTGAACAGACACCATGACTAAGGCAAGTCTCATAAAGGACATTTAAAGAGGTTCAGTCCATTATCATCAAGGTGGGAGCATGTCAGGGCCCAGGGAGGCATGGTACAGGGGGAGTTGAGAGTTCTATATCTTGTTCTGAAGGCATACAAGAGAAGACTGGTTTCCATGCAGCTTGGACAAGAATCTTAAAACCCACCTTCACAGTGATACACTTCTTCCAGCAAGGTCACACTTACTCCAACAAGGCCACATCTCCAAATAGTGCCACTCCTTGGTCCAAGGATATTCAAACCACCACAGCATGATTCATCTTTAACTTTATATTTTACTGTATAAATCACTATAAAACATACTGTTATGTATACTCTTCTCACACTTAATTTTTTAAAATGCTACTACTCTGCAACTCCTGCAGTGTACTGACTAATTCACAACAGATCACACCTTGAGTTTCCCACCTTACCTTAGCATCATATATACCATGCATTCACATTTAATTGGCATGGTGCTTATAAACTTTACAATAACATTCCAGGTTTAATCTTTAGTCCCATCTTCCCTACATAGAGAAAAGGGAAGGAATCTCATTATGGTTGCCTTCTCAATTTTTGACAGGGTCACTTTTAATTATTTTTTCTATGAATACTCTCTACCTTGTGATATACATTGTGACATTCTTTGTCATCAAAGTGGCTACTAAGGTTTAAATTGAAATTCCTTGGTAACTGGTTGATGGAGTAGTTTGGGTAGTAACTGAATAGTGAGTTGTATAACATAATTAGTGCTGTAATCCATTGGTGAATTCACAATGTAAGGGCATTTTTAGGAGGAATATAGGCAGTAGGATTCGGCTGAAAAAATAATTTCTTAAAATTCTCTCAGTAGGCTTATATTTTCAAAATCTACTGTAATAAATATTCTTAAATGCTTTAACCTCCCTTCTAGCCCACCACCCATCAGAGGCAGTAGAAAGGAAATGTTAATAGGGCAAAGGGGGATGTGGACCTGTTTAGAAATAGTTCTTTGGGGCATTTTAATCTTTGTTGTCAGGAGATCAGCAGTTCAGTTCACAGGAATCAGCAGTGGCTGCTCAATCCAAAAGAAACCACAAGGCTCTGCCAATTGGCCAGAGTCTGCACAGAAGTGGCAAGAAGCTGCTGAAATATCACAAGAAGTTCTTCAGTGTGTTTCTCTTTATGAAATCAGCAAAGAAGGCAAGGTGAACCAATGCCACAGTGTTTTCAGCAAAGCCCAGCATCCGCAAAGCCCAACAAAGACCATCAAAGCAGTGAGGCAAACCAATACCCATAGCATCATCCACTGTCTTTTAGGTTCTATTTATACCATTTCCAAATATCACATGTTCTCTCAAGTATCCACTCTACTAAAATATCACATACCCCTTTTCCAGGCAGCTTCCAGAAAACCATCACATGTCGATTCTCAGCAAAACATCCTCTCATAAGGCAGTTTCCAGAAAAACATCATATGACACAACTGAGTCTCCAAAGAAACCAGAAATTTCCACTTTAGCTCTCTCTGTCTCTGTCTCTCTCTGTCTCTGTCTCTCACTCACACATACATACAGAGAGAGAGAGAGAGAGAGAGAGAGAGAGAGAGAGGAGAGACAGAGAGAGACAGAGAGAGACAGAGAGAGAGAATCATGTACTGGAATTAGGTAAGCAGCAGCATACATAATGCATTTCCTCTCCCATGATGTTCTGTCTCACTGCAAGCCTATGGTAACAGTGTCAAGCAAGCACATCCTCACAGTTCTGAAAACATGAGCTCAAAGAAACCTTTCCTGATCAGATTTTGTTTTTCCAAAGTATTTTGTAACAATGATGGGAAATGGAATGGAGCTAAACACTGTGTTTAACAGATTAATGGTATTAAATGGAATTAAGGGAGTGGAATATAAGAGAACTGGGGCAAGATTCCACCTAGTTAAGTAAGTTCCATCTTGTAAAGGGGTGTTCCTCAAGGGACATTGCTACCTATTCTGAATTTACAATGCATTTGCAGTTGTACAGTGATAGTTATATCATGTTATATATTATGGTATTATGACCTGGTTGTTGTTTTCATCTAGACATACATATGGAGATATGGTTGTGTATCAAGGTGACAAGGGGTGGATTGTGATGGCTATTCTCAATTGTCATCTTGCCTATATTTAGAATGAACTCCAGTTCAAAAACAAAGGGAACACCTGATTTAGATCTTGTGGCAGAAAGAAAATATGCCTTTGATTGGTATCGTGAGGCTAGAAGATACAGGCTTTTGATCTAGATCTTGAGGTGGGATGATAAATGCTTTTGATATGAATCAACACAGATTTAATCCAGATTTGAGGCATAGTAGTCGTAGTTATAAAGATCTATAATGAAAAACAAATTAAAGAAAGTCCATTTGTGGTGGTTAAACCCAGCATTTAGTAGGCAGAGGCATGCAGATCTCTAAATTCAAGGCCCGCCTCTTCTGCAGAGAAAGTTCTATGACAGCCAAGCTTAGGCAGTGATGAAAACATCACTAGATGTTTCTAGTGATTCTAGATAAATCTAGTGAAGATGTGACTGGCTGAATGAGGGACCCATGCTCCAGCCACAGCAAGCAGCAGAACTTGGCAGCTTCAGCCATGTAGTTTTGGCTTTGGAGTCAAGAATCAGCCTCCATGTCTTAGTAAAGTTGCTGAGGCCAGTATGTGTCATAGGAATTCCTGCCTGGAGGCCCAGAGACACCATTGTGTGAAAGTGGTTATGTAATCTCCCTCCAAGACTAAAGAAAGTTGCTGAGGCCAGGCATGTGACAGGGATGTCCCTGCATGGAGGTCCAGAGAGGCCACTGGATGAAGTTGTGAGGGTGAAGCCTAAATTGCCTTGGATACTCCAAGAGATGCTAGAGCCGTGGGATACTAGTCATGGAATACTGCTAACAGGGAGTAGAAACAGCCCAAAAGAAAAAGTGTATCACGTCAACAAATCTGAAAGGAATTGAGATCTGAAAAGCATTTTGACATCAGGCATGGGGATTCATAGCGGAGTTTGCCCAGCTAGTTTTGGTCTTGTTTTGGTCCAGTATTTCCTCACTGTGTTCCCTTCCCTGTGTTTTGGAACGGTAATGTATATCTTGTGCCATATGTTAGATGTATAGAATCTTCTATTTTATTTTGATTTTATAGGGGATTACCGTTAAGAGATTGCATCAGTCTCAGAATAGAATTTGAACTTTAGACTTTTAAACATTGTTCAGACTGTGATAGATTATGGGGACTTTTAAGTTTGACTAAATGCATTTTTCATTATGTTATAGCTCATGGAGTAGAATGTGGTGGTTTAAACAGGTATGGTCCCATATACTCATGTATTTGAATGCTTGGTCATAGGGAGTGGCATTATTAGGAGGTGTGGCCTAGTTGGAGGAGATGTGACCTTGTTAGATTGAGCTGTATCATTGTGTAGATGGAGCTTGGATGTCTTAAATGCTCAAGCTACACCCAGTGTGAAACACATCCAGTCTCCTCCTTGCCACCTTCAGATCAAGATGTAGAACTCTTGGCTCCTCCAGCACCAGGTATTCCTGCACACTGCCATGCTTCCTGCCATGATGATAGTGGGCTGAACCTTTGAAACTGTAAGCCAACCCCAATTAAATATCCTTTATAAGAGTTGCCTTGGTGTCTGTTCACAGCAATGAGACCCAAATTAAGACAGCCATGTTCTTGCTATGTAAGGAAAAATTGTAGGTATGCTAGATAAGTGTTGCTAGAATATCAAATATTTATATAGAGCAAATATTTATAATGAATTTATTAATCACTAGACTTGAAAGAACAACATCAGTTACATAGAATTAGAATAAAATGTGTTTTCTATAGTTCTATGACACGAGATTGTACTAATTTGAATTATATTCTCACTTTCAGTTGTTTTTCTTTCCCAGTGCTTTCTATTAGCTCTCCATATCTGTTCAACCACTAATTCCCCTTCCCTTCCCTCTAAAGCCATGTAAACTTTGATTCTTTTCCTCTGTTTCCAAATGGAGAAGGCAGCTGGAACAAAGGAGGGGTGTGAGAGTAGGGATTTGTTTTCTAGTTCTTGAGGTCATCTTAGGTTGGTAGGTTCTTTTGCAGGCTGGTTACCAGCCCTCCTGGTGATTTACTTATCTCCTTTCCATTCTCTCTGGGTTCCCTGGCTTCTCCATCAGACTTTGTATATCTGAAACATGGCCCTGGATTCCTTCTGTTTCCCTATATTATGTATGTCTTAGAGCAGGGTCTTTTTTGTAAATAAGCTCTTCTTGAATTGTACTATTTTGGGTGTGCCACCTTTAGATACATCATCACATATTTCAGGCAGATATGGAGTCAGGGTTACTGCTTAGTTTATTGAGAAGCAGTAGACAGTTGATTTGATAAAGTTTATGCTTCTTACAGAATCTCAACACTTCCCTGTAGGAAGCATTTAACTTAACATTTCCACTATTTGCCTTGTTTCATGGCATGCAATGCAGATTTTTTCTTTGTTTGCTATAGTTCCTTTACTTGTATTATGCAGTTGAAAGGTAAAAGTAGACAATAAAAATAAAATATTCAAATACTTATATCAAAATACAGGCTTATGTATAGAGAATGATTATACTCATAAAGTATATGTTAAATAAATAAATTATTTTCATAGAAGATTAAGCAACGGTTTTGTTTCACTGATGTATTTTGACTATAAAGCATTTTTCCTTAAATTAACATGAAAATAGATAAAAATAAAATGTTCTCTTTAACTATTAATCTTAGTATCAAATTTATAGATTACTAACCACCTAACAAGGGTTTGTATATACAGATTTTTTTCTATTCATATAACAAAATACTGAGTAAAGCAAATAATATGAATAGAAATATATAGGTGGTTTTCCTTGTTACATGACCTCTGTGTTACTCTCTTTGTAGAGAACAAAATGCTCATCATCAAATCAATAGTCCTGAATCTACTGAGGCTCAATCCCATGGGGTGTTATGGTTTTAGGTGGACTCTCTGTGGAGTGTTTACTTCTGATAGCTTCTATTTCATCATCCTTAAGTATAAGTGAGGCCAGCGATGGGATCTGTGAAAAATAGTTTTTAGCCAGGATATGTTTGTGGTTGATCTTGTGAATGAAAAGGCGTCCATACCCCTGCAAATAAAAGAAAATCAAGTTTGATGGATATCCATGCATACATATTTTGCCAGATGAAACATGATCATGTCTCCGTATCTTTGCTTATCAGTTTATTCAACCTAGGATACTTTTCTTCTCACTGTGACTCTTATCTTTCAGAGCTTAGTTCCTGTGATGCTTCAATTTCAAGTCTACCAGGACTCTATGTTTCTGTGTGTCTGTCTCTGTCTGGCTCTGTCTCTGTGTCTATCTCTGCCTCTCTCTCTCTCTCTCTCTCTCTCTCTCTCTCTCTCCCACTCTCTCGTTCTCTCCTCCATTTGTATTTATAGTAATCACCTGATGTGAGGTAGGATGTACCCAGGTTTCTATGTTTTATTACAGTGACATGTAACAAGCAACAGTTTTGCACATGCCCATGCATACATACATACATACATACATACATACATACATTTGGACAAAGCTTACAGGAAAGCATTTTAAGATGATTTCTCAAAAGGACTCATGTATCTCATGCTCCAAGGAGAGTCTGGGAGACCCCTGGAGGCTCTGAAGGGTGATGAGTCAGTCTGCAGAGCTATGCAATATAGCTCCGGAACAACTAAGAGTTGGGAGGGGGAAGGGAAGATGCTTTTAAAAAGTGAGCTTACAAAATTGGAAGAGAAGATGGCAGAACAGAGCTTCGTGCATAGAGAATGACTAATCTATATCTTTCTCCACTGCAACTCTGCAAGCAGCCTGCAAGCACAAAAGTCTTGTGCAGTGGCCTTGGACTTCAGTGGGAAAGTGCAGGGCTACTGCCCTCAGCCTACAAGCACAAAAGTCAAGCCCAACCAGCTGTGGGCCATCAGACATCAAGCGTGGGAAGGTGTACAGCAGCGGGGAGCTTGCAGGAAACCTGCCCCTGGACACCCTAGGTAGCAGCAGTATCACCCTGACTCTGAGCAACAGCAAGATATCTGAGATGAGTCTTGGCAATAGTTCAGTATTTATGATATATATAAAGATGGAGAAACAGAATGTTGTGTGCTCAAAGGAGAGAAGTGGAACGAGAAAGGCGACAACTGTGACAGGTGTGAGAAAAGACTGTGGTGGACTGTAGGGAGCCGCCTGAGCACCCACATTCGCCATTACAAGATGGCGCCTACATTCAGCCGAGGACAAGTTGTAAACAGGCTAGTGCGCATGCACCTGGTAATTTTCCACTTCAGAATCTCAGCGTCTCTTGTGGCGGCATCTGGCCTGGTGTGCGGGAGCCAATGGGGAAGCTCCATGTCCCAGGCAAGCGCTGTGACCCATATAAAGGGCGAGTGTTCTATTGTTCTGGGTCTCCACTCGTGGCAAGCTTATGCTCTCCCTCTCAAGATGCATTAAAGCTTTACTGCAGAAGGATCCTATGTGTGCCGCGTCGTTCTTGCTGGCGAGACCGTAGCGCGGGACAGTGGACAGGAAAATAGCTCATTGCTGAGTAAGGCTGTCAGGGTGGTGTGCAGCAGCCTGAAGCTTGCACACACTCGCCACCACTGCCACTGGCCAATCCCCACATAGTCTGTCTGCACAATTTCCCTGGTTCTGAGCAATGACGGGACATCAGAGAGGAAGAAGGGTTCATTTTCTGGATTGGATCCCCTTGGAAGGTTTTGCCAATTCCACATCTTTAGTCAATCTTCTAAAATTCCGTAATGTAAAGTAAATATGTCCCACAGGTTGATAGTGACAAAGACAGGAAAGAAACTGGGACACGCGGTAGATGACCTTTAGGGAATCACTGGCTCAACTTTAGCCAGTTTGCGAGGACAAGAGCTTAATCAGAGCCACTCCCGCCTTCTCAAAACAGAACTTTCTCCTCTGCCAAGGAATCAAGGAATCATCGAGATCATTCTAAACTCTCTTGCTGTTGTTGTTGTGTTTGCTTCTTTGTTTTGTTGTTGCTTCTCGGTGGGGGAGGAGTCTCTGTGTTTTAAGAGAATTCTGGAAACGTTTTGATTTGGTGCACAAACTTGAACAGAATGGACAGTAACGCTTGCAGGACGGCACAAACTAGAGACCCTAGAGAGAGACAAAGGTTTGGAGTCAGGACAGAGCCTCTGCTCCACTTGCGGAAATTAAGAGTGACTGGCGTCCTGAGACGGGAAATGCACGTCAACATTTAATCTGAGAGTGCAGTGATTTGATTAGGTACACAAAGGAGTTGTGTGGATTAATTGAAGAAGAACCGGAATATCAGCCTTGGGAATGAATTTCAATTTCATTGTGGGTCCTAGATGAAATGATATTGCTAGCATTGGCTGTGTTTCCAGCGATTAAATATTTATGCAGCAGCTTAGTTTACTAAATATAACATTTAACACAGCTTCAATTTCTTTCTGCGCTTTCTTTCGGTCCCTGGAGTGATTTTTTTTCATAGCCTGTCTTCTTAGAACTTGAAAACTTATTGGGAAAGGCTAAAACTGTAACTAGTTTCCTCCCTTTGTATCATTCCCTTGCCTCTCTTAATAAACAAACAAGCAGCAGCAGCATCTTGGGACAGCACTGTAGTTTCAAAATGGCTGTGGTTGGTCCACTGCTTTAGTCTCCTTTCGAGGTGTCTTGCATGGAATTAAAGATACCACAATATAATAAATTGAGAGAGAAGCAGGGCCAGCTCTTGGAGCTGACTGTACATGGAGCCCTTCAGGAATACTTCAGGGCCCCCTCAATTTTATTGATCAGGATGCTTTACAGCTTGAGTTAGTGAAATAAGAAGTAGTCACACTTTGTGGGGCTGTCATCTCTCCTAGTTAGGTGGAAGCAAATGGAAGAATGGAATCCCATATGTGTGATTCCCAAAGTTATGAATAGAATTTGACAACTGAGTACTTTTTTGGCAGAGTCCTGCCGATAAATCAAAGGACAAAGTCTGGGTTCCATAATATTTACATATTGATAATAAGCAATTTTTAGTATGCAGATACTTATTTGGACTTTATGTTTTTCAATTAATACTCAAAAGAATAAATCTCACGGCGTCTTCACACGAGCATTTCCTGTACTTCGTTAATGCTCACCCACATCTTCTCTGCTTCTCTTATCACTGTGGACTCCTCCCTTGCCCCTGCAAAGAGTTCCTCATCTCCTTTTAAGTTGCTTTTATTTTCAAATTTTAGATTTCATATGTAGAAGGAGAACATGTGCTATTCATCTTTTCAAGTCTGACTTATTTTAACATTATGTTCTGAATAAAACTCAAATACACACAGGCAACAGAAACATTTGTATATCCTTCCACCAGTTGATTGGACCTAAGTTCTTATCTCTGAATAGTCACACACACACACACAATGTTTACAGCTCTCTCTGGTATTCGGACTTAGATCCCATCAGACATAATCTCTATTATAAAGTCTGTTACTTGTATTTCGAGGAACTTCTGCACTGATTTCCTTAGTGGACCAGCTGACATTCTACCAGATGTGTCCCCCCACATCCTTGTCAAAATTTATTCAACAAATACTTAACCCAACCCATGGTCTTCCGCAGGCATTCTTATAGGTAGGAAAGGGATAGAAATACATGAGTGAAACAAAGTCCTTCCCAGAACTTGCTGTGCAGTGGATGTGCTTGAACTTCTTTTAAAAAGGGTGAGATGGTGCTTGATGTTTATATAGTCAAATCTCTCATCTTTACCCAATATACCTTAGCTTCCTGTTATTTTTCACATCTTCAATACACACCCTCTCCATGTTTTGCTATTGTCATTCCATATAACTGTCTGTAGGTTCAACAGAAACACTTCTGTCATTGGCATTTTAAAGGGCACTCAAAATGCTCGTTGTAGCCGATTGGCTAAATGAAAATCTCCAAGTCCAGCATCTTACCTTTTCAATACTCTCTAGCCTGAGATGAGCTAGGCTTTCATCCTTGGTGAGAAGAATGCAGTTCCAGGGAGACCACTCCACAAGTTTATCCCACCTGACCATGACCAGGTCATTGAGATCATCCCAGGCACTGAGGGCCGACTGGGATGCCCAGATGTTCTCTGTCAAGTATTTAATATCCTGGAGCTACATGACAAAAGAAGTTCAAACAATAATTTTGTTTTCTTCTAAGTCAACAGTTTAAATGTCATTATATTTATTAAGGAAATAATTAAATCGTGATGAGTAAATTTTTTGAAGGGGAGCAGCATTCAAAAGACTTCAGCGTTGTTTTGTTTTGTTTTCTTTTGTGCCACAGCCCAAACTTTGTCATCTTTCAACATTGCCCACATAAAATCAGCTATCAGACATCTCAGACATCTTATTCCCTGACTGTGAATGCCAGTCTCTTAAAGCTCACATGCTCCAGCATCTTTGCCGTCATTCTTTTTAAACATCTGCCTTCTTTTCTAAGGTGTACTATCTGATTTACCAGTGAATTTTCAGACTGTAGTATAGAACTTAAACACTAAGAACACATCTATGCATGAAACTCAGAAATTCAATAGCTGGCTGCTTTAGGAAATCCTAATATGGTTCCCACAGCCCTTAGAGCCCCTCTGTGCCCTTAGAGCCTCTCTGGCAGAAGCATTTCATGTGCATGGCTGTTTTGTTTGCATGCCACGGTCTGTGCAGTGACTACAGAGGCCAGAAGAGGGCATTAGTTTCCCTTACGACAGGAGTTATAAAGACTTGTAAACTGCCACGTGGGTGGTGGGAATGGAACTTGGGTCCTTTGAAAAAGCAGCCAGCTCTCTTAACTACTGAGCCATCGCAAGGGCCCCCAGATCTATTTCATAATTAGCACCTTTTAAAGCTCATACCTGCATCAGAAAAGCAATCTGGGCATTATCCTTATAGTCAGCTTCTGAGTAGTAGAGCCGCTGCAGTAAAAACTTGTATTTCAAAAACGATTCCCGCCTCTGAGTCTCATTCTCCAGGTTTACGCAGTGCCGGCAGCGGTACACACGGTGCAAGGTGGGTGAGACAGAAAACTCAACAGAAGGCAAATACATTTGGCAACTGTGGCAAAAGTAAATCGTATCATAAAACTTCAATGGGTCTTGAGGGACCTAAATAGAAAGAAAAAAGAAGATGAAAATCCAAGACACATACTAAGCAGGAGCATGAGGTCTGCTTAAAATTAATTCTAAAATTGCTCACTCTAAAGAGTCTTATTTTTCTTTTAACTACCTGCTGTGTGTGAGACTTAAAATTCCAAGCAAGATTTGTTTTCCTGGCCAAAATATTAAAAATCTATGCTACACACCAATGTAGCTAGACAGACGTTGGTAGAGTCTTTAGAAAACCAAATCACTGACTCTTAGCACATTTTTTTAAAATGTATTTTTCTCATCTACTACTGGGAACAAGTGATGGCTATCTGCCCTCAGTGATCCCATCAATATTATATTGAAAGATGTTTTCTGTGTGGTAAGGAAGCAAAATAAATCAATTCAAGTGGAAGAGGCAGAGGGTAACGTTTATCTCACTGTGGTTGACCTGAGAGCTTCGCGGAGGCTGACTGGCTGTCTTTTCCTGTGTGATATTTCCAATGAGAAATCTGTTTTTCTCCTTATTTTTTGTCCCAATGTATACAAGCTGCTCTTTCTTCCTGGCCACAGCTTCAGCTCGGTGTCCTTTGTTCTTTGTAGGTCATGCTTCACAGACTCCTGAGTCTATGGGTTTAGTTTGTTCATCAAATTCAGAAGAATGATGGCAATTATTTAACAAAATGTTTCCTTAACCTTTCATTCTCTAATTTGAGTCTCTGACATAAACAAAGGTGATTGAACTTTTCCTACAGATGGTGGTGCTCCAGTTCCTTTACATTCTGTCTCCACATGTGCCGCTGTGAACAGTTTCTGTCCTGGACTTCTAGTTCGGTGATTTCTGGTTTCTTCACCAATGTCACCAATCTCCACTTAATTTAATCAAGTGTGGTTTTCCTGCTCAAGTGTGATTGTCTTCGTCTTCCGGAGTTTTATGACATATCTTGAATGTCTTCACTTAATTTATGAACCTCTAAAATCTTATGAACTGACCAAATGTCTTCTTCAGCTAATTCCAACATTTGTTATTTGAATAATGATTTAGCTACTTGTTTTACTTATCACATTTTGTTTATGTATCTCATCTTTGTGGATGCAAGACAAGTATGAAGTTTACCTTAATTAAGGATATTTTTATTCCCATTAATAACCTGATGCATTTTTTTCTGAGGAATAGTTAAATTACTTATAACAGTTTGATCAGTTAATGTCTTGGTTTTAAGTTTGTAAATTTTTTTTAAATCAAGAATAAAGCAGCTCTCCACTTGGGGCTAATCACTTCCCACTACTGAGTCAGTCCCCTTTGTATGCCTGACAATTACTCCAGGAACTGGAGTGTTCTGATCTGTCCTGGGAACAGACAACAGGTAACTAGCTTTGCGTTAAGTGTTGAACATTGTTACCATTTATCCTTTAAGGGATGTCTCTCACCACATGTTATCCTCACCTTCTACTCTGAAGAGAACTCAGCTGAATATGTAAGAGGGACACTGTTGTTCTATGAACTTCTGTCCTATGCAATCCACTCACTTTTAGCCCTGTGTCCTTCAAGCTTCTGTCACATGGGTGTGAGGAGCAAAGGAGAGCCTCATTCTTTCAACCCAGCTCGGGGAACCCAAGGCCTCTTCTTTATGCTCCTATTCTAGCATAGCACAGGCTCGCGCTCCTTGTCGACCAAGTGGGGTCACATAGGCCTATTTCATTTATTTCTCTTCTTCCAGGGATCACAATCTTCCACAACCCTATGTCTAATGTCTTGAAAAACTTTAATTTTCTTTACTTCAAGCAGGTAGGTAACTCCAAGCTAGCCCATGGTGGCCAGAAATTTTAAAAAGTGACGCTATGTATGACAAAGGAATCATGGCAATTCAGTGAAGATGTATCTTTTAAAAAAAAAAAATTATGAAAACAGTTGAGAAAGCTAAACTTTGACTTGACTAACTTTTGTACTGTAAGAAAAAAATAACTCAAAATAAGTCAAAGCCCCAGTTGCAAATCAGAGTGGAAAAAAATAAAACTAGATTAAAACAGAAGACAAATGTTGTTCCCTGAAGTGAAAAGATAAGAATCAAACTCCTGCATCTCGGGATTGTGTCTCAGACTTCTGAACTGTAACAACAAACCACTGACACATCAAAGCATGGACAAATCTCAAATGTAATGAGTGGAAGGAAGCCCGTCTCAAAAGACTGCATGTGATTGATTCCATGATAGAATTATTCCATTTATAAGACATTCTAGAATAGATAAAGCCATCTAAATAAAATGCAAATTGGCTAAGAGCTGACGGCAGGGCCATCTGTGACGACTAATTTTTCTTTGGACTGTATACATTGCTAGTTACGTGAGTTTATATATCACTAAAACTAACCTGGAAGAGTAAACTTTTATCAAAGAAATTTCAAAATATAACATGACATGATGATGTAGAGTACAAATTCTCTTATTATATTGCGGCAAGTCTATATAAACAAGCCATCTTAGGCACACGAAAAACTATGAAGCGATACAATGGGAAACTTTTCTCCCAGTCTTTTGAACAGCATAACCATTTTTAATTAATTAAAGAAGACCATGAACAGTAAGGTCTTTTTATTTTTCTAGATTTTGTCTACATTATTAGAGGTTTTTGCTTTGCTAAAGTTCTATAGATAGTCAGCTTCCGAGATAATAATTCTACAACTGTAACTCCTTAGTGAAACTTCCCAATTCACTAAAAGTGTTTTAAATAGTTTTGTAAGAAAACAATGAGGTATGCATATCCCCCGGAAACCTAACTGGACTGGTGTGAGAGGACATAGTGTATCCCAAATACAAGCTCCGTTTGCAGTTCTTAAGACTGTCTTCCTGGATCCAGCCACTGACTCTTCCAGTTGCATAAGTACTAAAGACACACAGAAAGCACATGAGGAGAGTTGGAGAGATGGAAAGGCAAAGTTTCTCTGATAGAAGGACGGAGAGTTTAATTTTGGAAAATGAGTAAGAGTTGGCAAGATCAAATGAAGCACAGTGCCGCAGGTGGCAGCAACTGTCTGTACAAAAGATCTGAGAGATCACAGTGCCTTCAACACTACGCCACAACTGGACAGCCAATTCAGCTCTTAGAGAAGAAGTCATATGCCAAAAAAGTTAATGGGAAAGCTCAGTTTGTCAACAGAGTGATGAGCCTAGAGAGCTCAGTAAAGGGGCAGTCTTACTTAGATTTGCGAGAAAGCACAGGAGCAGTCTTGGAATATCTTTCAACTAACAATATGACATCTTGGGATCTAGAAAATCAGGACAGTAGTTAAAGTACCTTAAGATATCTTGCGACTTCAGGATTAAACAGAGGGGTTTTGACATAGTGAATAAAGAGCGTTGTGATTCTCTTTCTGAGTCCTTCGAGATTATGAGGTTTGACTCCTCTCATCATAAGGTCAACTTCTCTGTCAATCAATTCTAGGATTTCTTGGGTCAGTTTACACTCATGTTCCTAAGCAAAACACAAAAGTATAATTCTTATAAATCGCTATTTTTAAAATGACCACCCAAGCAAACTGGAACCCACATTCCAAAACATTTTAAAAGGTGGCAGGAGTGAATTTTGGCACAACCAATTAGCAGTCAAATTAGTACTAGATAGTTAGTTTGATAATATGCAGCATATAACCCAGTAAATCTTTACACAGGTGCTTTAGAGAAAGTATCTATAGAGATATTGTTCATAGTAGACAAAAGTTAGAAACAACTAAAAATATCGTTAGCAAATTATATATATATAATATAGCTTATCAATATAATGGATTTTATGGAAATGAGTAAACTATATAACAGCTGTAAATCTTAATGCTTAAATCTTATAAAGTAAGATTATAAATTTAAAAGACTATAAATCTTATAAAGCAAAATAAACAAGGTATGAACTGGTGCATGCAATATAATTTCACAATAGGTCAAAACTAAAAACACTGAACCAAATTATTTATAGGCTTGTACAGAGCGATGAAAATTATTAAGAGAAATCAAGGAAAAGACACTTGTGAAAATGACTGTTCATTGGTGATTACTTCAAGGAGACAAAAGGAAGTCTAAAATGAGGAAGAACAGGGAGCAAAGGGGTGAACAACGCATACAGTTCACAATGATGGATTGTCCTGTTCAGCACTGCTAAACTATTTACATAGTTTGCACATGTCTATCATACCATCCAATACTATTTAGTAACGTACTAAAACTGGATAGTTTGAGCAAGCAAACTTTGGTGGGAGTTAAGGGCTTAGGACAGTATTTATAAGCAGTGAAACAGACCTTCGTCCATCCCACTATCTGGGGGGAAACTGGATGGGACACAGTATGTGTGGAGGGGACAAAGGGTAAAGAGAATCACTGTAAAGCAACACTCTTTCATACTTTTTCATACTTGGTGTATTAATATATAAATATACTTGGTATATCTCATACTTGGTGCCTCACCCTGGAAGCATTTTAGAAGGGCTTTCCTTGGAGAAAATAGATTTTTCATTAATCCTGCTTTCATGCCTAAATATCTAATTTAGCTCTCTGAAGATGGTGTTGTCACCATATTCTTATTTAGTTACATACTCGTGATCTCTGTGTGTGTGTGTGCGTGTGTGTGTGTGTGTGTGTGTGTGCCTTTCTCTGAAACTCTAGGTGATCTTAGTGTGTACTCAGGTTTAAAATTCATTGGTCTTTATTAGTATATATTTTAGAATATATTTAGTATATACTCAGATATACATAAGTAGCTTATATAAGGTTGTATCAAGTCAACAGAGTCAGAATTGGAGTTACATTTAGACTTTTATCTTTCTTCAAAATAATGCTAAATAAATTCACATACAGATAGTAGGTAGGAGTATTTCTACTGTATTCCTACATTTCCTCCTTCCCTCCCCCCCTCCCTCCCTCCCTCCCCTCTCTCTCCCAATCTGATGACCCTTATTTCTTGCACCTTTGCTCTTCTTTTGCTATCTAAGGAGGTTCCCATCAAGGCTGTTTAGTTTACATCACCACCTCAATCTTTACAAAGGTAGCCCAGAGAAAAGGCAGCATGTCCTCTGCTCTCTGGGCAGAGAAACATGAAACCTGTGTGCCAATTACCTAACTCTGTAATGTGTCTTAAAACCTTTGTGTATGTCGGTTCTGATTCTTCTCAATCCAAGGTGAAGAAACATTAAAATGAGTAGAAGAAGAAACACAAGGGAATCTGCTGCGGCCTTGGTGCCGATAAGCACGACAGAGTCTGTACTTTGCTCATTAACCTCACTACTATAATTTTATTCCCGGGGTCGCTGAGGGGTAAAGCCATCTGTCCGGATTGTAGGAACTGATTGCAAAGCAGTAGACCAGCGTTCTGTAGCCGAACTGGATGGAAGCTCTCACTCGCCCTCTCACGGTGAGTCATGGGAAGACAACTCTCAGCTCGGTCAATTAGGAGCACTGCTTCCAAAGAGGTGTTTAGTCTGCCAAGGCAAACTCACACCCTTAATTCAGTGAAACAAGAGAACGGTCCTACCCCTTGCTGTGACACCTGGCAAATCCTCAAGGCGGGCCCAACTTCAAGATTTTGGTGAAACTAACGCGATTGCTAGGGTTCTGAGAGTCCGAAAATTGACCCTGGGGTGTTTTCTCTTCCTAGCAAGGATGTTTGTTTGTTTGTTTATCTGCTTTCTGTACTTGAGCATGCCCCTGGAAACTTCTGAACTCAAACTAATGTGGAAGTTAATTTCTAAAGGAAACCGGACTGCATGGCATCTACTATCTTAATTTTCATTTAAAAGTAGAAAATTAATAGTATGGAGGGGGTACAAGCGAACTTACATGGTTATGGCTTTACAACCTCTAAAAAGCAGGAGATCCCGGAAGGCTCAGTGGGTAGGAGCACTTGCAGTGAAGGCGTGAGATCTCACTTCCATCTACCCAGCTCAGAGGAAGGAAGGAGAAAACCAATCCTGAAAATGATCCTTCTACCTCTGTGTGTACACTGTAACGTGCATGCACACACACACACACACACGAACAATAATAATAGATAAAATTTTTAATGACTAAGAATAGTTTTTCATTGAAAATTGTTCAAAAATGTAGACAATAATTGCTAGGGGTTTTTTTGAATTCTTAAAGAATGTTGTGTTACATGACTCTATAAAGACGAATTTGTATTTGAACATACCATGTTTACATTTTATTATATTATCATAAAGTATTTATGAAATTATTTGCAGATCGGACCCACGACTTTACCCATGATGGTCATCAACATTACACAGATTTTGAGAGCGTTTAGGTTAAGTATTTATTCATCGGGCATATCTATCCCAAAATTTACCAAAATGAGTTAGCTGTTTATACAATTTAATGCAAGCAACTTGACATACCTTCACAGTGTGTTTAAGTGTCAGGAGTATATCCAGCCTCTCATCTTGAGAGAGGTTTTTCAGCAGGATACACTGATAGATGCTTTGTAGTTCTCTGGCTCTTATCGTGAACTGGGTGTCCATTTCAATGGTTTTGCCATCAGGTCTTCTCCAGACATTTGGAGCTGAACACTTGAAAATAATATTATTGTTGCAATTATGATTAAAGACTGAAAAAAAACATTTTGCCCCACCCACTAGAAATCAATCTTCAGTCATAACTAAAAAGTTCATTAAGCTTTTTAAAAGATAATCAAAATCAAAGCAGTGCTAAGAGGAAAATTCATAGCACTGAGTGCCTTCATAAAGAAACTGGAGAGATCCTACCTGAGAGCTCTAGAACAAAAAGAAGCAAACACACCCAAGAGCAGTAGATGAGAGAGAAAAATCAAAATCAACCAATTAGAAACAAAGAGAACAATACAAAGAATCAACAAAACCAGGAGCTGCTTCTTTGAGAATCAACAAGATAGATAAACTCTTAGCCAGACTAACCAGAGGGCACAGAGACAGTATCCAAATTAACAAAATCAGAAATGAAAAGGGAGATATAACAACTTAGGAAATTTTAAAAAATCATCAGATCCTACTACAAAAGCCTATACTCAACAAAACTGGAAAAATCTAGATGATTTTTTTAGATAGATACCACATACCAAAGTTAAGTCAAGATCAGGTAAACTATCTAAACAGTCCCATAAACCTTAAAGAAATAGAAGCAGTTATTAAAAGTCTCCCAACCAAAAAAAGTCCAGGAACAGATGGCTTTAGTGCAGAATTCTACCAGATCTTCAAAGAAGAGATCATACTAATACTCCTCAAACTATTCCACAAAATAGAAACAGAAGGAACACTACCCAATACATTCTATGAAGCCACAGTTACTCTGATACCTAAACCACACAAAGACCCAACAAAGAAAGAGAACTTCAGACCAATTTCGTTTATGAATATCAATGCAAAAATACTCAATAAAATTCTTGCAAACCGAATCCAAGAACATATTAAAATGATCATTCACCAAGATGAGTAGGCTTCATCCTAAGGAATTCAGGGATAGTTCAATATATGGAAATCCATCAATGTAATCCCCTATATAAATAAACTGAAAGAAAAAAATCACAGATCATCTCATTAGATGCTGAAAAAGCCCTTGACAAAATATAACACTCCTTCATGTTAAAAGCCTTGGAAAGATCAGGAATTTAAGGCACATACTTAAACATAATGAAAAGTAATATACACCAAACCAACAGCCAACATCAAATTAAATGGAGAGAAACTTGAAGTAATCCCACTAAAATCAGGGACTAGGTAAAGCTGCCCACTCTTCCCCTATCTATTCAATACAGTACTCAAAGTTCTAGCTAGAGCAATTAAACAACAAAAAGGAAGTCAAACGGATACAAATTGGAAAGGAAGAAGTCAAGGTATCACTATTTGCGGATGATATGATAGTATACATAAGCGACCCCAAAAATTCTACCAGAGAACTCCTACAGCTGATAAACAACTTCAGCAAAGTGGCTGGATACAAAATTAACTCAAACAAATCAGTAGCCTTCCTTTATACAAAGGATAAGTGGGCTGAGAAAGAAATTAGGGAAACAACAGCCTTCACAATAGTCACAAACAATATAACATATCTTGGTGTAACTCTAACCAAGCAAGTGAAAGATCCATATGACAAGAACTTTGTGGGGCAGTGGTGGCACACACCTTTAATCCCAGCACTTAGGAGGCAGAGACAGACAGATTTCTGAATTCGAGGCCAGCCTGGTCTACAGAGTGAGTTCCAGGACAGCCAGGGCTACACAGAGAAACCCAATCTCGAACCCCCCCCCCCAAAAAAAAAAACAACAACAAAAACAAACAAAAAAACCTTCAAGTCTCTGAAGGAAGAAACTGAGGAAGATAATAGATGGAAAGGTCTCCCATGCTCATGGACCAGTGGGATTAACAGAGTAAAAATGGCCATTTTACCAAAAACAACCTACAGATTCAATGCAATTCCCATCAAAATTACAGAACAATTGTTTACAGTCCTTGAAAGAGCAATTTTCAAATTAATATGGGAACAAACAAACAGAAAACAGAATAGTTAAAACAATCCTGTACAATAAAAGAGTTTCTGGAGGTATCACCATCCCTGATTTCAAGCTGTACTTCAGAGCAAGAGTAAGAAAAACTCCATGATATTGGTATAGAAACAGACAGGTTGATCAAAGGAATAGAATCAAAGACCCAGAAATAAACCCATAGATATTATGGACACTTGATTTTTGACAAAGAAACCAAAACCGTACAATGGAAAAAAGAAAGCATCTTCAACAAGTGCTGGTCTAACTGGATGTCTGCATGTTGAAGAATATAAAAACATCCATATTTATCATGCTGCATGAAACTCAAGTTCACATGGATCAAGGACCTCAAAATAAAACAAAATACACTGAATCTAATAGAAGAGAAAGTGGGTAAGAGCCTCAAACTCTTTGATACAGGAGGCAGTTTCCTGAATAGAACACCAGTGGCTCGGGCTCTAAGATTAGCAATTGATGAAATGGGACTTCATGAAACTCAAACGTTTCTGTAAAGCAAAGCACACTGTCAATAGGACAAAATGGCAGAATGCAGGGTAGAAAAAATATCTTCATCAACCGTACATCTGACAGAGGGCTAAAATTCAAAATACATGAAGAACTAGAGAAGTTAAACACCACCAAACCAAATAATTCAATTTAAACGTGTAGTACAGAGCTAATCAGAGAATTCTCAACAGAGGAATCTTGAATGGCCAAGATTAAAGAAATGTTAAACAACCTTCATCATCTGGGAAATTCAAATCAAAACATCTCTGAGATTACATTTTGCACCAATCAGAATGGCTAAGATCAAAAACTCAAGGGATTGCACATGCTGGCTAGGATTTAGATGCGGCATTCCAGCTAGGGGAAAGGATCCAAAAGCAGGCAGCAGAGTCATAGATAGCCCCTGCTCCAGTTGCTATGGGCCCCACATGAAGACCAAGCTGCACATATGTCACATATTTGGTTGGAGGTTCAGTCTCTGTGAGCCTCTATGGGTCCAGGTTAGTTGATTCTGTAAGTTTTCTTGTGGTGTCCTTGATCACTCTGGCTCCTTCAATACTTCCCCCACCTTTTCCACAAGACTCCCAAGCTCTACCCAATGCTTGGCTGTGGATCTCTGCATCTGCCTTCATTAGCTGCTGGGTGAAGCCTCCCAGAGGACAGTTATGCTAAAGGTCCTGTCTGCAAGCATAGCAGAATATCATTAATAGTGTCAGGGGTTGGTGGCTGTTGATGGCTGTTGGTCTTGGTTTGTTAAGTAGTTGTACACGAAGAAGAAACAACTAGAAGAATTAATTAGATCGCTTGACAGTGAAGATCAAACTTGGCCCCAAGGAACATGACACCTGTAGTCATCAGGATGTAGTCTAAAGATGTCACCCTTTCCTCTCTATCTTTTTTTCTCTCCTATCTAGTGTTAAGAGGCTGAAAGGGTGGAAAGGGGATGGAGAAAGGGAGGGAGAAAAAGAACCCGTAAAGCAGCCAAAGTCCAGCTACAGGGTCCATCTGAGCATGATGCCACATTTCTATAATCCCTACACTTTGGGGTGGATACAGGAGGAACCAGAGTTCATGGCCAGTTTCTACATAGTGAGTTGAAGACAAGACTAAGCTACATGAAAACTCTCTTAAAACCACAAGAACTGTATCTGTGCACAGCATACATAGACCATTTGGGGGTTTGTCATTACTCACTAAATAAGTCAGTACAATAATAAATTATTTGCACAGTATTTGTAATGGATTTTGTGTTTAAAAAAAAACATAAAAATTTAAAAAAAGCCACCTAGAGCTGAGAATATAGCTCAGTGGTAGAGTGCTTACCTGGAAATAAAGCCCCAACTTCAGTCCCCAGTACTTTACAAAGAAAAGGGAACCTGGAGATAACAAACTACACAGGGGTGTAAATACATTGGGAGCAAATATAGTGTCATTTTAAGCAGGACTGAAGCAGCAGTGGAAATGGCATCCACAGGCTCTGAGGACCAGTCTGCTGCACATGTGAGGGACAACCATCTTAGCAGCACTAGGGTCACTACTACACAAGTGTTGCCAGAAATTCTCACTTTCTATTAACAAATACAGCATAGAGCACCCCAGCCTAGTGTATATCCTGAATTGAGGGCTGGGAGATGAGGTACATTTGCCCTAACACTCAACTAAGGACCCCCGGGATAACAGGTCAGAAACACAGTACAGGGTCTGAGCTGTGTGACAAACGTAGAGCCAGGGTGCCCTTACTATTTGTTTTCAATACATCCTGACCACAGCCTCTCCTCCTTCCACTTCTCCCAGTCCTCCCACCCTAGCTTCCCCTCTTCCTTCTTCCTCCTTCCCCTCCTCATCCTCATCTTCATCCTCCTTTTCCCTTTAGAAAAGAGTAGGCCTCCCAGGGATATCCACTGACCACAGCATAACAAGATACAATAAGACACGGCACAAACCCTAAAACCCAGTAGCCACAGACACCAACTAAGTAGGTCTCTTAGGGGCTCACATACACCGAAGCAGGATAGGTCAGAGCAAGGTCCTCTGCATGTATGTTATGGTTGTTAGCTTGATGTTTCTGTGGCACTCTTAACAGTGGGAATGTGGGCATCTCTGACTCTTTCGTCTGCTCTTGGGAGCCTTTTCTCCCAGGATGGCTTTTAAGGATAGCCCGCTGTGCTTAGCACTAACCTGTCTCTTCCTATCAAGACTTTAAGAGCAGAGGATTCAGCAAGATATCCCTCAGGGATAACTTACTGTTTTGTTTTCTCTTTCACTTTAGAGTAAAAACACTGCTCTGTTTCTTTGCCTGATTACAGTCCTTCAGAAACAAGCCTGTGTTGATCACAATTACTGGTTTTTCAGATACTGGATGTTTTTTGTGGGCTAATTAATTATTGCTTTGGGGTCCTTATATCCTGATTTATGCTGAAATTGCAATCATTTAAATCTTAGATGTGGTTTAATTTTCAATTTAAGTGGAATCCTCTATGTGCTTGAGCAAATTATTAGAAATTCGTCATGACACTACACTGCATTTAGAATGACAGTTTACAAAGAAGTTTTTAGTTATGGCATCAAGTTACCTCCATTGTTTGCATGGTAGACTGAGAAACACAAAGTCACCCCTCACAATTATGCTTGATACTTTTTCAAAAACAACAGTATTATTAAAGTTATAAGCAAAACAAAAGTTGCTTAGAGCTAGTAACCTCTAGGAGAAGCTTCAGATTCTTAGTTTAAGTTTTGATCTGGCAAATGCTGCAGCACTAACCCTGGTTTATACTGTCAGATCAGAAACAGAATACTAGGTAACATTAGTTAGAGAGCTGATAGGCTAGAGTTGAGCTGGCTGAAGAGCTATAAAAATAAAATAGGCTAGTAATAAGACACTTGAATTGTTATCACTTAGAAATAATGCAGTTTTACAACTGCAAGAGTCTCACATTGAGTATTTTGCTCAACTGCAATGCTTGTTTCAAAGCTCATTTTTAAATATTTAAAGAACAATTAGGATAAATTTTATACTGTAACATCCTCAAGTCTAACTAATGTCTTAATCTCCATCTGCTAATTCCACAGCAGGGTTCTATACAATACAATTTCTTTTCTATCACTTGTAAGGACAATATCTATATCTCTGCAGGCTGGTAACTTATTTCATTTGTAATAATCCTTCTAACAACATGTTTCTGAAATATCTACTTTATCTAATTTATCGGATGTTGGCAGTCGGTGCACGGTTTAATTCCACTTCCAAATGAGTGGCCTTTACGACTCTATTGAATACAAGATACTGTAGTAATGTTTTAGGCTCTTTCAAATGTACATAAAACTCTGCTAACATTTTAACTCTGAAGTCAGTCTTTACATTTTGCGAGAGATGTTCTCTAGTACTATAGCTGGAAACCATAGCATTGTTCACATTTGAAATACTTTTTATAGTTATAAACGCCCAAACATGTACACACATGGGCACATGCGCACATGTCTTGTGTCTGTATTTCAGGAACCTGTGGCAAAGGAAATTAGATCTCAGCAATTTTATGTTTTCAAATTTTATTTTCCAAAAGGTTACAAAAGGTTAAATTTTGCATGTAATTCTGTATATTTCACAGGGTCTACGGTGCTTATCCACTCATCTAACAAATATTTATTGTGTCAACTATACATTAGATATACTATACAGTGGGTTCTGCATAAACAAAAGGCTGTCTTGATGTCAAAAGCACGCAAGTCTCATGGGATATAAAGGTAAGAAAATAACTAATTAAAATAGAGGGTGAGCGTGCTTGATGCTTCAGACAGACAGGTAAAGACGGGCCATCTATCAAGCACTTAACTCCTAAAGAGGAAGCTATGCCTGTGATGAAAGTAAGAGAATAAACAAGAGTCAGCCAGAATGAAGAGAACTGAATGATATAACCAGATAATCCTATGTATGACGTTCCAGTTTCCAAGAGCTGGCACAAAGGAGATATATATAAATCTGTGCAGCAAAGCTGTTTTTATCTTTGGCTGTCCTTCTGCCAACACTAATAACTTCTTCTTCAAGTACAGGCTTCTTTGATTTCAGGCCTTAAGGGTTCCTTCCTACCTCCCCAGCCCCCCATGAGGGAAAATGTCAACTTTGCTTATTTCCCTTCCCTGGTTCCTTTTTCTGTGAATGCTTTCACTATAATAAGAGATGTACAACAATCATGGTCTTAAATAGCTTCAGAAATAGAAGCGTAATAAATTCCATTTAGCTGCCAACAAATGAGGCAGCAGAGGCTGTGGAACAGAGCAACTGAAGAGCAGCAGGACGGACTGGAATGTGAGGAGATGACAAAGGCTTCCAGAGCAGCAGGCCTTCCCATGAGAAGGAAAAATGGCTGCACTGGGCAAATAGCTCCTTTCTTCCTCCTGAATTAATTCTCAGGTCCCCAAGGGTACAAATTAAGCATAAAGTTAAGCGCCCCCCCCCCAAGAGCCACTGGGTAGTGATCAACTTTTCTTTTATATAGCAAAAAGGTTTTATTCATCCACAGTGACCCCCTGTTAAATGCATGGCTCAGAAAGAGAGAGAGAGGCAAATGCATTTTCTATCTCATTAGCTGTTGGCCACCTGAGCATGGAGAAAAAGCATTTACATTGTACAGCTCACATAAATTGCAGGTTTCTTTAAGCTTGTGACTGTGAGAAATGATGTATGAAAAAAAGGAGGGGGATGAACAGCCTCAACTCTAGGGATGATCTCTTGCAGAAATGCAAATGATCTCTTCATAGAGTTTGTTAAAATGCACCCAAAACATTAAAACCAGAAGGCAACTGGTGACCTTTTGTTTAGATGTCATGACCTAAATTCCCTTATATACTGAAGTATCTGTCAGTTCTTAATATCTGATAACCTGCAGAAGTCAATGCTCGACATGGTAAATTACAAATTAGTTAATGTTTTCAAAAATCCTCAGAGTAAGCTTTTTGTATTAAGAATTAGAACTGTAGGGACCATATGTTCAGTTTCTCGATCACACCAACAAAAGCATGTCCATCACTATTCAGAGAAATCATATGTTCAGCACAAGATTTTTTAAAAATGTTTCAATGGATCCCACAGTTGTCAGAGTAAATGAGTTTAAGCTGAAACAAAATACAGATGTTTATTCTCTGAAGTTATTTCTAAATGATAAAAAAGTAAATATTGCTTTAAATATCTGTCCACTTTACAGCGATGTTGATGATAAATGTAGCAGTGTGACTCTGCTTGTTTGTTAGGTTTAACATCTAAAATGGCATGACTGTGACCTTGGCTGTGACCTTGACTGACTGCTGGGATTAACTATAAGCTGTTTTATTAGCAATCTCAAGAGTCTTGTACAACAGTGCACTGCTTCAACACTTAGAGAATGAATTCCAACTCCTTAATGTTAGTGACAAAATGGCAGGCAGGAGAATGGACAGGATGGACAGACAGGGAGAACATACCTCACATAAGTATTTCCTACTAAATCCTGAATCATTCACCTATTTTTCTAGGTATTTAGTACAGCTTCTTGTACAAAAACATATTTCAGATGACCCTGCATTAGAGTGGTGTCAAGGCTGTCAACTTAACTGGTTCAGAACACAAGAACATGGAGTCAGTTGTTACTCTGGTTTGCCCTAACCTTACAACCTTATACACACGTGCGTGCGCGCGCACACACACACACACGCACACGTGCACACACAGGCACTTTGTATTTAATGTTTTATTTTCTTAATAGTAAAGTCAAATGAATGCCCTCCCTGCCTTCCAGCTGTCTCCTTGGTCTACTTCCTAGAGCAACACAAAACATATACCTCCATTGTCTCAGCCTTCTCAGTATGCCCCTGTTACAGGACAGATCTCTGTACATTCAGAGTCCTTCAAGGCCTTGGATTCCACTCTTTATGAAATATTTAGAATTCAAAACCAGATATTCCTCATAGAAATTCTTTTTAACAATATTTCTCCATCTTATCTTTATTTTGGATGAGATTCATATAAGAATTTTCTTAGCATGCCATACTTCATGAGAAAGGATGATGATATTGGTTGACTCTAGAGTCTGTTTTGTATTTGGGCATTGATCCACTGATGGACTCTGCACATATATAATTTCAAAAACTTCTTACAGACAACTAAAATCCCAGTTCCTAGTCATAAAACAGGTGTAAGATAAGCACCTTGTTGAAACTATAAATTTAGTTCAAAATATGATTGTGAAAAATATTGTCCTAGTCATTGCTTTATTGCTGTGAAGAGACACTGTGATCAAGGTAAATTTTTCTGGGGTTGCTTACAGTTTTAGAGGTTTCAGTCCATCATCATGTGGGCAGTGTGGCAGCAGACATGGAAGACATGATGCTGGAAAAGTATCTGAAAGCTGTATCCTGATCTTTAAGCAGAGAGGCAGAAAGACTGGGCTTTTTGAAAGCCAAAGCCCACCCCACTCCCCCATGACACACTTCCTCCAACAAGGTCACCCCTCCTAATCCTTCTAATCCTGCCAAAAAGTTCCACTCCCTAAAGATTAACCATTCAAATATATGAGCCTATGGGGACATTGTTATCCAAACTACTACAAATATGTCTTTTCTAGAATGATAATATTTGAGAATTTTAACAATGGTAGTAACATGACTTGCTCTATACTTGGAATATGAAATCCACATCATTATTGTTTGTTCATATTTTCCTGTCTTCCTCCATAAACATGCACTGATAATCTTTGTAAGGAATGTGTAAAGGTATGAGAGAACATAGAGATGAAACATATCTATGTTTCATGATACCATGATTGGCCAGATGTGTGTGATCCACAAGCAGAGGCAATTAAATGTCTGTGACTTTGAGGTCAGCCAGGTCTACATAATGAAGTTCAAGGTCATCCCAAGGCTGCATAGTATGACCCTGTCTTAAAAGAAAAATCTTGAAAGGCTATCACAAGCTAAAAAATTTGAAGGGCTATCCTAACCTATTTATTAAGTAAATAAAACATTAAATACAAAATGTGTGTGTGTGTGTGTGTGTGTGTAAAAGGTTGTAAGGGCATATTATGATACATTACATACAATAAAATTAGGCTATAATACCCTTTCAAGATTTTTCTTTTGAGACAGGGTCTTAATACATAGCCTTGGTTGGCCTGCACCTCATTACGTAGACCAGGTTACATTCAATACAATAATAAATAACTACTGCAGAGAAGAGTGTGAGTCCAATAAGAGCAATGAGCACAATCTCAAGGAAGAGGGATATTAACCCTTCCTTCCCTGGAAGAAGGGGAGCATCCATGCTTGTTTGAAAGGGAAAGTATCTGACAACTAAGAGAAGTTGAAAAGGGGAAGTCCTGAAGTAAGTTTTATGTAAGGATGGATGAGTGTTCCTGTATTTGTTGCCCATTGGCACCCAGAAGCCTCCATCTCTTACAAACACCCTGGATGCATCAGGTGCATGCCTTATACAGAAACATCATGCAGAAGTGAGTCAGATGCAAAAGCAAAAGTGCATGGTCTTTCTGGAGACGTGCAAGCAACTGAACATGACTGGAGCAGAGTAGATGTAGTAGACAAAAAAGATGATAAGACAACAACTGGATAAGGGGACTGCACAAACAAAAGGTGATTAAAATCATGGTCCCACAGGAAAGTACATAAAGCCAGGATTCAGGTGTGCCTACAAAGGTCTTCCCAGTAGACAACTGGGTGATGGAACAGAGTGCTGAGAACTTAGACTAGAGATAATGGCCTCATGTGGAAAAAAATAATCCAGATGAGAAGGATATCCAGATTCACTTAAATTTTGCTATTGGTATGAATGGTAATGCAAATACCTGTGTCTTATAATGGTCTTGGGCAACTCCTGTGAAAGGTTGTTTGACCTCCAAAGGTGTCATGAAGCACAGGTTGAGAACTGCTGAGCTAGAGCAAGTGAATAGAAAGGCACTCACAGAGAGACATTACATAAGTTCTACAGAAGAGGGCTCATATAGAGGTAAAGGTAAGTTCAGGTCACCACATCACCCTGAGGTGTACGCCTGGGATCTCTGAAGGACACAAGATAGTAAGAATTGAATGAATGATTTTGAAGTTCCTAAGGATCCAGTCTAGAACCAGAACTAAAATTAAAGCCAATTATAATCTGAAGTCACATAGCAGAGTGCCCAAATGAGATGACAGCAGAGCATTTAAAGGAATAAATAATGTAGTTTTAAAGAATGTTCTATGATAACAAGAGTCACAGAAGTAGAATTGTGACCAGCAAGTGTCATGGAAAACTATCCTTTTCTTCTGGATGGATGGACAGATGGAGGAATGGAGGAGTGGATGGATGGATGGATGGATGGATGGATTGATAGATAAATGGATAAATGGATAAATGGATAGATTAGGTTTTAGTTGTCTGGAAATATCAGATTTATAAAAGTAAATTTGTTACTGTGGAAACAGGCTTTCAATATCAACAGGCAGTTTGACCACAAAAAGGTAATTAGTTTAGTTTTTCCCTTAATTACATGTTTTCTTGCTTTTCAATAATTGTATAGCTGCTGGTCAGAAATGTCCAGTCAACTAGGGCTGTGGTGAGACATTGCATAAACATAAGTCTCCAGCTAACTACCAAGGTGGTGACCACTTGATGCCCCAGACCCAGACATTCTGGGACTTCACTACTTTGTACACTATGAGAGTGTAAAACTCTCCAAATTCAAATAATCACTCCTCCTTTTCTCCCATAAACCAAATCCCTTTAGTCAGGAATATGAGACTCTCATGTTCTCTGTCAGTCTTTATTTGAGGGTACTGTTCGAGTAGTCAGCTGTATTAAAAGAGCAAATATATAAGATTTAAAGAAATATCCAAATGTTAAAATTTTAATGGAAGTTCTTATGGTATAGGTCTCTCCTTTAGTTTATTATCCCACATGGTTAAACTCAAAATACATTCATGTTAAAATAACTTCACTAACCTTATTCAGAAAAGCTTGTATAGCTGCATCCCGCCTCTCCATCCGAGCAGCATCTCTATGTCTCCCAATGGAAGCAATTATCTGAGTCTCTTTTTCCAAAAGTTCACACAGAGCAGCCTTCCTTTCAGCTTCACTTAAATATTGGTCAACTTGTGTAACTTCTTCTTGCCGCCAAACTAGAGGAACAACATGAAAGGTACTTGAGTTGTTAAAATTTGCAGCTTTTTTCAAACAAGAGATTTACTTTTATTTTTTAATTATGGTAATGTGTGGATGTGCACATGAGTATAGATGCCCTTGGAGACCAGGTGTGTCCTATCTCTCTGGAGCCGGAGCTACCAGTGATTATGAACCACCTAATGTGATTCCTGAACATCAAATGCAGGTCCTTGCTTTCCCACACTCAAACTAAAATAATTTATAAAAATTGTAACTCAAGAGCAGTAAGTATTCCTAACAGTTTTGCATCTTCCACTACCAACACTCCACCATTTACTTTTTCAGCTTCTACAAATCTGAAGACTTCCTTTGACTTCCTCTATTCTTTCTTCCCTTTCTTTATTACCTCTTATTTCATCTTAGTATATGCCTCTCTTAGGGCCCAAAATAGTAGCTTTATACAGAATAGTTTACATTACTTACCACATGTATTGTATCACATTCTATTTCTTATAAAACCTCAAATCAGATCACCGAATTTTATAGAGTAACTGCATTTACTCTGTAGTCAAACCAGTGCCTTATGATATGATACTCTTTTAAGGTATTTGAAAGCACTGGTCACTCTAAATAACAATGATATTGCATGACTATGTCATAAAATTCCAAAAGAAAACAATTTAGTAAGCTCATCCTATCTAAATATCTACCTATATCATCATATATGAATTTCTACATCATACCTCAAACTTTAATCAAAATTTCTAGATGCAGATACATTTTTAATAAGGGCACTGGTCAAATCCTTATGTAAACTAAATGTGGGGAAGAAGATTCTTTTTCATTTCACATTTCAAAAATGTCAGGCTTACACTGACAGAAGCATGGGATAGGAAAATACCTTAGAAATTAAATTGCTCAATCCTACATTTGATCACGCATCCTCCTCTCAGTGACTTGGACAAGAATAATTTGCCCGCCACAGAACCAATTTCATGAGCTACATGCCATTCCTTTGGGCGACTGAGGGTTGTGTCATGTCTCTCTACATTTTCTTCTTGAGACACACTTTCATTTTTAAATTGAACATTATGTGACATAATTTCTTCTCACATCTTGGTCAACCTTTCCCTGCTTTTTACCATACCACTCAAAATACAGTCAAATTTCTGTCAAGACAGAAGCATCTGCACAACCTTCCAAGCATTCTCCTGACTGAAATGACAAGAAATACAAAGGAGGGAGAAGGAGAGAGATGTAAAGCAGGAATAGAAATAAGAAAAGAATTTAATATGTCAATGACATGCAGAATTCCCAGAAGACATAGGAAGATTTATTTGGGTCAAATAAACTGAAAGTAAAATGTCCCCAGAATCTGCAAGCACTGTTCCAAGGACTATGACAGTGTCATCTCACAAAGTGGGTCTTGTAGAGGGAGGTGGTAAATCTCAATTTACGTGAGCGAAAGCAATAGAAAAGGGTGGACTTTGAGAGTGTTTGATAGTGACCTTAGCCCAAACCTAAAGAGATTGTAAGATGTCTTAAATTATACTTGAAAACAATGGTAACTATGTTGGTTTGGACAGAAACAAGAAAGAAAACAGTAAATAATGGGTAATAAGTTATGTTTAAATATGAAATAATTATATTTACATATTTCTGTTGCAGATTAAAGAAAATAGCCTTGGGGATTTCTCTTAATTATTTTTATTGATGAGCATGTATGTCTGCTTGTCTTGTGTGTATGCCACATGTGTCCATAAAGACCAGAAGAGGATGACAAGTCCCCTCAAGCTGGAGTTGCAGGTGGTTGTGGACCAACCAACATAGGTACTGAGATCCAAACTCAAGTCCCATAGGAAAGCATCAGGCACCCTTCATCACTGAGCCACTTTCCAACACCCAAAATAGAGGAATCTTGTATGGTTACAATGACATGATACTCTCAAGAGGCATACTTGAGACAAAATGACACTAAAATTGAAACGTGGAAAGTTGGCCAGGATAATCAACATGAAATCAGAATATGTAACATTCATGTAAGAAACAAGAGGTAAAAACTCAGAATCCAGTGCCTATCATAAAAGATCATTATGCACTGACTGCTGTGAATGTTTATATCAAAAGTCATGTGATCATGTTCCATCCATCCCCATGAAGGGAAACTACCAGTTACAAACACAGCTGTAGTAAGTATATATTATATTATAGAAAGTAAGATAAAATACAATTGGTTTATTTATAAGCATTTCACACATAGAATTGTCTGGATCTCCTGACAAGCCAATGAAGCATGTGCTGTCATCTCTTGTCTTGGTGAAAGAGAAACTGAGGTAAAGAGTGCTGTATAACCTGCCCAAAGACACATAGCTAGAGAGTGGGCCGGGTACCAAGCTCAGACAATCTAGCTGTGTGGGACACACTCTTCAATCAAAAGCCATGATATCATTTCTTTAGAGCATGCAACTTGCCAGTTGGCTTACAACAAAGAGCTCACCTCAGTGGTCAGCTAAGCCTTTCCCTCTGCATAGAAACATCGTGTGACTATAATATCAGGCTGATATTTCTAAGAAAGCTCCCAAAATCCATTCTGCTCATACAATCAAACCTACTCTTTCTCTAAAATTTAAAAAGCTTTTTCTTTATATGGTTATTGTCCCTACCAATATAATTTCTTTGTTGATGAAAAATACTTACCAATTTTTCCATAGTTATTAGATAAATGTAACTCTGTAAGATTCTATGGTACATAAAGTGAAATGGTCTTACTTTGTTCTTTGAGGAATTCACACATTTCCTAGTCTCTCTCTAGTTGAATAGGTGGTTAAAAAAAATCCACAGGAACAGTGTTTCTGCTTCTATTTCCATTTATCATCATTTTATGCTCAGCACTTTTCGCCATTGGATTTTAAGAGTTTATTTGAATGAATACCTCTTGACAGAAGAGTCTATTTCTTGTTCTACAGATATAATCCAAGCACTCCCCTACTATTGTGATACAAGAATGGTTACTCTCTTACAAGACTGCAGGAATATTTCAAAATGTATTTCATTTATATGAACGTACATAGTTAGAAAGCATTTGCTTTTTATTAAAGATTCAGATTTACTTTAATACTCAGAAGGAATTATAAAATAAACATCTGAAACTTGAGTATGGTTTCTGGCCTTACAAAAGGAAGTTATGATACTGTGTTTTACAGTTTTATCAGAATATTTCTTTGTCCTCCATATTTCAAGTTGAAACCACCCAAATCAGGTCAAGGATTGTTAGTTCGGCTCTTTGTAGGAATCCACTCTATCGTTTATCAAGGATGTATTATTCAAACACTGTACAGCTTAAATCTATCCAGCAAGAGGATTTTGGAATGCAAAAGCTAAATTATCTTCAGCAAAAGGATTGTAAATTTGAAAGCTAAATTATATTATGAAAGTCCAGGAAATCTATGATTGATGAGTTTGTTATTTAAAAGTAGCTTTACCAACCAGAATAACTTTAAGAAATATGACAAACCCCATATACCAAAAGTCAGTTGATGAATAAAGGGAAATTGTTTTCTTGTAGAAATAATAACTCAGAATATTTATCTCACAGAATTATAAAATTGCTCCCAGAAAGCCTATTTTATTTCCCAGCTTTACATTACAACATCCAGAGCCTAATTAAGTCTAGGTCATACAGTTATTATCCAAACTAGCCTGGAAACATGAAAGAGGAATATATTATTTTTCTATATCAATACTTAGTACTTGTTGAAATCTGAAAATATGCATGTATATTCAGACACACTTCAACATAGTATCAATTTTCACAATTTCGTTAGCTTACTATTATAACATTTGAAATGAAAGTTGCCTATTGAGCAAATTAGAAATGAAAACAATGAGTCTGAACAGAGACTGAAGAAAAGGCCATCCAGAGATCACTCTACCTAGGGATCCATCCCATCTGCAGATACCAAACCCAAGACTATTGCTGATGCCAAGAAGTGCTTACTGACAGGAATCTGGTATAGCTGTCTCCTGAGAGGTTCTGCCAGAGCCTGACCAATATCGATGCATATGCTTGCAGCCAACCATTGGACTGAGCACAGAGACTCCAATGGAAGAGTTAGGGGAAGGACTGAAGGAGCTGAAGGGAATTACAACCCCATAGGAAGAACAATATCAACTAACTAGACCACCCAGAGCTCCCTGGGACTTAACCACCAACCTAAGAGTACACATGGAGGGATCCATGACTCCAGATACGTATGTAGCAGAGGATGGCCTAATCTGATATCAGTGGGAGGGGATACACTTGGAGGCTTGAGGACCAAGTTGGGAGATGCTAGAGCGGTGAGGAGAGAGTAGGTGAGTGGGTAGAGGAGCATCCTCATAGAGGCAAAGGGGAAGGGGAGGGATGGAATGGGGGGTTTGTGGAGGGGTAACCAGGAAGGGGCATTTGAAATGTAAGCGAATAAAATGTTTAATTAAAAGAACAAGCTCTCCATTAGATGGTAAAGCACATCAGTACACTGTGCCAACAACCAAAGAGTAGTAAGTAGAAAGTCACAGGGCAGAGCCCTCTGAACTATACCAACGTGGGAAGTATGAAAGTCAGGAGGGAGTCTTCTCCTTTCATATGACATATGCTCCCTGGAGATGAAAATGAAAACAATCGGGAACACTGAAACGCTGTGCTAGTTTTCTGGGGCTGACACAACAAAGTACATACAGAGTTTCATGTATTAAATGACAAAATTCCGTTTCCCCAACAGTTCTGGAGACCATGAGTCTAAGGTTAAAATGGTGGCAGCCTTCTTTGCTCCTGAAGCCTTTCTTCTGGTGGCCATTTCCTCCTAATGCTCTGCACTATATAGGTACACCAGTCCTTACTGTGTTAAGGCATGCTTATATATCAATTTTTTTTTATATATCCTTTTATAAAAAAGGACCAAATAAAACCACACTTGAGGTATAAAGAATTCAGATGTCAACATCAGAATTTGGGGGAAACACAATTTTAACTGATAAGGAATGCAGTAACTACAAATAAATTTGAAGAAAGACATATCAAAGACACGGGTTAATTTTGGACTTGGTTGGTTGATTAATTGGAAATAATAAAGTTGATTTGTCCCTTAAGTTTGTATTCTTAGACAAGTTAGGATGACTGCTCACTCTGGAACATCTTGTTTGAACTTGTAATCTCTAAGAAAGAAATCTCAGGAGCTACAATAGTTTATCTCCCATGGCAGTTTACATACACCCATATTTTAAAATTCTTAATATAAACTGGAAGGCCAAATGGCCTGAGAAGGGATAATATAGACCTGACAAGACCATCAAATGCGGAGCTACAAAGAGAAAGGGATAAAAGTGGTAGATAAAGGTGGGCAAACTTAAACACACGACAGTAACAGGTCAACATCTGAATTAAATGGACCTTTAAAATAAGGACAAATGCAGAAGAAATAGTAAGAAACCATAATATATAATTGTCTCAGTAACACATTAAATGTAAATTATTATCCAAACAGTCAATGAAAAGGTCATCTGATTAGGTTTTAAAGATAATATCAGATGAAGACACAAAAATCAAAAAGTCACAGAATACAGAAAGGTATATCACGCTACACTGACCTAATGAAAACTGAGCTGGGCATAGAGACATACATTTGTAATCTTGACATGGGCAGGAGGATCGCAAGTTCTAAGCTAGCTTACGTTACAAAGTGAGCAGATCGGAACAGAAGGAAGCAGGAAGAGAGTAGTATTTGATAAATATGTAACTGGGGAATTAGTGAGTACACCGATTTTCACAACACTCTAAGCCAAACTGTGGTGACTGATATTTAACAACCATCCCCTTGAGCTATAACAGAGCACACAGTCTTCTCAGGTACAACAGAACACTTTCCAACATGACGTCTATTTTATACTAAAATAAGCCTTGATGAATTTAGGACTCAAGTGATATGGAAGTTTTTATATTCTATAACAAAATTAGGGGGAAAAAAGCTGTAAACAGCATACTTCTAAATAATCTGTGGGTTAAAAGCACATTACAAAAGTCATCACAAAGTATTTTGAAAAGAAGAGAATCAAACTGGGCATATCGTAAACTTGGGAGTTTGTTGGGGTAATGCAGCAGTCACGGAGGGCATTTACACCATCAAACTCCTCTCTCAGAAATTAATCCAGGCCTCAGAGCACTGATTGCCATTTTCACCGTATGATGAGGAAACAAGCGGTAATTAAGCCAAAAGAAAGCAGAATTGAGGAGAGAATAATAAAAGATGCAACAAACAATAATGAAGACAAAAGAAATGTAAGAGAGAGAGATCAATTAAAAAGTAATAAAATTGGTAAATCCATAGCCCAGTTATTCAGGAAACAAAGAATGAAGACATAGTTACTGGTATTAGGAATTTGGAGTGATATTATTACAGACCCTTCAAATAGCAAGAGGGTAATGTGGAAAACTGCTAATATCTTTATGATAATATATTCATAAATGTACATAAAATCAAAAAGCTACTTAACGTATGCAAGCTAACAAAGCTCAATTCATAACAAATATATACCACGAATAGGACAGGTATCAAAGTCATTACATTTAGAATCTCAGGCTTTCCCACAAAGAAAACTCAAGGCCTCGATACCCTCCTTAGTAACTTAGAAACATTTTTTTAAAACAAGATGCTAATTTTATACGAAGTTGAAAGATAAAGAGGAAGGAATACAGCATTGTCCAGACATAGAACTGAGATAATAGCATAACAATAAAAGGGGAAATAAAACCTGCAGACCAATATCTTCTGGGAACCAACATAAAAGGCCTAACCAAATTTCGACAACGTAAGAAAGGCAATGCACTATAAATACATGGTTCATCACAAGAATGTAGGGCTGGATTAGTGCATGATAAAAATCAGTTGATGTAAATCACTGTAGTGAGGACCACGAAAAAGCTGTAGAATTGCTAGAGCACTCATAAGGCCAGTAACAAAAATGCAGCATTCATCTCTCCCCCTGAGGAAAAACTTCTCAGATATTGTAATCGGGAATATCTTCAGTCAAATAAAGGGCCTCGCTGAACACTGTGCCATGGTAAAATAATGGCCATTGTGAAAAACGGCATCACATTGACATGAATCATCCCTAATTCAAACTCATAGCAGACTCTTTTTTTTTTTTTTTCAGACTCATTCTAAGCATTACTTAGAAAAGCAAAAGACTGCATAGTCAAACCTACTTTGAAAATAAAATACACTCCAGAGGAATAATAGCCAGTTTTAAGAATCATGAAACGACAGCAATCAAGACAGCGTGATGTTGATATAAAGATTAAAAAATGGTTCAGTGGAACAGGATCAAGATCCTAGATATTTCCAGACGGAGCCACAAGTAGGCAGGTGAGTGATTTCTGATAGAGAAGAAAAAGCAAATCATGTCAATGGAGAAAAGGTTATTCAGGAAAAAGAAAGCTAAAAGCAAATTGTGTTGAAACAAATTGATTTCCACACACGCAAACCAGTTTTCTAGGATTGGGAAGTATGCTTTCTTCTTGTTCTTATTCACATTGGAAGTCCTAACTTGTAGAGACAGTAAAACTTTTAAACTTCCTAAAGGAAAGAACTGCCTTTATCCACAGTTAGCACCGTTCCTAATTGTCTATATAAAAGTAAGAAAGCATTCAAAATGAATTAGTCCGTGGGTTTAGCCAAGTCCTGAGGATATAAGATTAATGTGTACAGGTCGATTGTGTTCCTATACGGCAGAACAACATCTGGAGTTTATTTAGCACTTCTTTTCTCCAGGGCTGGAAATTTAACCCAGGCAAGCACTCTGCCACTAAACTACACTCTTACTACTGGAATGTTTCTAAATAATACCAAAACAATTGAGTATCAGGAAAAAGTTAGTAAAATGTGTGAAGGATTTGTATGTTGGAAGGCAAAACACTGATCAAAAAAGATCAAAACAAATGGAAAGACACACAATGTGCACAGGCTCAGTACTGTTAAGATGCTGGTTATCCCTGTGGATCTATACCACAAGCCCATTCAAACTCCCAGCCAAGTTTTGGGGTTTTTTTTTGTTTTTTGGTTTTGGTTTGGTTTTGGTTTTGGTCTTTTTTTTTTTTTACATAATAAAGCTGATTGTGTAACCTGAGTGTCAATACAGGAACCAGAATGGACAGAAGAAAAATGGGAAGACTTTTTTATACTCAGTTTCAAGATCAACTATAAAGACACAGAATCACAACACTGTAATTCAGTGAAAGAGAGAGACAGAGATGAAATAATCTGCCAAGAAATCGATCTATACACATACAGTCAAGTGACTGATTATGGCTGTGGTCAGTGTGTGTGTGTGTGTGTGTGTGTGTGTGTGTGTGTGCCCCAAAACTCACAGATGAACTTTTCTCCTCAAGGCATTGGTCTTAGTTTGGGTTTCTAGGAAATAACTAGGTAATGAACTCTCACTAATTAGATAAAGCTCTTATGGATCAGGCCTAAACAAGCAGTGCACCCTTGCTTGAATGTGTATTCTTTACAAGCTACACAGCCTATAGTATTTTGCTTTTAGGAGCCGACAAAAAGAAAGGCATTAACAAAGATATGAGGACATGGCTGTACTTTCAACAAATAGAGAGCAAGCAGATGCTCAAGACTAAAGCATTTGAAAATTAACTTCAATTTACGTGAGGTATAGCTCATATATTTTTTTTTCATATTGAATTATATATCTAAACGCAAAACATAAAACTGTTCCATTCCAGAAGAAAAGCTATGTGACCCCAAGTTTAAAGAATTTTTAGATATAACACTATGTCCATGATCTATATAAAAACAAATCGGTAAGTTGAATTTTGTCAGAGGTGAACACACTCGATCTAGCAAAGACACCAGTAGAAGAACGAAAGACAAGATGTTACGAAATGCCTACTCACCCCAGGTACAAAGACAATGACAGGCCAAAGAAATTAACTTCTCCAAGTACAATCTGGGGGACCAGTCAGTTATCACAGTTACCTATAGTCTGAGTGACTTGAGCATCTAGCTGCATCACCAAAAAGTCCTACCACCCTGAGTGATGACTCCCAGGGACTGCAAATTCCCTGCACAGATGGGAAGTTCTGATACACTAGAGGAGCCTCCTCCTCTGCCCCAGAGACTGCCATGTGATTATAACAGGCTGCTTATAGGGCCTCAGGGAAGAACTGCAGGAATGTTAAGTTCCTGGAGAGTGTTGTGAGCTTCATGAGCCCTCCCTCTACAGTAGCAGGGCTGTTTTGATCCAGAGGAAACAGCCACACAACAGAGGTCAAAGGTGTAAAGGATGGGACCAACAGCAGAGGTTTGGAGGAAGGAGCTCTGCTTTCCTAACATCTCATCTCCAGGCTGTTTCTCTTTGATCGGTGTTTAGAAGGGTGAGAACGCGCATTCTTGCTTAGCTGACTGAGTAGAGCCCCAATTCTTCCATCCGGACAGAGGATTCCTGCTTACTAGCCTGAACCACTTAAGCTAAACCTCCCCGTTCTCCACGTCCACTGGCCCAGAGAGAGATGCCTGAACTCTACACAAACTGCTTCTAAGGCTGCTGGCAGTTTGTGTTGAACCTCTTACTGACAAAATCCTATTATTTCACAAACTGACCCAGTGAACGAGACAGGGAGGGACTCGCTCCTGTGCGGTTTCATAGACAACTGTGTGCTTCTGCTCAAAATATCCTGGGAGTTGTATACAAGCAATGCTCTCTTCCAAATCCCCAGCATCCTGCATCGCATGCAGACACCAACCTTCCAGGACAAGGGTTACCACCTCATCCTCTGTGTTCTTCAAACCGAAGGACTTTATTTCAAAGACCCTCGAGAGGGATCCCTTGAAATACTTCTCACAACCTTCTTGGAAACTACTTCAAAGAAATGACGCACTTTTAAGAAATAAAAAATAAAAAACACTTTTACTAGCTTCGTCTTATCTTTCTTTTTTATTTCTTTGATCTCACTGAGTGGTCCATGGGCCAAGGATTAGTTCTCAATTTATTTCTTCTATAAAATCCTTATAAGGGGGACAGAATGTCTTACACTGACTCTGATATCCTGATATGCAACCTCTTGGGCTCTCAGTCAAAAGTAACTCAGGGTGATAGTGCTATGCACCCTCCAGAAAAAAAGCACAATGAAGACGAAGACAGAAATGCCTGAGATTACATAGGATGGTGTAGTAACGAAAGTTTATACTTTTCTTTGAAAGCACAAACTGGTATGATCTTTGTCTATCAGCCCACTAAAGCTGAAAAACACGTGTCTTGTAAACTAGACTCTCCACTTCCAGGTTTTACACCCTAAAGAAATGCACACTTGTTTTCTTCAACAAAAGCCACTACTTATATTTTGAAAAACAGAGCCTGGGTACAAATCCACAGTGAAATTGATAAAAAATAATTGTGACCCTTTTCTGCAATGACACACTCCATGGAAAGGAGGATGAAATCCTGAATCACATATGATAGCAAAGACAGAACTCACACTACAATACTAAGTTTAAAAGACAGACATAAACATTCATTCTGAATATTTCTACTTATATAAAAATTGAAAAGACGCAAGACCAGCCCTGGTACTCCAAGTCCTCCTTAGAAAACTGATGCTCAGAGGCTGGCTACTGGGAGTTTGACCCATGCTCCACTGAGTATATAGGTAGCACAAATGCACTTATTCTGAGAGGAATGGGGTCTTTCTTCTTTTGGAGGGGTGGTCACAAGGTTAGGGGGCAGACCTTGGAAATGAGTGTAATCAGAATGCATTATATGAAATTCCAGAATAATCATTAAAAATATTATGTTAAAAAAAGAATACATACTGGTATTCAAACCAATGTTCTTTAGCTGTTAGCATTCATAGAAATCCAAGTTTCTGAAATCAACCCTACCACACTGCTATAAAAAAGATATAAGCATCAAGTATTAGCTGGAGACAATCTTTTCTGATGTATATTAGATGATAATGTTTATCATCTTCAATAAATATTATTTTGCTCTTATTTCTGAGGAAAGACATCTTCAAAAAGAACATTTTTGATTTATGAATTACAGTTCAAACCATGCAACTGTCACTCTGAGCCACAAGAGGGCAGCAGTTACAAGGCACAGTTAGGAAAAAGGCATGAAAAACTTGTATTAAACTTAAGTGTAGCAAAAAACATTGATCATGTAAACAGATTGAGAAGCAGTTTTCATAATTTGTTTAATTATTCTTCATTCATAATTCTAAGGTGTAAAAACGGACATAAATTTCCTATGTAAGAATTTTCTATTTATTTTCATTTTCTCTGTACAATTCTTATATAGTCATACGTAAAACACAGGTAAAGATTAGTTACTACAGAAGAGGAACTCATGTATGTATTTCCACAAATGTTATATTCTGTGTTTTTACTTTATTGAATAAGATTTAACTGAAATTGTGTATTCTATTCAGAGTTAAGAAAACTGAAGTTTATAAGAAATGAACAATTTGTCCTACATAATACTATTAACAAGGCAGAATTTGGTATTTTCTGATATTATTCACAAATGTCCATCAGCATGACAAACTAAAGTTGACATCTTTGGCTAACTTATATATGATTTGAAACATTCTTATAGATTCTTGCAATAAGAGAATATTAGTCTTATGCCTACAGGGTTTAAAACAAAACTTGGCTACCAATCTTCTCTACTGAATCATCAATTTAAGAATTGATCCTTAGGCTGGAGAAATGGCTCAGCAGTTAAGAGCACTGACTATTTTTCCGGTGTTCTTGAGTTCAATTCCCAGCACCTACATGGTGGCTCACAACCATCTGTAATGGGATCCAATGCCCTCTTCTGGTGTGTCTGAAGACAGCTATAGTGTGCTCATATGCATAAAATAAATAAATAAATCTCTTAAAAAATTGATCCTCATACAGCAGGTAGTAACCACAAAAGCAGATAAAAGTAGCTACTACCCCTATCCAAGAAGCCCCTCTTACATAAAATGGAGATCATCACAGGAAACCACAACCAGACAGGGTGCAGACATCAAGGGTCATGGGAAGTCCAGTTCCAACAGATACATCTACATCACAGTTCCTGCAACTATGGCTCAGGAAGCATCATGGGAGAAGGGACAGAAAGACTGTAATGACCAGAACATCAGGAAGACTGCACTGAAACATTGGGTGCAGTGGGGGGACCATCAGATACCAACAGCGGTGCAGTAGAGCTGATATATCACTAACCTGAATTCCCAATGAACGCCAACAGCTGAAGAATGTCAGTTTGAGTACCTGTATTCTGAGAAGGTCCGAGAACAATAGGGCTTGTCTTGCTTGTTTTCAACCTTTGTGTATTTCATTACTTGAGAAGGCCATGAGCTCTTTACTCAGGGCAGTAGATACTGCATCCCCCTCCTTGATCATGTTGTCTGGCAGAAAAACTTGTCCTAACACTAAAAGTAAGGAAGCCTTTGCCTTTATCTATAGCTAACACACACCCTATAGAGGAAATAAGGTAAAGTTGTTGTTGTTGTTGTTGTTGCTGCTGCTGCTGCTGCTGCTGCTGCTGTTGAGGGTTAAAGGGTTATTGCTAAAAGAACACAATCAGACAGAATGTGGGATTTAAGAATTAAACAGCTCAACTCTGAATTCACAGGCTGCTCAAAGCATCAGAAACTTAGATGAGCAATCATTTTAACTTACATGGTTGAAGCGTGAGAGCAACGATATCATAAAATTCCATGGTTCTCACAGCCCCATGCACATTGTTGTTATTTAAGGCACTTCCAATTTTATTTCATTCTTAATTCCCACCTCAAATATAACACATTTGCTGAGTGAGGTGGAGCATATTTTTAATTCTAGCACAGAGACAGACAAATCTCAGAGGCTAGACTAGTTAGTTCCAGAGCAGCCATATATGTATGTGTATATGTGTGTGTGTGTGTGTGTATAAATATACACATACATATGTACATAAATATACATATATGTGGGGCAGAGATCTGTGACAGGCAGTCTGGCACCCGGTTGAGCACAGGCTTAAAACTCTGGGAGACCCAGTGGAACCCGCAAAGGACCGGAAATTTTATGCCAACGCTCCTGAGAAGCTTTTGGCTCTAGTCATGCAGTCATGTACCACCCCTCCTCAGGTAGAGGTGTGGCCACACAGCCCCAAACCATCCCCATGTTAATGAGACACCCAGAGGCTTAGCCACACCCCTTCCCAGTTACTGTATCTGCCTTGCCTCTCCCAGAAGGGCAGGGGTTCATTTCCATCCACGCCACTCTCCACAGGATGAATTACGGACTGTCTCTTCTTCTGGACCCGCAGTAGGAAACGAGGGATCCATCCCTCGATTAAGGAGCAGCATCTAATCTCTCGCCGAGGGCTTCCCACTACTCCCAGACAGTATCCATTCACCTACGCCTAAGCAGCTAGCCCGGCACCTAAAGCTGCAGAGACCTGGTCCTGGCAGGAACCCCAGCTGTGTTCTAGCTAGCCCATTTGCGACTGTGGTGCCCAGGGATAGAGAACCCACCGAGATGTCTGCTGTGCATTCCCCGGGAATGGCCACCTCCCCCACCCATGGGCAGGGTCCGCAAAGGCTTCCCACAGCCCCTACCTGCCCTTCAGACTGTGTGGGAAGATGCTCGGCCATTTCCCACGTGTCTCCTGTCCCCCCCAGAGCTGCAGCACCTGGGACAGACACGTGGGACTTCTTTCCACAGCTCCAGGCTTGTTCCCACACATATATACATATATACAGCAGTATGTAATTTTATAGATTTTTCTAACCGAGATCCCTAAGACAACTCCCTACAACAACGGGTCTTTCTTCTATTCCCTTCAAGCCTGTCTGTGCTCCAAAGCTCCTGTGGCACTTACATTCTAGAGCATTGTAAAGGAGCTCAAAGTCTTGGGTTGTTTTAGGGTTGTGCCTCCGATAATAGTCCATTCGTATCCATTCTTCCTTCTCTTCGATCTTCCTGAGTTCTTGCTCTTCTTCCCACTCCAGCCTCAATTTCTTTTGTCTTCTTAAGCTGTCTACATAGCGCTTAGCATGCCATCGCCTGTAGTAAGTCTGTATCACTATCACCTGTGTTTAAGGCAAAAGGAAACAGAAGGTGTCACTGACTTGTTGATCAAACATAAAGAAAGGTAGAAATGATTGCTTCAGTTCAAATTCTACAACAAAATAACACTGGCAATCTGGCTCTATTTCTCTCTCAGACATTATTATGTACAATAATATAAAACTATGGATAATGTGCCACTATTCTTTGGCTTTGAAATATAGCCACACATCACTATAAGACTATTTGTATGTGTATGACAGCACAGACTCCAGAGGGAAGGTCAGTATACATCTTCCTTCTGCTTTTCCTCCCTGTCTGGCTTTGGGTAAGTAACTAACCATTGCCTCTACAATAGCAGTAAGCATAGAAGGTGCTTAGCCCAAGAGTAGTTCAGTAAACATTACAGCAGTTAATGACTCTAGCTTATGGTGTGGTTATGAGTTTAAACAAACATTTACAACAGAATTGTATTTTTTAAACATGTAGCAATGGGGTACACATGTTTGTCATCAAAAACAGGTTAAAGGCTCTGTTAGATCATTTTTTTATTTGGAAGCAATGACAGAAATTTTTCCTCTGTGTAGACCTTGCCCTGTGTAGACTTGCACTAGATATAGTGTACCGAGTGGAGTCTCCATGGTCTCCATGAATATGAAAACAGGTGATTTTTCCCTACAGTTACATGACCTTGTGAGAGATGCCCCAGGGTCCCCAGGAAAAATTGATCTTTCAGGGCAAGAGGGAAAATATTCTCTGTTTTAATCTACCTAACCACATGAGACTTTCCTTTGAGTATACACCGAAGAATAATTGACCATTTTTTAAAAGAACCAACAAAAGAGAAGGCCCCTAATAGAACAGCAAGAGCAGTGTACCTTTGTGGAGAGGATCACTTGTAAAAGCAGACAGCAGAGTAGAGCCTAGACTACAGCATCAGTGGTTATCTGGAAACTTCCACCAGTGTGAATTCCCAAGTGTCACCCCAGAGGTGCCAAAGAACAAGTGTCCAACACAGCAACTAGCTCTCCACTGGACTTTAAAGCTAAAGTTTCTGAACACTTTTCTAACGTGAAACACAATAAAAATAAGACCAAACTAGGCATAGTTAATATCTTTAGAGTAAAGGGCAAGATGTCAGTATAAAACAGTCAATATTGGAGCTGGAGAGATGGCTCAGTGGTTAAGAGCATTGACTGTTCTTCCGAAGGTCCTGAGTTCAAATCCCAGCAACCATATGGTGGCTCACAACCATCTGTAATGAGATCTATTACCCTCTACTGGGGTGGCTGAAGATAGCAACAGTGTACTTACATAATAAATAAATTTTTTAAAAAATAAATAAAAATAAAAAACAGTCAATATTAAAAGAACAAATACATTTCAAAATATAAGTAAATAAATAGGACATGCATTGGCATACGGTGGTTTTGAATCTGCTAAAGGCATTAAGGCTGCCAAGGAAGCTTTTTAAACAGTACAGATGCTTTCCTGCTCTTACATAAAAGAGCAGGACAGTGTCAATAGGCTGTATGTTCTGAGAGCCTATTGGACAGCCGTGGCCAACAACTCAAAAGGTGTCGTCTCATGTCTGGTATTGGGGGAGTTGTCAGGGGTCATTGGCTCTTGGAGGGAGCATTATCAGTCAAGGCTAGAAAAATTTATTAAAATTATAAATGCATATTTATTTGTAGAATGCATGCATTATAGGTTTTAGGTAAATGGCTAATGAAATGATTACTTGTGACTTTTTTAGACATTCGTGTTATTATTTCACCTGCCTCCCTCCTCCTGTATTACCTCGCTCCTTTTACCTCTCTTCCCCTTTCACATCACTTTTACCCTCATCCTTCTATACTTAGCTCTCTCTCCCTCCAAAAGACTTCTCACTTTGCCATTTTCCAGACCAGATTAATTGTACTATGATATTCCCCATTATATTGACCCCCATTCCCACGATACTGGCAATGTTCCCGTTTTACTCTCTTGGTTTCCAAAGTTATATAGGCTATGTATGTCCACCTGGTGATTTGGAGCTAGGGGCCTCTAGTGAACGAGAGCATGCAACATTCATCTTTCTGGGTCTGAGTTACCTCACTCAATATGATCTTTTCTAGTTGCTATTGCCCTTGGTTACAATCAGGAAGATCTCTTAAGCTGAAGAGACTATATGCTTCGGAAAGAGCATTCAAAGATCCCTGAGTTGGACCTCATCTGAATGCTGTCTCCCTGAGGACTAGCTTTCATGATATCAGAAGGCACCATACAAGCTTCCAAAGGAGGGAAGTAACCAAAAATCCTACCCAGATATGATATCTATGAATCACATCAATGGCAAGCATATTATTATTAAGAGTGTAATAATGGCACACACACAAAATAATGGTGGTAACCAACAGCTATATAATTGGACTTAAGACCTTCTCAATATGACCATGCCTGATACTGAAAACCTTGCTAACTATTCAGTGCTACTGAAGTCACAATCAGTGAAGGAGAATCTACAACTAATAAGTTACTAAGCCTCCTCTCTTCCCCAAACTTCTAAAGTTCATGGGCTTCCCTCCCCACCCCCATTCTTCTAACCCCACTATTTCTGCTATGCACTCTCATGCTTGGGCCTCTCTTTGTCTTCATATCTTACTCTTCTCTCCATCTTTCACTGTGTTCCTGCTTCTCTCTTGGACAGGTACAGTCTACTGACCATGTTCAATCTACTACCTTCACTTTCTTCTCTTTGGACTCTTCCAGATGCCTATGTTGTTTTCTTCCTCATATCTATGATATAAACCTTGCCCTTAGTCACACCATGGAGTGGTCGTGTAGTCAGTTTATACAGATGGGGAAAAGTCCAAAAGGCCTCAACCCTATATAAAGAACTATAGGCAATTGAGGAAAACTTGGAACAAGAGAAGTGGGTTTCCAGTGATAAATGGTCAGCTCTACAATAAAATATACATAGCAAGCAGTATTACATGGACTGAACAAGAGGTGTGTGTGTGTGTGTGTGTACATATATAACAATTAGTAAAAAAAGAGGCCATGAATTTGAAGGAAAATAGGAAGAGGTATATGGGAAGGTTTAGAGGGAGAAAAGGGAAGGGAGAAATGCAACTATATTGTAATCTCAAAAATAAAACAATATTTTAAAAGAAAACACCAAGAGCTAGCAATCTAATGGCACTAATGAAGTCAGCTACAGACTAAAAGGGAAAGAGTCTTTCTTCAGAGGACTCTGCACCTTCAAGAGATCATGTTGCAACCCCTCTCTTTGAATGACTACTGTTCCCTTCTTCACTGAGAAACTTTGCTATCTCTCCAAAATCATTAACTGTCAAGAACTTTGCTGTTTGAAATGAGACCTGTGAGAATGAAACATCTGACTCCAGCCTGGAGGGTCTAACACTCTTTAACAAAGAAACACATTCTTGATTTATAACTAAGGTGTTAATCATCAGAGAATGACACATTCACAACTCTTTTCACTTTGTTCCAGAGGAAGCTGGACCCTTGTCTGTACCACAGTTGTTGCTGACCCATTTCCAAACAGCTTTGTTATGCACTGACAATGCCAAGGAAATGTTACTTCAGTTTCTCAACATTCTATGCAACTCTATCTTTTCCCTAGTTCAGTCTAAAAAGTCAAAACCAATCAGGTTGACATAGCTAGCACTGATACAGCCAGGTAGTAAGCTAGCCCAGAACTGGCCCGGGTAGAGTTTCCATAGGGGCAAAGAGTTAACAGGCTTTTGTATTCCATGTTCATTTCTGAATATCTTGGTCTCATTAGGGTAGAAAAAGAGCCTGGCTTCAGAACGTGTGTGTGTGTGTGTGTGTGTGTGTGTGTGTGTGTGTGTGATATATATACACGCTTTCAGGTCATTTTTACTCACGCCCAAATGATGGAAGATGATAGAAAGATAGTATTGTAATTTATCTGTAAGAGATCAGTTAGGTTGGAAATGGTGAAAAAAGATAAATCATTTGTACAATAAAAAAGTTGAAGAGATTACATATTTATCAGAGAAGACAAACTGCCTTGTCCTCTTTGACTTCAGTAAGTCTGGGAAGTCCCCATATGGCTGGACTGGCATAAAGGTAAGAGACAGAAGTGTTGAGAAGTCTCATGATGACCAGAGGCTACACAAAAACACCTGAAGAGACTCCTTAGGGAACAGAAAGAATTGACAAGTTTTTAATTCTGGTTGTTTCTATAGAGTGATACTCAGCATGATTGCCTTTGGTAGCAATAGAATGCAGCTCACACTTATGTTGCTCTTCCTTGGGCTGCCACAGTTTAAGGGAAAAACACAGAGAACACTGGTATGTGCATCTAATTTTCAGTGTTCTACCCCAGTGAACTCTCTCTTACCGCATTCAACCTTCGAGCGTGGTACTCTGCTGCTGAAAAGTAAAGTCCTGGCCTGAGCAGTTTATCAGTCATGTTTGATACATACACACCAATTTTAGTCATCTGAGTGGAGGTTGTATTTGTAGTTTGTTGCAGCTTTTTTCTCTGAAAAACTGTCTAAAATTTAAAAAAAACAAAACAAAACATTAAGAATAAGCACCTACTACATAATTTCTATAGTAAAGAAAATCTTACAAACACCAGCAAGTGGAGAGTGTTTTTCTACATATTTGCACTAATCTTTTATTGTCTTTGCTGTTCTAATACTAATTATGTGGGGAGTGACGGCATTCTGAGTGAATGTGTATATTATCGCCATGAGCACAGCCATGGCAAGGACCCCAGTGCCTCAGATCATGGGAATGGCCAGGCATTCCCCCAGGTCATTGCTCAGAGCAATAGCAAAGGCTTCCATTGGTCAAAGTAAGGAAGCTGACAGTAGGTGAAGAAAATATCACTCCCAGCTTCCTCCTCTCAGATGGCTGCATCCTGGAACTCTTCCCTGGATAGCCCCAAGATGAGCTGCCCCCTTATTCAGCCATCTATACTAAGCAAACTTCTGCCTTTCACAGTAGATTCCACATACAGTGGCATATAAGTGTACCTAGTCTCTGGGCCGCTGATACATCTCCATCAGAACACATGACTCACCAGATCCCAGCTTTCCCATCATCTCTTCATTACCTGTCACCACAGTAAGGACAATCCCAAAGCTGTGCAGACTGGGGCACAGTTAAAAAGAAATTCGAGGGATCATCCAGTACACTGTTGCCACATAAACAAGAAAATAAAAATATCACCTGAGTGTCCCTACAGAACAGGTTGTCTTTTTCAGGAATCTTTTTAGGTACAGTTTGTGTTCCAGCATTGTGATATTCTAGTCCTGTTATTTTATGTCTAAATCCACCAAGAAATGGCTTGTGGAAGTCAGATTTTATTATCTCCACCGCTACTTCCTCATAGTGATCGATGCCTATGGAGATGAAAGCCAAGGCTGAAGGAAGGGTCAACACAGGGGCATGCTAAAACACTTTGTCTAACAGATAGTAAGGACTCACCGGTCTGAATGGTGACTGTTATGATCTGAGAGCCCTCACTCAAGCCCTCGATTCTTCTGACTGGATATTGTTCAGGATGTGTGGAAAACACCTCCACTTGAACAATTTCCTGTGGCTTAATTCCGTACTGTACTAGAGACTCATTATTCCCAACAATGATTCCTAAGGAAATGAAAATGTTAGGCTGTTTTATGGCAAAGAAATGGAAATTTCTTTAGTTTAAATGGAGACAGTTGTGTGTGTTTAAATTTGTAACAAATGATGTTTCAGTCAACATATGCCCATGTTGTGAAATGGTTAAATAAAGCTAACAAATCCATTACTCACACACTTGCCCTCTTTGGTGAGAACACTTCAGTTTTACTGTATTAGTAACTTTCAAGCACATAGTGCATGTTGTTAATTACAGTCCCCATTATATGCAGTGGTCAACCAGATGTTCCTGTTTTAAGGGAATAGGAAATAACAAAGCTGCCTGTAGGGACACATGTCAGTAAATTACTAAATATAATATTAATGATATCTGCCTCATACTATAATTTTCATCCAGACAAGTCCACAAGACAGTAACTACAGATAAAAACAATTTAATATATTTTCTAGATAACTGGAAAATAAATAGATCGGAATTTCAGTTACCTTGCTTGAATCAATTCATGTATTGTAACTTGGAGCATCGTGCTATCATAAATACACATATGGTTACAAATTAATAAAAAAAAAAAATAAAGTGTAGAGGAATTTTAATCCAGCAACATGGCTGCTTTGGCAAGGTATCATAACCAAAGACCTTCTAGGTCTGTGTAATCCAGACGGAATGACACACCTAGACACACATTTCATGAACTTGCCTCTTTCCTGTGTTCTTCTCTAGAGTAGGCTCAGACTATCGAGCTTGAGCCACAGCCCTCATGTTGGATTAAAGCAAGCACCTGTTTGGAAGAATGCATGGTTGGCATAGCACTTCTCGGTTTGGTGCTGACATAAACTTGGTACCCAGTGGTTACTATAATGGAAACTATAAAGAATAATGGTTGGTCATAAAACCCTGAGACTAGAGCCCCTTCAGTGTCTCTATCCTATACTGGATCTCTACACTCTTTATGGCCTCCAATTTTAAATTTCACGTCTGAGTTAATGTCTCATATTTAAACTTCCTCTTTGATGTCATGCAGCTCAAACTCTGCCACTTACTAGCACACTGACTATAGAGGTTCCTTGAGTTTACTCTCCAGTGAGTTAGCAATAGTATCTCCCTCAAAAGGGTTGCTGTGTAAATTAGTGATAAAATCAGCAGAATATTTTAGAGAAGTACTAACAGGCTTAAGGACGCAACATGCCAACCATTGTGATCACTGTTACCATTTTTGTTGATAGCTCAGCCTGGGTTGCTCCACGAACCTTTAACTGGCAATACAATACATCTTAAAATTTGGAGTTCATTCACTCTTATAGGGTTTAAAGCTTTTTATTGCATTTTATTCACTTATTTAGTGTGTGTGTGTGTGTGTGTGTGTGTGTGTGTGTGTGTTGTGTGCATGTCATGGCACAGGAGCGATAGTCAGTGGACAGCTTGAAGAAGTCAGTTCTCTCCTTCCACCATGTGGTCCCAGGGATGGAAGTCAAGTTGTGAGGTTTAAAGTGTCTTGACTTGCTATGCCGTCATACCACCCCCCAGGCTCTTAAAAATGAATTTGGAACTAAACGTGTCAATATACAAAACCTATTTTAATAAAAACATTAGAATTGGTTCATATGTGTCCTACATAAACATATCAGCTCTGCTAACCTGGTAGACTACCACAGTTACAAACGAGTTATCTAATTACAACATAAGGCTGAGTAACTAAAGCAGAGATTCTCAGCAACATCTGCAAAATGTAATTGGGAGAATTACCTTAAAGTATAGAAAACTCAGAAACGGTCTTTATTTATGTTCTATGGGTTCTTCTTCACCATCCATTTTTGTTCAATCTCATTTCTCCTCCATCCACGTAAAAAGCACCAATTTCCCCCACCCTTTTGGGATGTATGACTGTAACATTCTATAGCCACCCAGGTTCCTTCCTCTGTAAGTTTCAAGTTTAGGTAGCTATTGCCTTGAAAACATCTCCATGATAGACCGATACCCCATGCACTCTTTCCTTGCTAGCTTGTAAATGAATGGAGGACATGATTCTGAGAATGTTCAGTTATATCCAAAGGATACAGAATAAAACATATATTTATGAATGTGCTAAATGAACTCATGTGCTACCACAATATAATGCTGAAACAGTAAATATTAAGATGGTTTTAAAGATCTTTGGTGGGTTACAAGTTAAAACCAGAACAGTCTTGATAAACCCATTAGCCTTTAAACTTACCTGCATGTGTTATTTGCACTACATAATGTGGGATACGTAGTAAATGTGCAAAGTGCTCCTTGAGGAATCTAAATGGAGCATCAACTCTAAAAGGCATTACAATTTCCTGGCCTGCAGGAATAAGTACAATTTTGACTGTAAACAAAAAGAGAAGAAAACTCATCATCAAATACAGTAAGGGTCGGCAACTTGTATCTAGAGAAGGGGGTAGAAGTACACAGAATATTATTATCATCATCATCATCATCATCATCATCATCATCATCACTACTATTTAACTCACTATGTGTTTGCTATAAATTACCAAATCAAGAATTACTGAAATATCCAAAATGGTACCAAAAATTTACATGGAATAATTACATTGAGAGCTTCCGAGCTCTGTCTGGCAAGACTGTCTCACTTCATCTTCTTGCCCTGCCTGCTCCTTGTGCAGACACAGCATGCAGGGATTATCTGAGCTGCCTTCCTTCCTTCCAGAGCTACATTTCATAAGAATAAATTGCTGCTGTTGAGGTGGAATAGAAAGACAGGGGAAACCGTAGGGACGCGAGAAGGAAAAGGAGGCCCTCACCCTCAGTTCGCCACCACTGTCTCAAAGAGAAGCAAGGGTGCCGGCACAATTGCAACTGCTTACACCGCTTACACCCTTTCTCCCAGCTTGGTTCTTTGCCTGCAGTCCTCTAGGAATCTCACCAGAAACCCCATAAGAGTCCCATTATGTAATCTTACTGGCTCCTGATTCTACTTTATCAGACTACTTAATTCCATTCAATGCATCTCTGGAGCCATCCTATAATCTCAATGATCAAGAGAGAGAGAAAAGGAACTAGATGCTTCTTAGAAACTTTTTGAGATGTTGCTTGAAATCCACAAAGATGGTATATATGGGCAAACGGTGAGACAATTAATTAGGACTTTATTCCTAGATCCTATACCCACGTTCTCAGGTGTAGCACGGTTTCGCTCTGAGTTTTTCTCTTTCTTCTAACCTTCATGCTTAAAGCTTGAAGTAAAATATCATTAATAAAATCTCCAACTCTGCACCATCTTGGCTTGCTCTAAAATTGCTTTCTATGTTGAAGTTACAAATTCTAGTTTGACTTGAGTGCGGTCCTTAATAGATTAAGGGGACCCACCTTGTGCTCAGGATGACACTGTGGAGCTCTCTGTGTCCCTTCCTGCTGACACTGTTACTGCTGTTACATCAGAGCCCTTGTTCTTTTTGTCATACAAATTCACTGGCAAAGAAGGAATGGAGCAGTCAGCAGCTATACAGCTGCATTGCTGCCCCGTCCCCCATTGCTGTTATCAAGTAATAATAATGCCTACATGTGGTACACAGTGCTCTGTGTATGTCGTTAAAACTGACCTACAATGAAAACCAAAATGTGTTTTCCTGAGCTGTATATACAGTTTGTACCAGACAGACAAACACAAAACAAAGCAAAACAAACAAACAAACAAACAAGAAACAAAACAAGCAAAAAACCCAACCACGTACAAGCATCATATTCTATGAAGGAATACCAAATGCAAAGGAGGTTCTGAGCTCCAGTTCCACACTCTACCTCGCCAGCTATGTGCAATAATTAACTCCCAATCTACAAACCAAAAACTTCAGTTATACTCAGAACTTGCTCCTACTTACTCTATTTGAAATACACACACATACATACACACACACATACAAACAAACACGGGTTTGGGGAGAGAGAGAGAGAGAGAGAGAGAGAGAGAGAGAGAGATTTTTAAATTGAATTTCCTTTTCATTGAAGTTTAAATAAAACAAAAAAACTACAAACAAAGAAACAAAGAAATAAAATGTTTGGTCTCCTGCAGCTGGTACCTGTTGCTAAAGACTCTTTCACTGATGCCTGCAAATTCTTCTTTATAGCTTTTATCTTATTCAGAAATGACATCTCATCATCTTCTGATCTCTGGTAATCTGGAAGTCTGTAATCTTGCTCCTGAGATTCTGTGGCACTTTCAAGGGACACGACCTCTTCCCTGGGTTTGGACTCATAGGATTTAGGAGTTGAAGTACTGAGTTCACTGTGCCTCTCAGTTGTCTCCTCGCTCTCAGTGGTGAATTCCTCTATTTCAGATTCTTGCTCTGGTGTTATATCTGACCCTTCTGCCTCATCTGAAGGACGAGGAATACTGATGACTTCACTGGCCGCTTCACCGCCGGCTGTGGAATCAGCGACAGGATCCTCCGTATCAGACATTTTCCTAAATTAAGACAAATAATTAATGTTACTACATATTTAAGTGTTTCTTCACTGGGGCTTGCCAGGTAGCTCTGTGGTTAAGAGCACTTGCTGACCATGCAGAAGACCTAGGTTTGGTTTCTAGCACCACAGGTATGGCTCAGAAAACCTGAAGCATCTGATGCTCTCTCTTCTGTCCTCCAAGAACACCAGCCACAGATAGGGTACCCATAAACATGTGCGGACAAAGCTCTCAGAACCCTAAAATACTGATACACATGCTTTTAAAGTTTATTTTCTTACTGGTGACAGGCATCAGATGAGATATTAATTTTAAAAATTTACAGATATTTAAAAATAACCAGGAATCTTAAAAATAGAATTTGGAATATGGTATTTTCTGAGAGCATTCGGTAGAAAATATTATTTCTTATTTCTTTCTTATTCAATGTAAGCATCTCTTTAAGAATGGACCAGCTCTTTTTTTTTTTCAGAATATATAACTAATATGGTATTTATTCTTTTGGCAATAGAAAAGACTCAATATTTCAAGAAAGCCAGCCAGACAATATACCTTGGATTTTAAAAAAAAAAAAAAATACACTCTGTATTAGCTCTACTCTCAAAAATAGAAGCAGAGACCTCAACGATCTTTGACTCCAA
>JADRCH010000027.1:18469671-18645860 GCA_019843965.1 Rhynchomys soricoides
AAGAAGAAGAAGAAGAAGAAGAAGAAGAAGAAGAAGAAGAAGAAGAAGAAGAAGAAGAAGAAGAAGAAACCTCTTCCCCAAACAAATGGTAGGTTTTCTGTGGTTACCACCAAAAGCTTTAAACATAGCATGTATAGTCATCCATGTAGTCTCACTACACTGGTAGGGGTTTGGATTGAGTGTGCAACCCCAGGGGTTCACTGTTTGCAAGGTTGGCTCTTATATGATTCTAGAAGGTAGTGGCTGGCCTTTAAATGATGGAACCTAGTGGGAAGTCACCAGGGTTCTCCCTTCAGGAGGGATTTATGTAGTTATCCTAAGATCTTGAGATTGATGTTTTTAAAAAGAAAGGTAGCTTATCTAATTCACAGTCCTGAAGACTGAAAGTCCAAGCAACGTGGTGCCAATCTGACAAGGGACCCTCTGGCTATATCAGCTCATTTCAGATGACATCATGATGACAGGAATGCTCTTGGGACTGCCAGTTCCACCCATATGAACAAGCTAGTATTTGTTTGCCCCACTGTATGCTACAGGTGGTCACCTCCAGAAGCTAACCAGTAATTTCACAATCATACAAATATTATGCCGTGTTTGTAAGTCAGAAGCATGGGAATGATTTAAAATGGAGTAGAGGGTATACAGTAGGTTTTTATCTTCACTCAGCTAGGATAAACTGCTAATTAATATCCATTCCTAACAATCCCCGTATGTCTATTAACACACGCTGCTTGCATACATAAATATGTATAAACACTCACTGCAACCAAGTTTTACATATAAAGGATGAAGCACACATATTACAGGATGAGCTGGAAATGCATGCTGGGATGCTCCTGGCATAAATAGCATCAACAGCATCCGAACTACAATTTGGAAAGATCTTTTTAAATTAATTTTCAACTTTATAAACTTTATTACAATTTTTACAACAAAAGCCATGAAAGAAAATATAAACATAACAATTTTGTAATTCTAATTTTGTCGTGAACAATTTTGGGTTTGGTGGTGAAGAAGTACATAAAATATATCCGATCCTGTAAGTGTCAACTTGAACGTGGAGGTCTACAACTTCCATCCCAAATGCCTGCTCTAACGATACAGAAGGTCATTGAGTTCTGTAGACTTTGGATCTGCTTAATTTTGATTTGTGGTCTTTTTATTTATTTGCAAGTTTTTCAATTAATGTTAAAAGATTATAGTTAATTAAGTTACTATAGTTTTTAAGAGCACAGAATATGCTTAAAAGGAAAAAATTAAGCTAATGGAACAGAAAGGGAGAAAATAAACAGTAAAATAAACCTCTATTTTTTTTAAGACTTACTTTATTTATATGAGTACACTGTAGCTGTCTTCAGACACACCAGAAGAGGGCATCAGATCCCATTACAGATGGTTGTGAGCCACCATGTGGTTGCTGGGAATTGAACTCAGGACCTCTGGAAGAGCAGCCAGTGCTCTCAACCACTGATCCATCTCTCCAGTCCAAACCTCTGCTGTTAATACTGGAGTTTTATTTCTCAGAGTCAAGCAATATAATTCTACAAATTGTTCATTGATGAATTTATAAATGGAACCAGACATCTTTAAATATATAAACTTTTTGTATTTTTAAACATTGATGCGCTTTACTTGTTTTTTTTTAACTCGTTATATACTTAACATTCTAAAACATTTGTTTCTACCTCATTTTTCTCAACAGTTGTATAGTAACTTCATTACAGAGCTAAGTAAGCCACATTATATTCTATTGTTGCTCTACTGATGAACATTTAAACTGTCTTCTAGTTTATACAAGTAAAAAGTAGGGCTGCAACAAATGTACATCGTCTTATTTACAAATTTAAACACACTAGAAAAAAATTTCTATAATTAGGTGAAAATTCCAAAGACATTAAAGTCCATAAAATTCTTTTCTTAAAATGACACCATATTCCAGCCCTTTGTGTTTTTTCTTGTTTTGTTTTGTTTTGTTTTGGGGGGTGGAAGGGAGGCTTGAAATGGTTTAAGTTGTTTACTATTCAATTTTTCACTGTTAAAGCATGCAGTGGTTTGAATAAGAAAGTCCCATATAGGCTCATGTAGTTGAATCCTTAGTCACCAGGGAGTGGAACTCTTTGATAGGGTTAGAAGGATTTGGAGGTGTGACCTTGTTGGAGGAAGTGTGTCAGTGGGGGTGGGCTTTGACATTTTGTTTTGGAAAATTAAGTATCCTCGTTTGAGTATTCCTTTGTTGTATGTTATAATTGTACTGCCAATTATGTAATTGATATTATTTTGTTTTTTACTTTACTGAAGTTTCTTTGACAGTGAAATTTATGAGCCTTTTGCTTATGAGTTTCCAAGTTTCATAATGTGCTCAGAAACACTGTCTCACAACGTAGCGTCAATACCTACATGCATCCACACGAGCATGTGGAAACATGGTAGAACAAGAAATACCAATAGGAAGCCATTTGAGACATCCAGTGCCGACACAGAGAAGTGGGCACACGCCATCTTCACCTGTACAGCACATACACACTTAACACTTCTGGAAGAGGAGTGGGTGAAAAATAATGAAATAGTGAAAAATGTGTGCTTTTCAAATTTTAATTGTTAAAGCATGTGGAGGTTGAGTAAGAATGCCCCTTATAGCCTCAATAAGTTGAATGCTTAGTCATCAGGGATAGGAACTCTTGGATAGAATTAGAAAGATTTGGAGATATGGCCTTGTTGAAGGAAGTATATCACTGGGTGTGGGCTTTGAGGTTTCCAAAGCCCATGCCAGTCTCAGTCTCTCTCTCTCTCTCTCTCTCTCTCTCTCTCTCTCTCTCTCTCTCTCGATCAGGATGTAGTACTCTCAGCCATTGCTCTACTACTATGCCTGTATGCTCTCCCGCCATGATCAGAATGAACTAAGCTCCAAAAGTGGAAGCCAGCCCCCAATCAAATGTTTTCTTTTCTAAGAGTTGTCTTGATCATGGTGTCTCCTCACAGCACTAGAACACTAATGAGGACAGAGTGTCACACTATTTGATGGAGGTGTGGACCTCTTGACACAGCATCTCACTATGCATCCCAGGCTGGCCTTAAACTTGCCATCCTCCTGCCTCATCTCCCTAGTGCTAAGGGCATGCATCCCCAAGGATGCTGAATTTCCCTCATTTTTATATATTATTAATTCAAAAAGGATTCAGTCTCTGGTTTAAAAATAAAACTCAGTAGCTATTGAGATTGTATATAAAAAGTCTACTACTTCACCTCTAATGCATGGTTTCATTTCTTCCCATTAAAGCCTGCTATACCTAGAATACTAGTAAGGCAGAGATTCTGTCTTGTCTTCTATGGGATAGGCTTACTGAAGTTTTTGTTAGTAGGTGAGACTGGAGGAAAGCAGCATGCCTGGTCAGGAAAGTCTAAAGGCCAAATTCCCTGCAGACTAGAAATAGTCCCCGTAGACGGCCAGATCCGGGCACTCTCCTCTCCTCTGGCATTACTATGATCAACATCTAGGAGGCACAGTGATGTAAACCTCCCATATTGACCCTGTGGATTCAAGATACCAAATCAATAGGGAGGGGGTAAGTAGAGAAGGGTCAAAAGAAGTGTGATGCTTTGGTATGTTTTCTGTTTTTAAGTAAAGTTAAGGGGCGGCATCCTCTGACAGAGAGCTCTGTGTCCAAGAGAGATCGGCATCCCTGCAAGGTCTAGCGTGCCAGGGTCACCCCCACTTAGAACCAGCAGCCATCTACGAGAGGGCTGTCAAACGTGTCCTCTTACCTGTTCAAGAAACAGCTATTACAGACCAAGAGGTTTCTCCCGTCCTCGGAAGCAGCTCCTTTCAGCTTAGATGTTCTGTTGCTGGTGTATCCTAGCAACTGTCAGCTTCATCCGCCAGGGCACCGCCCCCACGCAGTTGCAAAGGAACCAGCCAGCAAGAGCAAAAGCCGAGGAGCCAGAAGTAGAGATTGTTAGCTGCCAGAACCCGAAACCTTAAGATTATTCGAAGTTAACCTCTCTCCAGTTCTGTCACATTTCTGAAAAGGCAGTCCTGTAAGCAGTCTAAGCTTGTAAGTTATCTTCTTTAAAAATGCAAACATGAAAGAACACAAGTTTACAACTGTGTGCCTATCTTTTCTTTTGTCCAGTTAAGATATTTCCTTTAGGTTCCTGGCAGCCAGAAAGAACAGAAAGAACTATTAAATACTCCACTTTATTGCTCAGGAGAAGCAAAGCTTTTATTTTTCTATCAAATTCTTCAGTCTTAAAATCAGTTTTGGAGAAAGAATCAAATATGTTCCCTGCACAAATTTCATGTGGTTGTCTCACAAAAACAGCAAATGCTTAGTAAATATTATCATTAAGTACAGCCCCTTATCAATGCAATGATTCTATTGAAGGACTGCTGTTAGCACTGTCGTACTATTGGAAAAATTAAAATAAAACACAGGACGATTTAAGGAGAGCCAGTATTAAAAACCCGGTCCGAATCGAGAGCCCAAATTGTAAACCCTTATTATGTGCTATGTTTAACATCCTTTGATATTTAAAGGGCTTAATGAAATTAAAAACGTGTTATAAAGTCCATTTCCCTCATTATAAGAGTCGTTGTCTTCGTTATACCTTGTTACTACAAATCCACTATCTCTTCGACAACATCACTTTCCCACCTCTTCACCTTCAAAGGCTTAGCATTCATTATCCTCCGGTTAGGGGCGGTATGAAAACACCAGGGTTAGGAATAGGGGTTGGAAATGGGGGAAAAAACAGTCAGCAGACAAAGTCATGTATTTTCCACTGTTAGGGTAGCTTAATATCTATCACCAGTCTTAATAGCTTATTGATAATGTACTATGAACTTAGCTTTATATGCTTAATTTCAAAACAGCCTTATCTAGAATGTACTTTTCTTAGGTTACTTGGATCGGTTTCTAACACATCAAACTTGTCATCTTGCGTTTACGCGTAGCTATTTTTCTTTTAATGTGCTTCCGCTTTTACAAAGACGCCACCTAGTGGCTCTATGAAATCTAGCATTTTGAACTAACTCCACATGGAAATATATCTTGGTAAAAACAGGCAAGTAGGAAAACTATTAGAATGATTATTTACAATACTAAAGACCTGAAAAATATTTCGAAATCACCAAATTAAATTTGCATCATTTGTGAAGTTGTGAAGATCTATCCTCACGTTCCTGGCATTTTTGAGGGACGTCAGATGTTTGATATTCAAGATTTCACTGAATTTTGAAAGGTAATATGGATGCATAGTTTATACTAATGTATCTTCAATCCTCAGTCAAATATATGGACAGTTTTGTGACAAAACCACTTGTTCATATTAAAGTGGGATATAGACCACAAGCATCCTTGTATCAACTTAGGTTGCATTTATTTACAAATGAGCTATGGAAAACTTTCTATCCCAGAGATTTGCAGGCCTGTTTTACCCTGGAGAAAAGGAATCCAAGCTTAGAAAGAAAGTAAAATGTGACATTCTGTAACAAGGTAATATATTTTTATCTCTAAGAAAGCTACAAGATCGAAAAACAAACAAACAAAACCAAACCTAAGAATCATATCCTGAAACTTATCTTGCAATTTACAATCATATGCAGAAATTAAAAATCATTGATTACACTTAGATATGCGACATTTGAAGACTACTTTGAAAATTAACTAACAGTGTAGGGAACACAATTATGAATTGTATGGCACATTCAAAACATACTTTGTTTTATTCCTGTGATTTGCTATGTTCCCATTCCACACAGCCATGTTCACAGAATATGCTGGGAGTAGCAGCTCAGTCTGTGTCCCTGGTAGACCACTCTTCATGCACATGTGCTATGAAAAACCAAGGAATTGCACCAGGAACCTGGAGAGAAGCAATCTGTAGAATGCTTCATTTGCAAGAAACTAAATTTGACTTCTAGAACCCATGTTTACAAAACAAAACAGGGTTGTGGCATATACTTGTATTTCCAATGCTGCAGAACCTTCCTAGATCAATGAGATAATTGTCTTTTTTTTTCTTTTTTCTTTTCTTTCTTTATTTATATGTTTTTTGATACTTTATTTACATTTCAAATGTTTCTGGCTTTCCAGATCTCCCCTTTGGAACCTCCCCATTCCCCTGCCTCTATGGGGGTATTCCCTCACCCACCCATCCACTCTCCTCTTCCCTCCTTGGCATTCTCCTATAATGGGGGATCTAACACCCTCAGGCCCAAGGGCCTCTCCTCCCACTAATGGCCAACAAGGCCCTCCTCTGCCACATATGTGGCCAGCACCATGGGTCCCTCCACGTGTATTCTTTGGTTGGTGATCCAGTCTCTGGGAGCATCAGGAGGTCAGGCCAGTGGACACTGTTGCTCCCTCCGTGGAGCTGCCAACTCCCTCAGCTCCTTCAGTCCCTTCTCCAACTCCTCCATCTAGGACCACACGCTCAGCCTGTCAGCTGTGAAGTGACTCTTGGTTATTCTGAACTTTTGGACTAAAAACCACTTATCAGTGAGTACATACTGTGTTCATTCTTTTGTGACTGAGTTACCTCAATCAGGATGATATTTTCAAGTTCCATTCATTTGCCTGCGAATTTCATGAAGTCATTGTTTTTAATAGCTGAGTAGTATTCCATTGTGTAAATGTACCACATTTTCTGTATCCATTCTTCTGTTGAGGGACATCTGGGTTGTTCCCAGTTTCTGGCTATTATAAATATGGCTGCTATGAACATAGTGGAACATATGTCTTTATTACATGTTGGAGCATCTTCTGGGTATATGCCCAGGAGTGGAATAGCTGGGTCGTGAGGTAGTATTATGTTCATTTTTCTGAGGGTCTGCCAAACTGATTTCCAGAGAGGTTGTATCAGCTTGCATTCCCAACAGTAACGTGGGAGTGTTTCTCTTTCTCTACATCCTCGCAAGCATCTGCTGTCACCTGAGTTTTTGATCTTAGCCATTCTGACTGGTGTGAGGTAGAATCTCAAGGTTGTTTTGATTTGCATTTCCCTGATGACTAAGGATGTTGAACATTTCTTTAGGTGCTTCTCAGCTATTCAAGTTTCCTCAGTTGAGAATTCTCTGTTTAGCTGTCTTCCCCATTTTTTGATAGGGTTATTTGGATCTCTGGAGTCTAACTTCTTGAGTTCTTTGCATATATTGGATATTATCCCTCTATCGGACGTAGGATTGGTAAAGAACCTTTTCCAATCTGTTGGTTGCCGTTTTGTCCTATTTACAGTGTCCTTCGCCTTACAGAAGCTTTGCAATTTCATGAGGTCCCATTTGTAGATTCTTGATCTTAGAGCATAAGCCATTTGTGTTCCAAGACTTTTCCCCACTTACTTCTATTAGATTCGGTGTATTTGGTTTTATGTGGAGGTCCTTGATCCACTTGGACTTCAGCTTTGTACAGGGAGATAGGAATGGATCAATTTGCAGTCTTCTACATGTAGACCGCCAGTTGAACCAGCATCACTTGTTGAAGATGCTGTCTTTTATCCACTGGATGGTTTTAGCTCCTTTGTCAAAGATCAAGTGACTGTTCAGTGTATGGGTTCATTTCTGGGTCTTCAATTCTATTCCATCGCTCTACCTGCCTGTGACTGTACCAATACCATGCAGTTTTTATCACTACAGCTCTATAGTACAGCTTGAGGTCAAGGATGCTGATTCCCCCAGAAATTCTTTTATTGTTGAGAATAGTTTTTGCTATCCTGGGTTTTTTGTTATTCCATATGAATTTGAGAATTGCTCTAAGTCTATGAAGAATTGAGTTGGAATTTTGATGGGGATTGCATTAAATCTGTAGATTGCTTTCTTCAGGATGGCTATTTTAACTATATTAATCCTGCCAATCCACAAGCATGGGAGATCTTTCCATCTTCTGAGGTCTTCTTTGATTTCTTTCTTCAGAGACTTGAAGTTCTTGTCATACAGATCTTTCACTTGTTTGGTTAGAGTCACACCAAGATACTTTATATTGTTTGTGACAATTGTGAAGGGTGTCATTTCCCTAATTCCTTTCTCAGCCTGTTTATCCTTCGAGTATAGGAAGGCTACTGATTTACTTGAGTTAATTTTGTATCCAGTCACTTTGCTGAAGTTGTTTATCAGCTGTGATCTCTGGTGGAGTTTTTCGGGTCACTTAAGTATACCATCATATCATCGCAAATAGTGATATTTTTATTTCTTCCTTTCCAATTTGTATCCCTTTTACCTCCTTTTGTTGTCTATTTGCTCTAGCTAGAACTTCAAGTACTACACTGAATAGATATGGAGAGGGCAGCCTTGCCTAGACCCTGATTTTAGTGAGATTGATTCAAGTTTCTTTCCATTTAGTTTGATGTTGGCTACTGGTTTGCTGTATACTGCTTTTACTATGTTTAGGTATGGTCCTTGAATTCCTGATCTTTCCAAGACTTTTATCATGAAGGGATGTTGAATTTTGTCAAATGCTTTTTCATCCTCTAACAAAATGACCATGTGTTTTTTTTTTTTTATTTGAGTTTATGTAATGGATTACATTGATGGATGTCCAGGTATTGAACCATCCCTGTAACCCTGGGATGAAACCTACTTTATCATGATGAATGATCGCTTTGATGTGTTCTTGAATTCGGTTGGAGAGTATTTTTGTATTGATATTCATAAGGGAAATTGGTCTGAAGTTTTCTTTTATTGTTGGGTCTTTGCTTGGTTTTGGTATCAGTGTAACTGTGGCCTTCTAGAATGAATTGGGTAGTGTTCCTTCTGTTTCTATTTTGTGGAATAGATTGAAGAGTATTGATATTAGGTCTTCTTTGAAGGTCTGATAGAATTCTGCACTGAACCCATCTGGTCCTGGGCTTTTTTTTTTTTTTGGTTGGGAGACTTTTAATGACTGCTTCTATTTCTTTAGGGGTTATGGGACTGTTCAGATGGTTTATCTGATCCTGATTTAACTTTGGTATTTGGTATCTGCCTAAAAACTTGTCCATTTCCTCCAGATTTTCCAATTTTGAGTATAGGCTTTTGTAGTAGGATCTGATGATTTTTTGAATTTCCTGAGAATTTGTTGTTCTATCTCCCGAGATAAATGTCTTAATAACACACTTCAAGTTGTCGTATGTTTCTGGTTCTGCATGCACACATACAATGTGCTCGCCTCACTGTGTGAAGGCCTAGGTTCAATTTCAAGCACCATTAAACACACACAACACCCCTCTGATTTAAGGATGGACCATACTGTCACTTTTTTGCATTACATTTCACTAACTAGTTTCAGTTAACTACCTCTAAACTTTGATATACATTCCTGTAGTCTCCATCAACTAACTTCAATCTGAATGTACAATTTAAGATCTCACTATCCAGGTTATTATGGAAAATTTTAATGTAAACAAAAATGTGTGATGTTTAGCATTTTCACTAACGCCCAGCACACGAGTATACAGGGGCATAACTTGTATACCTCTAAGAAGCTAGTAGACTTTACATGAGCCTTGCCCCACAGATGTTAATTTTCATCCTTTTGAAGAAACGCAAAGACTTAGCAGCACTGTACTCACCGTTCTTTAGGAAAGGGAGGAAAGTCCAGAGAAGCCTTTTCTTCTGTCCTGCAAATCTGAAAGGCGAGGGCGAGTAGGAACACAATGAAAACGGCCTTTTGCTGGTGTCACATGCAACAGATGTGGCCTCCAGTAAGTGGCAGCCTAACATTCCCCCAGTAGGGTATCATACGCTGTTAGTTCAGGACAGTCCTAGTGTATACTTGTCATCTTTATGAAATCATTACACACCCATTCACAACCATCCCAAGCTGAATATATCTATGGTTACCCAAGGTAAAAGCCATTTTCATTCCAAAAGAAAGAGTGTCCAGTAACTGGAATATTCAGCCTTAAGTCCAGATGTGCAAAGCAAGGACAGGAGACACCAAAGTTGAAGATCAGTTTCTTGTCTGCCGAGCTATGTCTGTCAAAGATGCCCAAAACTAACAGGAGAAATTCAAGCATATTGTATGACATCCAAAATGAAGAACAGCAAGCCAGTGTGAAAGGATTCAAAAGACTCTGTTGTCTTACCTAATACTGTCTTCTAAACATCTCCGAAATATAATACACACACACTAGTTCATTAAATTACAAAGTCAGTAACATGGACACATTTTAGCATCACAGAACATTTAATCACACATTTAATTCACATCCATCATTAGACACTGTGATCATATTGGCCACTTCCACTGGTCAGCAGGCGCCTCTTCCACCAGTGGCTCCCATGGCTTCCACTGCAACATTTTCCTTGCCAGACTCAGTTCTTTTTCAGCCTGTTAATAAAAAAATTGAAAATAAGATCATCTGATCAATTATTCAGGAGGTATTTTCAGAGTAATGCCTGGAAGTTAACTGCTAGAATGCAGACCTTCATAGTCAGGATTCCAAAGTCATGATATAGTCCACCATCAAATACTGAATATTACACAAAGTTTCACAGTCGCTAATAAGAAAGGTCATCTCTGAGTTCTGAGATTGCAATCTGCAGGAATTAATGTTCACAAGCTTTTAGACACTTAAAAGCTAGTCTCCTCCACAGCAGTGGCTTTTACGCATGGTCTCACTTAGACACAGGCTGTTAAGTCAAGATCAGTACTAGATGCCCAAGCACTACATGTTCAGTGCTCTTTACCTGAAGAATCACCTCTTCTACTTCACCACCCTGAAGCAAATCTTCTAATTTTTTAACATCTGGTTCCTACATTTTTAAAGAGAAAAGAAAAAAGGTTGAACACAGAAGCATATCTGAATATTTTTATATCCTACATGCTAAAAAGTCATTTATAAAAGTCCTTACAAGTAATTTTTTTCTCACTATGGTCTTAAAATGTTCTACCAAAATTTGACAGAAATCTATTTCACTTCTCTGTTATTTCATTACTTTTACCTTAATATTAAAAATTATTAAATACTAACATTCTTAGCAAAGATAAGACATATGATGCATAACTTAGTCTTTCTAAAATATGTTTTCAAATATTTTATAAATATTTTCTATACTTCTTATAAAAGAATTAACAATAAATGCTAACATATGACCAAGAAAAACCTCTTCTGGGTATATACCAAATAATGAAGAATACATAAATAATAGAACAACATTATAGCAGTCACAAACTATAACCTCAAACTAGAAATAACCTAAATTACCACCAATAGACTGATCTGTCAATTATGGTACTGAGATATAATAGAATACTACATGGCAATGGTAAGAGACATAGTATTACTCTATGCAACAACCCAGATGATTACTGCAAATGTACTATCTAGTAGGAAAAAAACAGGCATGAGTGGATATATGAAAATTACTCCACTCCTAAAAAGTTTGAAATAGAAACTTATCAATAGAAAGGCAGTAACTTTGGAAGAAGTGTTTTGATGATGTGGAAATGTCACTTTTTTGTCTGGTATTAATTAGAATGTGTTCATTCTGAAAATCCATCAAGCCCTACATTTATGATTTCTGCATACTTTAAATGTACACTATTCTTTACCTTAAGAAAATTGTTAATATGGTACCTAAGGAAAATTTTTTTCTAATAGGATAAATTTTTTAAAATCTAGATACTGTCATTTATAAATATATATGTAAATAAGACAGTCATTATCAGAGTGTTTTGTTTCAAAAACTGAAATGAAAAGAGCATTAATAATAACAACTTTTTTTACTTCTGATGGTATGGGAAAGCAGACCCAGGCCCTTGTACACATGCTGAACTACACCCTCAGGATTTTGGAGCGCGCACAATCAAGCAGGTCAGACAAGATAAGGGACAGTCAAGAAAGAAATAAAGTAACCCCAAAAATTAAGCTGCATGAAATCTGCAAAACTGTTATTAACTTCAAACTGCTGAAGTATAAGGCCCAACAGGAAATGATAGTAGATTGAGAAGATAAATAAAAGCTAGACCTTAGCAGACCTTACAGACCAAGTCAACATTAACCTGCGAGACCGCAGTTCCCATCATGACTCTACCCTCCAACTCCACCAGTTAAAGCTGGGATTCAGAAACCCAACTCAGAAAGAAACATGGCACAGAAAACCACAACATCATTCTTCAACAGGAAATAGACATAAGATTAACATCCCGAGAACACAGTCCATCAATGGCAATGAGATACTACAAATTAATTTAAAGCAACTGAAGTGACAGGAAATGTCTGAGGTTCCTCCATGAAGAAGCAATGCAGTAACCTGTGACACTGTGAACACATCCAAAGATGTAAGATGGTAAGTGAAAGGAGAGTCTGAGGTAAGTGGGAACCAAACTAAACATGTCGGACTACAGAAGCATTGATAAAAGGGAAGAGGGGAAAAAGGGAACACCCAGGATAAACGAATAAGGGTCACCAAGAGGGAAAGCTGAGCAAGAATCCAAGGTAGTGGGACAGTTTCACAGATGGACAGCAGCGGCATTCTTATTCTGGAAGGGAACACGACATCAGCTCTTTTTCTTTAAGTAACCTCGGAAGTTCCTTCCAAACTTGGCAAGCTAAGACTCAGATAAGTTAAAACTCAAACTGCTATTTAACTATCAGGAAGAGGACTTACTGACTGGCCTTTTGGTAACCTAGTAATTGATGTTCTGTTATCACTTGTGCCCGGGTGAACAGTTTTTGAATTCTTCAGTCTGTGAAATAACTCTGGGGATGAAAAGAGCCACAGTTCGACAGAGTTCTGTGCAGTATGTCATTTCTCTCACAGTCTCCCCACCAGACGCTGGATTTAAAGCTGTAAAAGGTTCATGTGGTTGGCCACCATAACAAAATACATAGACTGACTGGATCAAACATTAGAAATTTCAGCTGAGCCTGGTGATACAGATGTGTAATCTCACCTATTCTGGCTACTGAGGCAGGAGGACTGCAAGCTTTAGGCATGCCTGAGCCATATACAGAGTAAATTCAAGTTCATCCTCAGCACTTTAGTGAAAGTTTGGTTTTGTGTCAAAACAGAAAATAAATGGAAGGGTTGGGATACAGACTGTACGCTTGCCTCATTTGTGTGAGGAATGGAAGGGTTGGGATACAGACTGTATGCTTGCCTTATCTGTGTGAGGGCCTAGGTTCAATCTCAAGCACCATTAAAGACACACACACACATACACACACACACACAATTTTCTAATAGTTGGAGAGAATAGAAGTCCAAAGTCACTGTGACAACACAGTTGGGTCTATGAGGAATTTCCCCCTTGCTATGTGCTCCTTACATCCTTTACTTGCTGGGCACTCGAGGGCAAGGGGCAAACACAGGCTATCTAGTGTCTATTTTATATTTTATATACAAGCTAATCCTTATGGGATCCAGGCCTCTCCCTTATGAATTTAACTTGAACTATTTCCATTGATGATTTACTTCTAAATAAAGCAATACCATATATTACAGCTTTGACAGACAGACTTCTGGGGACAGGGTATTCAGTGTCAACATTGTTCAGTGTAGCTTTGGGTAGGGTTGAAAACCAAATGTGGCCCTGTTCCTATACGACAAAGTGCTTGTGTTTATAGTATTAGCAGAACCCAGGTGTCATCTACGCTGTGAGTTCCACCACTGAGCCACATCTCTAGCCTTTTATTTTGAAACAGAGCATCACAAAGTTACTTAGGCTGGCTTTGCATTTCCTCTGTAGGCCAAGGTGGACTGAATTTGTGATCCTTTTTACTCAGCCTCCTTAGAAGCCGGGAAGTATAGGCCTGCACCATCAGGCCCAGGACAAAGTACTTTTTAAAATAATCATCTTGACTGCTTTCTGTAACAACACCACCACCCAATTCTCTTGTGCATTGTTCTTCCCTACTGTGATTAGAGATCAGGTGAACGATTCAAGTGGAAGTAAACGATCACTGACAACTAGACAAGAAAAGTGGTACAAAACACACTGCAATGAGTCCAATCTTCTTCTTGCCCTCCAACAGTGCTTTACACATAGCAGTCAGTCAAAATACATGTTTGCTGAATGCAAAGAAGAAAAAGCAGAACAACACTAAGAAAGAAAAGTACAAATTGAGAGTGAAAATAAGCAACTGAGATATCCTTACATGCCATCCTGGATGTATAAATAAACCCAACAAAACCAAACTGACATAGCTACTTACCGCTTTGACCATATCCAGCTTCTCATTGGTGATCTGTTCTGTGTATTTTCTATAGGCTGCATGTTTAGGGAAGTGCTTCAGAAGATCAAGAATCTTTGTATACAATATTGTTAGCCTCTGCAAAAACAAACCATACACATTTCAGTAAGTTGAAATACCACCAAAGTTTAGACAGAACATATATATGTATCTTACAGGAAAAACTAAAAGAGGATTCACAATTTTAAACAGTGCTTTACTAAAATTCATATTTATACTCAATCTCACTCTTTGCAACCTAAGGAAAAGTGGTATACAAATATGTAAAATCTTGTTATATGTGATAATACATAAAAATTATGTGTACATATATCAAACATATAATAAAAAGCCAAATTAAGTTAACTTTTAGCTAATGGCATTTTTTGGAAACAAAATCATTTATTAAAAGCATAAATTTCTCATTTTTAGGTAATGGGTACTAGAAATTGTACAGAACACATCAGAGATGCCAGGACTATAGGCAGACCACCAAGGACAGCAGCAGATGGAGAATGAAGAAGCCTGAGCCTACCAGGGAAACTGTTTGTATTGTGGATCGCAGAGCCTAAGGAATGAGTGAGTCTACCCCAAGCTCTCGGGAGCCCAGAAGATCATGAGTGCATCCAAGATGTCGGACATTGAGCTATTTACATTGTTGGGTTTTAGTGTTCCATTGATCTGGTTCTAATTGTGCCCTGTTCTTCCCTCTTGGAATAAGGGAGTGAGTATGTAACTTGTTGGTCTAATGGGTGTTCATAAGTAAATAGACTTTGGATAACATGTGTATGAAGCATACATGCATATGTATCATGTTTGCATGTGTAAGCATGCAGGTCTGTATGGACGTGTATTCCTGTGTGTGTGGAGAACCCAGGTTGATGTTGGGAATCTACCTGCATCTCTTTCTACTCTATTCATTGAGGCTGGGTCTCGTGATTGAACCTAGAGCTAGTAGATAGGACTGGCCTAGCTAGAGTTTATTCTGAAGATCCCTCCCACCTTTGCCCTCAGGATTACAGGTAGCTCCACACCCACAATGCTTTGAAGTGGTTTCTGGGGATGTAAACTTTGCAAGTTGAATTTTTTTTCAAGAAATTTGAAAGGATGTGATCTTATTTAAACTCTTAATTTTAGCGTTGTTTTAATTCTTACTCTCTCGAATTTATGAATATAATGCATATATTCATCTTTAATATAGTATTTTATTAAGTTTCAATCTGATTTAAATTTTGAGGTTTTGGAAAAAGAAAAGGGAGAGAGATAAACTGGAGAGATGGCACAGTGGTAAGAGCACTGGCTGCCTTTCTAGAGGACTTGGGTTCTATTTCCAGCACCCAAACAGCAGCCTACGTCTGTAACCTCGGTCTAGGGGCAGTGACACCTTCTTCACTGCCACCAGGTACACAACAGTCCATACAGACACATGCAGGTAAAACACTTATATGTGAAAATATCAAATAAATTGAAAACTTTTTTTTTTCATCTTTCAAGATAAGAAAGAATGTATCTAGTCTTAGAGGAAGTCACAGGAGAATTAGAACGATCAGCATAGGACAATGAAAAGAATAAAAAAGTGTCCAATTTATCATCTAAACTGGGACACCTCTCACAGTAAAAAGAGACTACTCGTCATTGCGCCATAGAAGAAGATACAGCAGTCCTCCCAAGCAGGAATGCACTCATCCTACACCTGAGTATTTCAGCAATCACAAGCAACCACCACTTCTAAAGAACAGTTTTCTTTTTTCAGTAAGAATGAATTTTTCAGTGTTCCTATGTAGAAAGCACCATGTGCTGTGTGGGTATAAAGACAGACTGGACATGGATCTCCCCCCCATATATATATACACACATACATACACATATATGTATGTACATACATAAGAGACTGTATGGTAAAAAGAAGAAAAGATGATTAACATGAAAAAACACAAAATCAACTTTTGGCAGTCCAGGGTAAGATACAGAGCCAAGAGGGAGCACTAAACAGAAGAGCCAACTATCTGTACTCACACAACCCCACTGGTTGCCTAGACAAGCTGCTTCTGTCCAGATGCCCTCGTTCCTCATCCATACAATGTACAGGGAACTTTATAGGATGCTGGATCAGAGCAGTACCAGCCATATACTGCCCCAATCTCAGTATTAGCATCCTATAGGGGAAGAATCACTCCAGTAGCAAACAGAATGGTTCATAAAAAAAAGGATACATCTGAGACAGAGCTTGAGGGATAGTGAGTTGGAAACTTGAAGATGCTGGAGAAATAATTTACATATGAAGTAGTACAGAAATCAACGGCAAAACCCACCAAGAACATGCAGGGAATAGTATCTAACTCTACAGCTGTGCTGTGCAGTAAGCAGCTACTAGGCAAATACAGCTGTAGAGTACTTGAAATGACATGAACTCAGACTAAGACATGATGTAAGTAAAATACACTAAAAAAGGCTGCAGACTAGCATTAATTTTCATACTGATTATATAATGAAATGATAGTTATGCTTAATGCTAGGTTAAATCGTAAATAATAATAATAATAATAATAATAATAATAATAATAATAATAATAATAATTAAAAAAGCAAAACTAAAACCCAAAACCTTTCTTTTGTCCTTTGAAGCAGGGTTTTATTGTGTAGCTTGGGCTGCCCTCAGACCTGAGAGTTTCTTTTCTTAGCCTCGCAAGTACGAGGATTACAACCATGGACCACTCTAGTTTTTTTATATTTAAAAAAAGTATTTCTAGAAAACTTAAAATTAGCATCTTAGCTTACACATTTGGTGCTCATGTTTACTTGGATAGCACCTCACTAGAAACCACTATACAAAGCAAGCACTGACGAGATAAGGCAGGAGAAAAAGTTAGACTACATAATGTTTTAAAGCCCAAGTCTTTAGGTCTTTTTGTGTGGAAAACTAAGACTTAAGGAAAAGGTCTGTGTTTAAGAAAAATTAACCTGGAGGTCATGAGTTAAAGGAACAATAGACACAGATCAGGAAGGCCAGTAATAAAGCTGCTGCAATAATTCAATAATTCAAACAAGAACAAGGACATGACCTACAATAGTAACCGAAGGAAGATGAAAGCAGGCAAACTGGAGACTGCTGCAGAAAAGAATCAGCACAACTCACTATTAGAGTAAATATGAAAGTAGAAGGTTTTGATACTTATAACAACATCCAAATTCAGAGCTGGAGGGCAGAAAGATTCCTATACCATCAAGGGAAATACAACCCACAGAGGAAGAATATCTAGAAATAGACAACTGTGAGTTCTGTCCTCCACAAGTCTGAAGTTCAACTTCATAAAGAAGGCAAGAAAGCCAGTCACTATTCACTAACTATATACTATGTACTAGCAGTTCACTAGCAGTGAACAAAAAATAAAGTCGTTGTGAAGCCTGGAACAGACGAGATACGTCAGTGGAGTGTGGTCTGTTATAGTCATCTGGAGAACCCCTAAAATAAAAAGCCACTGGAGAGTTTTAAAGAAAGATTCAAATACCCAACACATTTTAGCATTTGCAAATCAGCTGAAAGAATGCAGGGAAAAGCAGTTACCAAAGAAATGTAACTATCACGGGGGTGAGGACAATGGCAGAGAAAATGGTACAAGCAAAGGAGGTGGTGAGATGTGTAGAGTCTGAATAATCCAGGGGTAGAAGCCAGAGGATTTCCTTAAGGGGCAAGTGAGATAGAGGTACTGCAAACAACCCAGGACCATTTCAAATGAGACATCTCAGCTAGCTATGCTAAACCTAGCTACCTGCCTGACATACAATAAGTGTCTTATAAGACACACATTTGACTATAAAAGAAGAGGTCAGTACTTGATATGGAAATATAAGAGTTAACAGTTGTCTGTATTCTATGAGAGCAAACCTAAATCTTAAAACTGTCTAAGACCTGGGTCTTCAATGCTACAGCAAAGTATAAAAGTGGGGAAATCATGAACAACTGGAAAAGGCAAGGATTAGGGGGAAAAACAATAAACAACAAAACAAACAAACAAAACCCCCCAAACCAAGAAACTGAGAAGCTCTGACATCCAGTAAACAAAGTACTTAATGTAAATTATCAAGAGGGTCCAAAATGCTGCTCTTGGGTCAGGAGGGCACAGAGGCGTTTGCCAGCAGCCTGATGACCTGAATTAGATACCCAGAATCTACATGGTGAGAGAAGAGAACCAACTTCAGAAAGTTCTTTTCTGACCTACAAACACTGGCACACACACAAATAAATAAACTAAATAAATAAATAAAGATATTTTCAATGCCACTCTTGGTACAATTAGGAGAAATGTGAACTGATTAGTAGATTTAGCATCACTATAACACTGAAAAAGAACAGTTTTGGCCAGGTCTGGCTGAAGTGTATTCAAGGAGTAAGAAGCTGGAGACAGTGGGCACTGAACGCTTTCAAGTTATGTATAAGGGGAGAAGTGAAATGGTGCAATTGCTGGGAAAATGGGGTAATTTACTGGATTTTTGTTCAGGTTCTGTTTGATCTTGTTTTTTCTCAATGGATACCGAAGGAGGCAACTGCTAGGGTCAGGCAGTGTGTGAAATCCAAGGCGGAAATGTTTTCGGCAGGGAAAGGATGGAAAATGAAAATGTGAATTTGAAGGGAGCTGAGAAGAGTCCACACAATTGAAGCTAAGAGAACGCCATGAAGTAAAGTGTCTTAATAAAGAGGTCATGGCAAAGGCAACATCGAAAAAAGGATGACATGGGGTCGGCAAAGCTCAAAGCTGCCCTTGCGGCAAGAGCTCGCGGGGGTTGTTCGGCCCCTTGTCCCGTTTACCTTGCAAGAGCAAGGACGCTCGATCCCAGCCTTCTCTGGGGAGCAAAGACACAAAAAACCGTACTTACCTCGTGTGGAGTGTCGCACACCGCCAAACCCACCAGGCCAGTAGTCTGTTCAGAAACAAAACAAGACCCTGCTGTTTACCGTAATCCCACGCGTAACCGCGCGCAGGAAAAACCAGCCCGCCCATGCCGGGCCGCCCTGTCCGAGCCTGCTGATTACCATCCCGATACAACTTACGACCCTTGTCGCCCCCTGCCAGAACAGCAGAACACTCCTCCAACCCGTCCTCTTAGCGTCTCCACCCATGGATGAGGGAGACGCGGCTGCCTACCGCCCCATCCACAGCACCACGGTGACCTCCATACACTCACCTTCTTCAGCAAGCCCGCCATGACAGTGCCCAGAACCTCCAGCGCACAGTCCTCTGGGAACCTTTCCCAGGCCCGCTCAATCGAGCGTAGATGCTGCTCCTGCGTCACCTAAGAAACCACCTGACTCCAACCTCTCGGGGCGGGGTAGGGGTAACTCCCGCCCACCTAGGAGGGAAAGATTTGCGCTTGCGCAGCTCATACGCACGTCCCCACGTAGGGCTTTGTCGTAACAGGGACTGACTGAAGCTTCCGTTAGAGCTAAAGGTTAAGAAAAACGCTACGCTATGAAAAACTTCCAATGTAGTCACTTCAGGGACTTTGATTTTGCTAAGCCTTTGACTGATGTTTTATCCGCACTTCCTCAGCTTATTGAAATGAGGGTGAAACAGGCCTGAGCACCATGAAAAAAAAAATGCCCTCCCTCCACGTGTGTGAATACATACTCATAAGTGGAATTAACCAGCTGATGCATCCGTTTGCTCCTGAGAAGACTGATGAATGAAAGGTTGTGAAGTCATAGTCTTTGTTCCAATGGGAGTTTATGAGGTCATAGTCTCTGTTCTCTGTCCCTCCACATCCTAAGAACATCTGCCATTGTTGAGTGTGTTCTAGAATGTGGGATCGTGGCTTTATAAAAGATGCATGCGTTCTTTGTAACTTTGGATTCAAGCGTCTGCAGGGCAGTATTTGCTAAAGACATCGAGAGTAGACAGACTTGGCTGATCCAGGCTCTGAGGTACTATAAAACCGATCGCTTCCACGTGATACAAAAATAAGCAGATTTCTGCACCAACCCTTCATAGAGGGGCACACTGTGAATGAAAGCTTGTTAATAGTATGGTAAGCTAAAGACAGTAGAATTCACTATAAGGGGACACATCCCGTGGTATCTGTGATACCAGAAGGGGATCTAGGAAGGTTTTTAACAAACATTGTAAGAATAGAATGTTCTGGGTTCTCAGATGGTAGAAGTACACTGTATGATTGACCCAGAGGAGTAAATGTCCCAATCCTGGAAAAGACGGATAGATGTTAAGAAAACCTGTAAATGCCAGAGAGAAGTTTGAGGCAGGAGAACTAGAGCCAAACTCTTGACCCTACCACATCTTACAGAATTTACTCTTCAGGCCCTCTAACCAGAGTTAGAGCCTGTAGTTCTGCTTCTCAGTGCTTTTTTTGGGAGAGGTTCTATCTTAACAAAATTAGATGGTTAATGAAATTCAAGGTTCTGACTCGACAGAGGAAAAAAAAATGGGAAAAACAACTGAAAAAAAGCATCTTGGTGTCCAGGTAATGGTGAGGTCATTTGTCTGAGGGCACAGTTCCTTCCTTTGATATAACTCTCTTATCAATCATGGCATGTACCAAAAGTGCTAACAATGCCAAACCAGACAGTTTACACCCCTCTCCAAAACCTAGCTAGCCCTGTTTGAGTCATTAAAGTAGAATAAGTTAACCAAACCCCAGACACTTGGAGATTTTCTCTTATACCATTTATTCAGAAACAGGCTCACAAAATTGTTCAGTGTGACCATTTTCAAAAGGCACAAGCAGTGTACACAGCCTGTCTCTGTCTAAGAAGGTGACATTCGTGAGGAGATGTAAGGATGAACAAAAAATTATTGTTGCACAGAACCAGCTAAAGGATGCTACAGCCAGAGGGAACAGTCAGTGTAAGGGTCCATGACTCACCGGAGAATGATACTCCAGACTCAAATAGTATGTAAGTGCAACGTATTTTATTCTGTGAAGTCCAGCATGCTGGGGTCTCCCATTACCAAGATAGACAACCAAGTGAGCTCGAAAGCCTGCTTTAAAGCACATTAGGGGATTCCAGGGTAGGCGACCCTTATCTTACTCCATCTCTAAGGACATTCCATTACTGGGGCATGGGGACTGGAAACTGTTGCTGAGAAAGTCTGGAACCTGCTGCTGACCCATTGTCCTTGCCTCGGGCCAGCTGGCAGGGCAGCTTCTGAAGACTGGAATTGCCCAGTTCTTGGAAACAGAGATTTAGGCCTAGTCTCTTTAACTGCCCATTTGAAGCCTGTCATGAAATCAGCCTAACCTTCTCATCAGAACTGAGGACCGAGAGTCCTGTTCCCTGGGCAGTTTCAAGGCCAAAAGTTTTGGCCAAGGCACCTTCTGGATAAAAGCAAAGCCTTCAACCGTCAGAGCACTCCGACTAAATGGAACTCTTCCACCTTTCACCTTAGCCAAGCCTACTTCTTTGGAAATTTTCCACTAGGAAAGAAAAAAAAGAAAGAATAACAAAATGTCATATTTACTAATAAATGTCTGGTCAAGACATTTAAAGAGCGGTACAATGGGTAACAAAATGATGAATTTAACGTACGGTGCTTGCTTTCCGAGCAGACAGAGAAATGGAGAACATCCGGGTTAACCAAGGGGAAAAGAAAACATCAGAACCTCCTTAATTCTTCCTAAAATTATAAAAAGCTTTTACAATGGTACAGGGTGGAAGTTTCATACTAATTATTCCACATGTTTTGAAAAGCTGGATGAATAGTGTAATCATATGCTCCCACACCCCCTCAAAATTTCATAGTGAACTTAGCTTGGGGGCCTAAGAACTTCCTTGCTTGTAGTATAAAATATTAAATACAACAGAATGTATAACTTATAATGAAGAGAGAAATAATCCTAGGATTCTTGATATTTAAATGACTTGCCCTTTCTTTCCTACAGTATAATGCAAATATAGTTGAAACACCCCAAACACTGCCTCTTCCTTTTTTCCAGTTAATTCATGAGTCATACAGCTTTTTGACCAGTAGGTGGCAACAGAAGTTAATGACAATGACAATTACTTAGATAATGGAGGATATTGCTGGTTGGTTAGGGTGTGTGTGTGTGTGTGTGTGTGTGTGTTTTCTTTTCCATGTTCTGTCAGATTCATTTGTGATAAAAATATAATCAGTACAGCATAAAAGAGTCTGGCCCAGAATATCTCAGTATCATGTGGACTGGGAGGGTGGGGGGTGGGGGAGTCTGTTTCAAAGTAGCAGGAACTCAGAGTCCACCTGGCATTCAGACAATCATAGCTGATAGCAGTAAATAACTAAAATAGCCTTGATCGTGTGGCCTTGTATGATACTTAACAGTGTTCCATCACATGCATTTTTAATACCAACTGTGAGACTGACTTACAGAGCTGGAGAAATAAAGGAGTCAGCGCGTTGTCAGAGCCTGGAATGAGACTGGGCGGGAGAAAGGTACATATGATTAGAGTGAAATCCTGCTAAGCAAGAGGTATGACAGGAATGTTCACAGCAGCTCAACACCAAAGGAGGAGGAGGAAGAAAATTAAGTGGCCTTTACATCATATCGTAAGAGTGTAGCCGTCTGTGTTGGCTGTGGGGGAGCTGGCAAAGAAACTCTTAGGGAAACTATGGGAGGGAAGCAAACCAAACAAAACTGTTTCTTGTAACTGTGAAGTAACAAGACAAAGGATGCAGAAGGGAGTACCGCCTGGAATGACTTAACCGGGAGATTTAGACAACTAGAAATATGAAGCAAATGATGTTTCTCTGAAGGAAAATGCATTCTGATGGGGCATGGTTAAATCTCTGCCAGCTCTTAGGTGCTTCCCTTTTTCACACCATGTGATTCCTCCCGGGCGTTTTCATTCCATCCTTTCACAGAAGGCTGCTGGGGCTGCTGTCATTATTGGACCCTTATGAGCCCTGGCTTGCTTCTGTTGAGTAGACTTGCCTTCTCTTATGAGCGGTTTAAGAGAGGACCGGGAAAATCTGAATATAATAAGAAACTGCCTTTGAGTTGCCTCATTTACTCTAGCAGATGTGCTTTGTGTTTTCACGCCTCTCCCTGTCCCTTTATTGAAATTAGTTTTAGCATGGTTATATCTTACTAATTTAACCAAACAGTAAAAAGCTGCCATTGATTTGCTGGGGGGGGGGGGGTGGTAAAAGGGAAGGAAATTACAAACTTAACCATATTATTTTGACTGAATTTTATTCAGTGACCACTTTTATAAATCTTGGATGATATTACAAACAAATGAAAGTTATATTTTGAAGTTTCATGACAAATAAAACAAGTCTATTTCCAATGATTCTTAGTTCAGTGCTTGGTCTCTACTCGCTCATATTCTTTCCCCAAAATGTCCCTTGGAATCACTTTTTTTTTTTTTTTTTCCTTTTAAGAAGTATTTATATTGTGTATACAAGGACATTGTAGCTGTTTTCAGACACACCAGAAGAGGGCATCTGATCACTTTACAAGATGGTTGTGAGCCACCATGTGGTTGCTAGGAACTGAACTCAGGACCTCTAGAAGAACAGTCAGTGGTCCTAACCACTGAGCCATCTCTCCAGCCCTTGGAGTCACTTTCTCTGTTTCTTTTGTGGAAAATTGGCTACCAAACTCTATCTTCTTTTGATTGGTTGCCTGAGTATACTTCTTTCCACTCTGTTCAAGTTTCCTCAACACTTTAAAACTGCTTCCAAATAACTCAGTAAGCCAGAAACCTTCCAAAACACTGACTCTCCAACCTTGGGGGGCACTAGAGTCCTCCAAAGGTTTATTCAAACAGAGAATGCTAGACCTCAGCCAATACCTGTCCCAAACTGTCCCGCAAATCCTAGTTTCTGATACTTACCAGGGTTTTGAAGTCTACGGTAAGACCTAACTGAATTTCTAGCAACTTCCCAGATGGTAATGTTAGGGTAGGGGTGGGGACCGGGCTCTGGAAACACTGTTTTACATGCGATGTTGCCTGCATCAGCACTGCCCCACTTAGTGTATGTACCCTGTAGTAATGGTAATGTTAGGGTAGGGGTGGGTACCGGGTTCTGGAAACACTGTTTTACATGCGATGTTGCCTGCATCCTAGCACTGCCCCACTTAGTGTATGTACCCTGTAGTAGTCCCATAGCCATCATGGCTACCTGCCCACGTCTGAAGACTCTCACCCTACCTACCCATTTCATCGCCCATCTCTCCCAAAATCTTACAGTCTTGCATTTCTTCCCCTCAATCCCCTGTACGTTGCGTAAAAGATTTTATGTCATACAGCAAGGTTTTGAGAAACAAAGTCACTTCTTCCCCAGCGGCAAGCAGGCCACAGAATGTGAAAGTGATCCCTGTCTCATTTTACCTTGCTGCATCCTTACTTCTTTATCTTCTTTTTTTCTTTCGGTCTTTGATTCTTCATTGGATTTCTCTTGATCCTGTTAGTTCCCAGGTCCTTTGGAGTCTAGGACGCAAAAGAGAGAAACTAAGGAGAGAGGTAAAAATATAATGTGCATATGTTAATCTTCCTCTTAGTCAAAGAGGTTCTTTTACATTTTAGGTATGAGAAATATAGCTGGGTCATACTCTGGTCATTTGAAAAATATTTTCCTATACATCAGTGTTATTTGTAGTTTATTGAGTATTTAGTAGGGCTGATTCTTTTTAATTTAGTGGATAACTCTAATATGCGTAACTCCCTTGATTTTTGGTTTTGTGGTGTTAGTGCCTAATAGTACCCTGTTGGGGAGAAATATGTTATATCCCTCTACCTGTCTCTTTGCATCTCTTCTTCTATGGACTTTAGTAAAAGCTTGGGTTGCTCAGCATTTGCTTTCATGTAGATATGCTTCAACTTCCAGTATTTGCTACATCATTCAGGGTATCCCCTTCCAACTCCGTGACTCCAGCTGAGACAGCCGACACCACTTGACTTCCCTCTTGTCTCTAAAGTATATTAATAGACTCGGCTCTAATTTCAGGGCATAGAACAGCAGCATTCTTCTTGGTAATCCAGGCGCCATGTTTATACAATCATTAGTCCGATAGTAGAATGTTCCCAAAGTCCTCCACTAGTCCACTTTTCATGCTTATTTCTGTTTTTATAATTTGGTTCAAGTCAGTCTCAAGCAACTTTCTAAAAGTCTTATGGAACTCTTCCTGTAATTCAGGTGCAAATGTTGCAAGTTTCAGCATTTGGAAGACGTGACTTTGGAGACCTGGTGTATGAAGCCGTGTTTCCTCTTATAGATGATTAGATTTTTTTTTTTCTTTCTTAAAAAAAGAAAGCTAAACTCATTTTCATGTTTCTTCAAAATCCACAGGTAGAGCTAGTTCATGTCTCTGTTCTGGCAGCTATGGTGACTTTTCCCTGGCATCTGTAGCTTGTCTTATGTTTACATTAAAATCTTCTTTTACTTCAGGAAGATTTCCTTGATGTAGGTCTCAATTCTTGCTTGTTATTTCCAGTCTTCCTTCTTTAGCGTTTCCAGTTAGACCTCTTGAGGGTCTTTATCAACTGTTTTATTTGTATAAGATTTAAGTGTATGAAAAAATACCATGCTATCTTTTAAGATGTTTTCTTGACTTGAATTTTGTTTTCCCTTAACTCGTTCAAAGTTCAGTTGGGAATATCTTAAATATCTCTTTGTTATGATCATTATTAAAGCAGCACTCATGAAATCTTTGTATTGCTGTGTACTTACTTGTAATAGTTATATGTTTGTTTCCAAATTCTTGGTCATTAGCAATTTGCTCTTTTGCAAAATAAACCAGGAATATTCTCAGAAATACTTGAGTAGTCTGTCTGCTTTTCCCTACTTACGTAGTCTCTGCCTGACTCTTGTTTGACAACTCAGTAGATACTTGTAGTCAAAAGGAAAGTTAAAAATTAAGTAAGAGCAAACTTTAAATGTACCTGATACTATGGGATTCACAGGTCTATATAAAGTTCTTTATCTTCTGGGAACTCAGTTAATTATGGGAAAAAAATCCCACAAATTAAACCAATTATTCACTGCATTATTATTTAAAAACAAGTTGACTTTGTTATGGAATACATTGTGAATTTGGCTTAAGACACCCAGCTTATCTTTTCCTATATTATAAAAGTCCTATTTTGGTATTATTTGAATTAAAAAACATAAAGTATATGGTGAAGCTGGAGGTTTCTCTTGCCATTGTTTAGCCCCTGGCCTTTAGTTAAATTCACACTTATCAAATGACCACATTATAAAAAAACCCAGTGTCACTATGCCCATCTTCAAAGTGTTTATAGTAAAACCTGATATAATATAGGGACATAAATAATTATTGTTGAAGACTAGTTAAACATGGTACAGAAATGAAAGAAGAAGATGGGTTCTGGCATGATTATATGTTCATGGAAAAAGAGGGAGAAGGCTTAAGATGAGTCATTTGTGGTTTGTATGAGAATGACCCCCATAGGATCATATATTTGAATGTTAGTCATGAGGAATGGTCCTATTTAGAAGGATTAGGAGGTGTGGCCTTGTTGGTGTAAGTATGGCTTGCTGGAGGAAGTGTGTCACTGGGGGTGGAGCTTTGAATTTTCAAAAGCTCACACCAGGCCAATTGAGTCTCACTCTTTCTCTGCCAACAGATAAGAAGATAGCTTTCAGCCACTGCTCCAGCACCATGAGTGCCACCACGCTCCTACCACAAAAAGCTTCAGACTAAACCTCTGAAATTGAAAGCAACCCCCCAGTCAAATGCTTTCTCTTATACTAGTTGCCTTGGTCATGGTTTCTTTTCACAGCAATAGAACAGTGACCAAGACAGTCTGAAAGGAACAAAAAGACTTGTACAGATAGGAATGGTAGAGTAACAAGAAGGACCTGTGACCCAAGTAGCAGATGACCAAGAACCTAGAGTGCATTGTCAGGAGCAACAAAGCAGCAAGAGGTGCAGCCTGAGGCAATGGGCTGCAGTTTGAGAAGCACCTTTCTTATGGACCTCAGTGAGCCCAGTATCTTGATTAACTCTGAAGAATAGAATTCTTTATTCTCAAGGTGTCTTAGTTACTTTTCTATTGTTGTGAAGAGAAGTCATGACTGAGGCAACTTATAGAAGAGTTTATTTGAGGCTTTCAGTTTCTGACCATCATGGCAGGGAGCATGGCAGAACATGAGCAGGCCTGATTCTTGAGCAGTAACTAAGATTTTACATCTAATCAAAAACATAAAGCAGAAAGAGAGCTAAGTGGAAACAACCTGGGCTTTTGACCTTAAAGCCCTCTCAGAGTGACATGCCTCTTCCAACAAGACCACACCTCCTAATCCTTCCCAAATAGTCTCACCAACTGGGGACTGAATATTCAAATATATGAACCTATAGGAGCCATTCTTAGTTAAAATAACTATACAGAGTGAGTCAATGTGACACAAAAGTTTGTTTGTTTGTTTGTTAAAGAAAAATATAGCACATGCTTTACATTTAAGCACTACCCAGTGTTAAGCAAGAGGCAGACCTCTCATAATATCTATAATCAAGATTAAACAAGGTTTAAAAAATTAGGTAAAGCTTAAAGTTAGGTTAAGACTATAAGCTGGCTTGTTTATTGCTCTTAAAAAGTTTCTTCTTGTAAGTGAAACAGTATGGCAGCTTATGAGGAACAGTGTTCAAGTGCAGAGATGATAAAGGAGTGCTAACAAAGTTAAACTCATAGATTGAGTAGTTTTGGCTTTAGGCCTGCTCCTAACTAACAGCCATTTTAACAGTCTTATTTGAGATGTTTCTCAAAGACTAGGCTGTTGTTTTCTTCACAGCGGCTTGTGAGCTGTGTAGAAAACTGGCCTTTATCCAGCAAGAAAGGAAAACCAGATCGATGAGGGTGAGGTCCCTTATCCACCTTTCCTTCTTGTTCAGGAATCCTGTATACCTGCCTGTTTAGTGAGGGAAATAGAATTTAACTAAGGCCATCGATGACCCCTGAGGTGTGTTACATATTCCAGTTATCTAGCACAGAACTGATACATTCTCAGCTTTGTTACTTGGATAGCTCGAGACCTGAGAGAAATAACCATCACAGCCAAACTTGCTAGTCATAGGGGTAGCTCCGGGTGTGCTTCTGCTTCCTGTCATCATTTAGGCAACCGCTCATCCTGATTGAAAGACACAGCATCTCTGGCTCTACTAGAGGCAGAATGGCTGTGAGTATGCCGAATAAGTGTCTGTTCTCAAACACATGCCCACTTCTGAGAATATCTAGCCTAAAGTGCTTAACTCTGAGTTAAAATCCTAGCTGGTCCTCCCATTAGCTAAACGACTGTGCAGAATTTTAATTAACCCTTTAATTTTTCCCTCCTCTCTGGAAAATGGTCACAGTGTTAGGACATGTCACCTACCTTTCAGGAAGGCTGTGGCAATTAAATAGGAATTGTATACAGAGAGGATAGAAATTGCTTTGTGCAGGTCAGAAACTCTGAAACTGTTTTCTTGGTGGAGGCAACCCTTCACCAAAGTACCACATAGGTACCTGGAAATGAAAGCAGATTTAATCTTTTTGTTCCTTCACCTAAGTGTCTTTGTACAGTATTAAGCTGTATGCCTGCCCAGAAGCCCCATGCAAAGAACTTGGTGTAATGCTTAGTTATAACAAAACTCACTAAATACTACCCAATAAACCACTCCAAAAACAACAGTGCTGAGGGATTGTAGGAGACTGCCTGGTCAGCTGTGCTATCTGAAGAGACCAGTATTTATAATACATATCTCCATTCTGGAAGAATGCAACATGCATAACTGGGGAGCAAGCTGAACAGAAATCTATGTTGTGGTCATCTCCTGTTAGATAATTCTGGCTGCGTTGTGGCACAGCATCAGCTGTAGTAAGCTACAGTAGACCTTACTCCCCTTTAAAAGTGTCTTCTACTTCTGACAACTCAATAGCTATGTGGAATCTGTCTTCCCAAACTTTCCTTTAGCTCTCTGCTGTGAGGGATATGTCATGTCTGTCACAGAGAGTGCATGCTGCGCAACATTCTTAAACATAACCAGTGGGAGTCTATGAGTCTGAAAGCTGTTTGGAGAAACTCTCTAACTTCCCAACACTTAGAATTTAAAAGCAGAGTATCATCAATGTATTAGTCAGGGTTCTTCAGAGCTCAGAACTTATGGAATGTCTCTATATATTAAGGGAATTTGTTGTGATGACTTACAGTCTGTAGTCCAGCTAACCCAACAATGGGCAGCTGTGGATGGGCAGTCTAAGAATCTAGTAGTTGCTCAGTCATAGGGGGCTAGTTGTTTGAGCTGGCCTTCTTCTGTAGAAGTAGGTTCCAACAGATGTGATGGAAAGTAAGTGCAGTTGAAAAAGAGTGAATCTTCCCTCTTCCAATGTGCCTTTGTAGGCCTCCAGCAGAAGGTGTGGCCTTGATTAGAGGTATGTACCACTACGCTTGGATCTAGGACTGTCCCAGGCTGACCTTGAACTCAGAAATTTCTTTGCCTCAGTCTCCTGGGATTAAAGGCATGTACTACCTTGTTTAGGCCTAAGCTTTTCATGGCAACTATGCCTCAAGATCTCCATGCCAAGATCCAGGTCAGAAACTTGTATCTTCCAGCCTCAAGATCTGGATCACAGGTGAGCCCTCCAATTCTGGATTGTATTTCATTCCGGATATAGTCAAGTTGACAATCAGGAATAGTCACATCACATCAAGTTACAATCAAGAATTCACTTATGAAATAATGCTTTCACTTTACTAGTTGTGATTATTGGTACTTGTGAGAGTTCTGGAATGAAGGTAGGATGTAACCATTAATTATGCAACTATAAACATTAAGATGAAGTTCTAGATGCCTTGATTCTGGCTGTGAAAGGGGGATCCTGCCCAACAAAAGTCCTAAGAGTGTATTTTTGTACCTTCATCTGACTCTTGATTCTCTTCTAAAATGGTTATGAGCTTCACTACACAACAGACAAGCTTCTAAATGTCCTTTAAAACAGTGTGAGTGTGTGTGTGTGTGTGTGTGTGTCTATGTGTCTGTGTGTATGTGTATGTGTGTATTCCAGAGGTCAACATTGGGTACCTTCTTCTTTGGATGTCCACCTTACTTTATTTAAGACTATATCTCTCACTGATCTTGAAGCTCAGTTGGTGCTGGACATTGGTGTCCAGCAAAATCCAAGAATCTGTCTTTACATCCTGCCTCTTCTTTCATAACACCAGATATCGATTACTCTGCCAACTTGTATGGAGGTGTTGAAGATCATCAGAACTCAGGTCTCCATGCTCCATGGCAGGCTAAGCCATCTCTCCAACCTTCAATGTTCTTTGACTTAAACTTGTACAAATCAAATTATGAAAACTTAGGTTTATGCTTAGTTGATTAATGGACCTTGTATGCAGGATATGTGTCTCATTAGCGGGCTGTGAAAGAAAATCTTGCTCAAAAATAATTAGCCCCTCACTTAAAATATAATTCATATAAAAAAAGAAGACAGGGTAAAAACTACATAAATATTTTAGCAAAGTCTCAAACTGTAAAATTAAGGGATGCTGAGAAAATAGAACTTTGAAAAATGACATTCTAGATCATAAAATTAAGTAGAAATCAGAGCTCATCCAACTCCCAAGCCCAACAACAACGTTTCATGTGAATGGGAGTCTTCAGGCCAGGAAGACAGTGTCCAGGCCTTCTGTTTTCTAATGGTCTTAAGAACTTCAGTGAAGATATGAAGGCCCTTCCTTCTCTGATCCCCCAGGTTCAGCCCTGCAATGTCTATTTTATGCTTACTTCATGAGCTTTTCAAAAGACATACTGGTGTATACCAACTAATTACTTGTTCAAAATTTTTAGTAGACTATCTTTCCCGCATCCCTACAAAGGTTAGTCAGAGATATATATCTCCAGCCTTTCAGCATCCATAACTCTGAGATAGTACACACATGGAGAAGATAAGAAAAACCAGAAATCATTACATCAGATACGAGAACTGAAAAGCAACTGAGTCAAAATCAGCATACAAAGGTCAGCTTTCAACATACCAAAATCTATGATTTCAAGTATACTAGACAAAGATAGCTCTGCAAATAATGTATTACAAATTAAATACTAAATCTTGAAACTTTATTAAATCAAAATAAAATTTTAAATAAATTGAGATATGTCATTTTCTTGAGGAGAAGAGTCAATATTTTACACATGTCAATTTTTCCCTAATGAGTTTATTCTTGGTGTACTTTCAGTTGAATGAAGTTGTAACTTCATTCGTATTACTGGAAATGATTCTGAAAATCATGTGTAAGAAACAACATGTGACATAAAGAATTTTAAAATAAAAATAAAGATCTGCTCTTCCAAATGTCACATTATCCTGTGCTGCTGCAATAATTAAAATACTGTGGTCCCAATAAAAGAAATAGACAGGCATATGAGTGTGTTAGTATCCCCTTAAAAGTTCTTCAGATGTAGGATATAATTAACTGAACAAAGGAATCAACTAACCTTGCATTTGAATTATATGTGTTCCTCCTCTTACAGATTCTATTTTGTAGACTAATAGTTCTGAAAAATAAGCTGTTTCACTTTCTTAAATGTTGATGAAATAAATTTATTCACACAAGAAAGAAAATTCCTTTCCCCTTTGCCCTAAAGAACAATTTAGGAATCACTTGTAAAGACAGGTAATAATTAATATATAATTCAGTTAATTATCATTTGTACTGCCTGGCCTGGGTTTAAATCTTATTACTGCTTTTATTTTTAAAAGATTTCCAGCTTAAAGACCCTGCCAGGCTCCAGTGGATAGTTCTAACCCAGTTGCCACACTGATGTCCCTGGTTAAACTAAGCATGTCACAAAACTAAATCAAAAGTTATAAAACTAGAAAATGGCTGGGTAGGGGGTTCATGGAGTAGGGGGATTAATAGACCTGGGGGGGGGGGATGAAGGGGGAAATAGTGATCAGAAAACCGTGTATTCACATATGAAATTGTCAAACAACAGTGCGGAGGATGGGAAATTGGCAAAGTCCCACTCCTAACCAAGAAGCCATTTGCAATTGATACCTGAAGGGAGAAGGACAGTCCGTTTTCTTCAATGTGTCTATCAACTACACTCTAGGGTAGACCTCAGGAGTAGATGACCAATACAGAGTGGACTCTATGGTATTTTGTAGTTGTTGTTGTTGTTGTTGTTGTTGTTGTTGTTATGATGGTGGTGGTGATGTTCATGTGGTAGTAGTAGAAGTGGTGGTGGTGGTCATTATGTGTGTGTATGCATGTGTTTGTGTGTTTGTATATGTGTGTGTGTGTGTTTTGTTTTGACTTTTTTTTAATAGAGGGAAAGAATATGTAGTTGGGTGGGTAAGGATGTGGGGACAATCTGGGAGGAGTTGGAAGAGGTGAAAGAACACTGTCAAAATATGTTGTATTACAATTTTAAAAAGAAAGGACTTTGGTTTTATTGAGGTCCGCTTGACAAATGAAATTCATGTAAATGTATATAATGTGGTGATTTAATGGACTTATCTAAGTAAAATTATTACTGTAATCAAACTAATTAATATAAACATCACCTGGATAATTACCATTGTGTATGATGAGATCTACTATTTTAACAAGCTAACAAGTGCATAATGTTTTATGTTGTACATCAGAACTCTCAAGCCTATTCATCTTATAACTGACATTATGCACTTTTTTTTTTTTTGGCTACCCTTGTGACCCTGGAAAACACTATTCTACTCTATTTCTGGAAGATCTGGTTTTAGTTTCCACATATAAATGATATCACACTGTGTCTGTATCTATCTGGATTATTTCACATTGGTCCTCTTAGGCTCATCCATCTTGTTGCAATGCCAGGATTTTTTTTTTTTTTTGGTATGGTTGGATAACATTGCATGATAATGTATACTGGGCATCTACTGCTGGATATTTGGCTTGGTTGTATCTCTTGATTACTGTGAATTATGCTGCAATCAACACAGGCAGGAACACATGCTTTTGAGATGCTGGTTTCTAATTCCAGTAGCCATATGCTCAGAAATAAAATGCTGGATCATATGGTAGTTTTCTTTTTGAAAGTTTTTTTTGGGAAATTTCACTAAAATTTCCTCTCCTGCATTTGTGTTTGTGATGCTGCTTATATGTGAAATGGCTAGAATGACATCAGCACCATTGGTTCTTCCACAGGTGTGTGACTTTCCTGGAGGAGTTTGGTGCTAACACATTTGATTCAGTGTTAGTTCTTGGGTTTCCATCCTGAAGAGGCAAGGCAATCATCCAAGTACTTTGGAAGCAAGATAGAAACTGATGACTTCCTTCCTTTCATTTCTACTTTGTTCCTAAACTTTGTTCTGCGGTGTAAGAATAATAACAGTTTTATTTTTTTTTCAGAAGGCAAAGCTTAGTCTGTAGCTCTGATAGGGCTTTATAAAAAGGAACTGGAGTAGTGGGAGTCTAATAAATGGCTCTGAGGGACAGTGCACGGATTACGTGTAATGGTAGCTAGACATGTATTTCATTTCATGATGACAAGCCTGCAGAACTCACACTTGTTTTCAGGAACACAGAGTACCTGTGGTAAGTGAGGCAGCCAGGGCCTCCAGGTGCTTTATTTAAGTATGAACACAGGGATACTCCACCACTCCCTTGGAATTCCCATTCAATACCACCCAAACTCCCTTAGTCCCTAAATAGAAATGGCTGAGTCCAAGGGAGATCTCTAACAGTACATCTCAGGCATTCTAACCTCAGATTCTCCATGTCCTTTGCTATAATTATCTCCTTGAACCAGGACATGCATGTGTCCCTAAATATAGAGAGAAGGGAGATGTCTCTGGATGTCGTTCACATTACGTTTACCTTCATCAGGATGGTGCTCTTTGATAATGTTTTGCTGTTTAGTCATTCCTCTCTCTGAAACTCACCCCCACCAGCAAATCAAGGGCACATTTAAACAAATTATTTACTAATTTATGATTTTACATGTACATTGTTTGGAACCAGATTCATTTCACTTTCACTTTGAGAAATGACACTTTCAAAAAAGGCAATTGTGAAGGTAATTATTAATAACATTAACATATCACTCTTCACTAAAAGGGTGTTATTGCATATGTGTATGGATGGCTGCCTACTTGAGGAATAGGCCTCATAAAGGTTGTTGATTACACAGGCACATTGTTATTACTGTTTCCATAATACTGGTAAGTACATTGAGTCTCAATATTTCTTATTATTTGGGAAGGGGTCTTATTCTGTAGGCCAAGCTGTCCTTGAGCAAATGATGCTTCTGCCTCTGCCTCTGCTTCTGCCTCTGCCTCTGCCTGTCCAGTCAAATGCTAGTATTACAGGCATCTGCTACTACACTTGATTCAAAACTCTAAAACAAACCAAAGGTGTTAGAGACCATGAGGTAAAGCAATTTTTATTTGTAAGTATGTTATTCAATAGCTCAAGTCATTAACCGCAAAGGCTCCCATTTTTGTCCTTTTCTTTTGTGATTCACTTTAAACACTCTATTGAATCTGATTTGGAACAGAAATGTACAATAACTATTCTATATGTGTGACAGCACAAAATGATTTAAGATCAAACACACCACTGCAATATGCTAAACCACATTTGAACATGTTGAGTTCACATTTTTTCCAGTTTTTTGGAGTTCTATTAACTCCAAAGATTTACTTAAATTTTAAAGATGGACATTAAAAAAGCATTGAATGAAAACTGAAGCAGTTAGCATTTTGGGTGTCTTTGATAACAATTTTATGAAAATGTTCCTTCAGGTTAATAATTTAGGAAATGTATATGACTCTTAAACCCCATCCTTTACTCTTTCAGTCTTCAATTTACAGTGATATAAATGTAAATTGTTTTTCAAAGTTTGCTCCAACAATGACAGAAGCATTCCTGGTTTATCACAGCTAAAGTGCAGGCAGGACTACTCCTTCATACTGTGTCTTTCTGAAGTGGAAGGTCAGTGGCAGATTTACTACGATATTCATATATCCTCAATGGCACCAAAGACAAAGAAGTGAAAAGAAAACTTAAGTCTAGCCTGTTTCTGCTCCCAGAATCCTACAGTAAAAGGCAGGAAGGTCAATGCCAATGAAGCCAACGTGGAGCTGTGGGATGAGGGCTGGGAAATGTCACTCAACCTCAGAAGAATGGAGGCCAGAGATCTTTGGGCAGGGTTGTGTCACTGGAGAAGGGAGAGGGACAGACAGAAGCCAGATGGCTCTGTGAATGTTGACAGTGGTTGGGTAACAAAGATAGTCCTGTCAAAATAAACTCAAGGCAGGTTGTTCCCACCAGGAAATTGGCTGTAGTTAATTTTTTTCTTCTGATTTTGTGGTCCTTTAAGGAAATAGCCCCTAACTAAAATACTTTTCTGTTTTGTTTTTGCTTGCTTTACATCTGCCACATACTTTTTAAAAAAAAAACAAAACAAAAACAAAACTATTCTGTATACTTGCTTATTGACCTGTGCATTTTTGGTCAGAATGGATACAGCTAAGAGTTCTGTATCTGTGCATATCTGGCAAATCACAGTCAAGACAATAAATTAGTGTAAGATCATCGCATCTAATGTCATTTGATCAGGGCCTAAAAGTTGAGGAATGAAAAAAATAGGGGGTATTGAAACTTGCCCAGAGAATGAGTATCTGCTGACATGTGAAATCACACATTTACATCTTGATTTCATACTACAGTCTGCTTTGACTTCTGTGCATGGAAGGTCTTTCTTCGCCATCATGGAGCCTTCCTGGAGCTAAGTCAGCAGATCATGTTTTCTGTAAACTCTTTGAACCAATCAGAACACAGTTAATCTTATTATTCTTCCATGGGCTTGTGTTTCTTTTGATGAGAGTCAACAGAAGTCATGGGTAATTCTTTCCTGTGTGCCAGGGAACACTTGTGTTTCTGCTGCACAAGGTCAGATCTTAATTTAACAGCCGACTGAATACTTAATTTTAGATACACCGAGGAACACATTAGCTCCACGGCACTTCCTCTGGTTTAGGAAGGCAAGGCCCTGGATAAGAATAACAAGACGATCATTCCAAAAGGTGAGATTATGAAGTATTTGATCTGTACCTCACCAGCTTGCTTATGGAGTATCAGCACTGGAAACATTTGGAACAGAGGGGCACACTGGGTGAACTTACCACTTCAAGTCTGGTTGGTCACCTACAGGCTCACCTATCTAATACAACAAGCTGGGGTTGACTCATTGACTTATAGAACATCAACTCAGAAATTATTATGCATCACAGGATTAAATCATGAGAAAAACAGATCCAGGAGGACTATATTAATGAGGAATATTCATGTGTATGATGTAGACCCCCAAGAGCTTTATGTTTTCTCATGGTTTCTAGGGAGTGGAAATTACATTTGTCAGTAATTAACATAAATCTCTCTGAAGTCTTATTTTTAGCATTGATTGCAAAAGATAGATCTTTTGTGTTCAGATTAAAGAATATCCTTTAAGATGGAAAAGAAAAATGCTGAACTGAGTAGATCTAGAAATTTATTCTTGTGGATAATACTGTAAACTTGTAGGGCTGCAAGGCCTTAAGATGCAGCAGATGCCAACGCTCATCAGCTATTCACTGAAGAATTTCTGAGAAATTGTTTATCTAGAAAATGGCTTTATTTCTATAGAATACCTATCACTGCTTCATAGTTGGAGCATTAAAAATATCGTAATTTTATACTTTAGTTGTTTTTATAAGGGTACCTAATAATTTCTAGTGAAAATTTGTCCCATGTTTCCCCCTGGAGTCAATTAGTTTGTGAACTGTCTAAATTCTTTTACAAAACTTTTTCTGAGGTTTATGAGTTTGTGGGTTATGGAATGATACTTGCACTTTACGAATCCTTCAGCTGTAGTGAACCAGCTAAACCTGTGTGGTCTGTTAGAGATGACCACATCTCCATCATCCCTTTGATGTGTGCACATGAGCAGATTGCTTGGCCAACTTGGCTTTGGTTTCACTTGTAAAACTGAAAGAGTGTGTTGTGAGCATTGAGTTAGTCTATATAATGCAGACAGTACAGAAGGCTTCAGTAGACATTTGCTATGGTGATTATTAAGTTTACTAAATACATAGCTTCTGAGGAACAACTGTGATTTTGCCTTAGTGCTAACTCTGAAAGAGCAGAAAGGGCATCGAGAAGGTGTCTACCATATATTGTTTTTTAAACTATTTATTTATTTATTTTAATAAGTTTTCATTACATTTGTTTACATATGTGTGTACACATGTGTAGGTGCATGTTCATGCCATGATATACTTGCGAAGCTCAGAAGAGAATTTTCAGGAGTGGGTTCTCTTTTTTATCACACGGCAGCAAGCAACTTTGCCAACTAACCTATTTTGATAGCCCAGGTTTATTATTTTTTATTTGCACATGTGTATGTATATACATGTGTACATGTGCATACAGAGGCCTGAGGTCAACACTCGGTATCTCCCACTACCACTCTCTACCTTATCTTTTGAGACAGGTTCTTCAGCTGGAGCTGGAAAATGAGCTCAATGAATCCAGAGCTAGGGTTTCAGATATAGATTATGATGCTGGGTTGTTTGTTTGTTTGTTTGTGTTTGGTTTGGTTTTCATATGGGTGCTGGGTATTCTAACTCAGGCCTTCATACCTTTATGCAGTAGACGCTTTACTGATGGAGCCATGCCCCCAGCAGCTAGAACACAGTATTTAAAAGCAAGAAACTCTAATAATATCCATACTGTTGGTACGTGGGTCCTAGAGGGCCCTAAGCCTGAAACACAGCTGGCATTGAATATATATTTTTGAATGATAGATAGAATACCCTGAATCCCTCAGGACAATTACTGTTGGGAACACATGAACCAGTTTTCTTTTGTGTTTTTGTCTATCCATAGAGAAATGTTGTCCATACTATGAAGCTGTCTTTCAACAAGGTACTGTACATATTCTGTGATGATCTGAGTATCAAAGAAGAGACATTATTACTGATAATGTCTTCAAGAGAATTCATAAGAGAATTCATAAACAGCTTTTCCCAAGGATGCTAAGTAACATCTGTGCCAGCCTGGAGGCCTCAGTCCTGGGTTAATTTCTGTTCCATGTTTGTCCTTGTCGCAGAGAGAGGCAGATATATGCACTTGATAGTGTGTTGTTCTGCCTGCACCTGTTGGGCTGCACTCAGAGCCTGTAGGTCAGAGGTCCTTTAGAAAGAGATGGATAAATGAGTGCATTCATAGGAAAGCTGTCAAGATGACAAGGGAAGTTTAACCAAGTCTTAGTGAGAGAAACTAGGCAGCCTTGGGAGAAGAAGGCTCAGTGGAGTCCTGACAGCCTCTAAGGAGATATTTAAAAGGGCTCCAGAAAAGCCACAGTTTCTCTGCACAGTTCTGAAGAACACAGAGAGAAGTTGAGTCTATTGAATTTCATTTTCAAGGTAGGGATAGGAGTTTTATGTTCCTCACAACCCATAAACCTAGACAAGGGATCAGAGTCTCTGTGGAGACTCACAAATGATCCCTTGGCACTGGACTTAAGCTGAAGGTAGAGATGCACTGGGCATATTGGAAATGGGGCATTTATGTGATCTACCTGGGGAATTTCAACTATGCAGGGAGATGATTCTTCGAAAAAGAAGGGAGAATAAAATCTTAGAGATACTAGAGGACCTGTCCATGGATGACTCAAAAATGCTCAAACATAAGCTCACACTTCCTCATTCCAGAGAAGTTCAGCCATCCAATAATGCCTGGAAGTATTTACTGATAACCAGGCAGCTGATATAGGCAGGCCAGGACTAGAGCAGAGGTTCGGCCTCTATTCTCCACTGCCTCCAGCAGGAGAAAATTAATGACTTGTATTTGGCTTTAACACAAAATATTAAGTTATGCAATAGCTCAGAATTGCTTGAGTGATTCTGGAATAGACTTGAGTACTGCACTGGAATTTTTATGTGCAATGAAATGAACCATGCCTAGGAACAAATCCTTCCAGAAAGAAGATTATGCATGCTCATATTTACATGTGTGTGTATATATGCATGTATGAATAAGAATAATAAGAGACTTGGGAAATGGCTCAGAGTATACAATGCTAGCCACACAAGTGTGAGGGCTAGAGTTCAGATTCCCAACACTTACATAAGATCGAAGTGGCCATAGAGGCCATTTATTATCCCCAGGGCAAGCTAGCTAGCTAAACTAGCTAAATAATTGAGCTCTGGGTTCAGAAAGAGACTCTGCCTCAGTTAAATAAAGTAGAGGACTATCATAGAAAACACTCTACCCCCCCACACACACACTCACACTCACACACACACACGTGTATATACACACAATACACATGATTTTCTTTATGATGTATTTACTGTGATTGTAGATGATTTAGTCATTCACCTTTCCCAACTGAGTAAGCCAAAGGCACTTTTTAAGTTATTTGAAATTGGCATCCTCTCCTTTGGGAGCTGCATCTCACAAATTATTGAAATATAAACATTTTTTTTCTCATGCAGCCAGATGTAATTGCTAAGGTAATGACACCTATGCTAGAATGAGACAGGTAACTGATTAATCTGTCAGATTGCTGTTGTTTCCCCACATCAAGAAATGTCCCTGTTTTAATGAAATTAAATTCCTATTTTAATGAAATTCAAGCATTGAAAGTATAGGATATTGTGTGTTAGCTGTAGAATCATTGCCATATGATACATACTTGGATTTCTTTTATTTTGCATAATGGAAACTTTACACCCTTTTAGAGACATCTCCCTAAATGCCCACCTCAAAGCCCTTGACTAGTCCTATCCAGTTCTGTTTCTGGAGTCAACAATTTTGGATTCGATGTTTTGAGGCCTTGAAATATCTTTTCTGGAGTTTTATTTGTTTTATGTAATCTAATGCTCTACAGCTTCATCCTTCCTGTCACAAATGACTTCATTCCTCCTTTTTATGACAGTATAACATTCCACAGTGATATACAGCACATTTTCTATGTACATTTACCTGTATGTTTGACTTGACTCTATCTTTGGTTATTGTGAATGATGTCACAGTGGGCATGAGAGTACAGACCTCAGTTGCTCCAGAAATTCCTAGAAATTGAAGAGATAATCATTTATTTCTATTTCAACAAATTTCTGAGGAATTCCAAAAATAAAACTAGCTATGTGCGATGGCATTTTCAAATTAGCTATACTGTGGTGAGTAAATCACAATGCATATGTATATTTTTCAAGTTATGTACCTGTGGTGGTTTGTGTACCTGAGATGTTTCCCATATTCTTGGGCATTTGAATACTTGATCCAGACTTTGTGACACTGTTTGGGTAGGATTAGGAGGTATGGCCTTGTTGGAGTAGGTGTATCACTGTGGGCTTGGGCTTTAAGACCCTCTTCCTAGCTGCCTGGAAGTCAGTCTTCTCCTAGCAGCCTTCAGATGAAGATGTAGAACTCTCTCCTGCATCATGCCTGCCTGGATGTTGCCATGTTCCCAGCTTGATGATAATGGACTGAACCTCTGAACTAGTAAGCCAGCCCCAATTAAATGTTGTCTTTGTAAGAGTCACCTTGGTCATGACGTCTGTCACAGTAGTAAAATCCTAACTAAGACAGTTACCTTGGTTGGTCACAGCGTTTTATCACAACAGTAGAAAAGTAACACTATGCCCTTAAGATACCCTATTTTAAGTCTTGTTTTCCTTTACCTTAGTAAAACTGAGGGAATAAAAAGAAATCAATCTCATTTTCTTAAAAGCATCTGATTGTATTTGGTTAAACAATGATTGATTATTGAGTGTGATAGTAAGATTCTTCTCATATTAATTTTAATAACTTTATTGTATCCTATGGATTGTGTGTGCATCAGTCTCATCTTCACTCTTTAACATTGGTCACTTGAGTTGTTTCTAAACTTTCGGCTGTTTAAATTTATATAAATATCCTCATGTACATATCTTTTCCCGCAGCCCTGATCATTGTTATGAGACCAATGTCTAGATGGAGAGTTACAAAGAATAGATTTTTAACAGTGTTCATTTTTGCTTGTAAGAGAAGCTAATCTATTGATTGGTCATCCTTCATGCAGGGCTCTTCCCTTTCCTGTGAGCCTGTTTTCTTCCGGAAGTCCATGTGCGTAGGTAGGCACAAAGAGCTCCTTCCTACACTCTGAGTCATTTCCTAAAGCTAGCACCCTGCCTCCTACCTTTCTGTCGTAAATGATTTTGACTTAGAAATTAATGGAGAGTAAAGTATCTATTTCTGCTTTGTAAAACTGAAAGTGAATTGGGTCCCTTTCCCAAAATAAAAGTATGTATGATGCAAAGAAAAGACAAGATAAATCTATTTCTAGTCTCATCTTAAAGGCAGTTTGTCTACGTATTCATTCTTCTAGGCAATTCTTAACTAAATTCTCACCATATATTAGCCACCACACTAGTATTTATCATCTTATCTGCCTTTTTATTTCCTCTTCCAAAATATAAATTCATATATCTCTGATGCAACATGAGAACAATACTTCCTTTCTGGACTAATGTGTGTGTGTGTGTGTGTGTGTGTGTGTGTGTGTGTGTGTATTACATGTGCCAGACGGACACCTTGTGCCATTAAAAAGATAAAGACACTATTTGGATCTATCAAGTTCTCCTCATCATCCATAGACTCTCTTTTATAGAAAAGGCAAATGCCATAAAGAAAGAATTGTTAGTTATACTGTGTTAATTGTAAACAAGGATCACATGTGACTGTAAAGTGAAGCCCAATCCTGGCAGGTATTACTTTCTCTGTTAACTCTTCAGGACAGTGAACTCTATTTCTCAAATCAGCAATTAAAACCATGTATCTACCACCAACTAAAGAATACACATGGAGAGACCCACGGTGCTGGTCACAAATGCGGCAGAGGAGGGTCTTGTTATCCGTCAGGGGGGAGAAGAGGGTGTTAGATCCCCCAGTATAGGAGAATGACGAGGAGGAAAGATGAGAGTGGGTGGGTGGGTGGGCGGGTGGGTTGAAAAATATCCCCATATTGTCAGGGGGAAGGCGGAGGGAATGGGGAGGTTCCAAAGGGGAAATCTGAAACATTTGAAATGTAAATAAAATATGAAAATAAAAAACAAAAAAACAAAAAAACAAAAAACCATGTATCTAGTTTGCTATTTAGTACTAAGGGACTCTGAGAAAATAACAGTGTATGACCACTAATAAGCATCAAAGTCATAAAAATATTTTATTTTGTTGTGTTCTTAAAGTAAAAATACAAATCACACAGTGCAGGTAAATAAAGATAAATAGCATTTCAAATAATAATAATAACCTTTCTTAACAAAAACAAAAATTGGAAAATGTTCCTACTTAACTCTTGCCTTTCCTCTGATGGGGTAAATGCCCATGATTGTCTCTGGGATGGCAGGAGACCAGCTCACCAATCAGGAAATCCCTCTGTGAACTAGGCTTAGCATTCCCCATAGCAGACACCTGCACTTCCTTTGGAAACCCAGGGTCTAAGTACGGTCTACACTTGCATAAAAGAAAAAAACGAATATGATTTTTTAGGATTGCCCTTGTTTTCATCCATTTTCACTTCCCGCAGTATTTCAGCCTGTGACCATCTGCCACCTTGCCACATGTGCCCCTCCTGAATCTCCGTCTAGAAATCCTGGCTCTATAGTGCAGACCAACATGGTGTCACAGGTATTTTACTTCTGGTTTGTTTGTCTGTTTGTTTGTTTTGAAGTGATCTCTGCTATGTAGTTTAGGCTGACCTCAGACTCTGCTACCTCTGTCATCTATATGCTACCTAGGAGTGGAGGATTGTGCCACAATGTTCAGCTGCTACTGGCATTTTTAAAAGGATACTGGAAGAGGGGACAATGTGGCCTAAAGAACAGACACTCACACTAATGTGACAGAATGATATTGATTGACAGGTGCTGAGGGCAGCATGATATTTGTGGGCAAAGCCTTTCCTTGCATAGTGGAAGCAACTGTCCACTCAGCTGATTCTCGCTGCTCTCTTGTTATCTACTGAGAGAGTTTTTGTTTTGTTTTGTTATGCCCAAGACAGAGTCGTGGCAAGTGGGGCAGTAATCAGGAATGGACCTACAAAATAGTTCAAATGTGATTGTGTTTAGTCCTTGTTTTGGCAAAAGGGGAAGCCATGACTTCATGACAGAGGAGTTAGCACAGTTGAAGGAACGCTCAGAGGGGTAACATGAACCTACCAACAGCCTTGAGAGTAAGGCGTCAGTACAGATGGGAGATCAGATCAGAGAATCTGATGCAAGGAGACATCTTGCCCTGGTACTATCTCCATCATTGTGCTTTACAACACCAGCCCCACCTCCTGACCAACTGGCGTGTTGATCCTATTTTTTGGACAGCGAGGTTTTGACTCCAAAACAAAAAGTACGGATTGAAGACAAGCTTAGGAAACCTCAGACCACCCTATGAAACATAAAACCTCCCTGTGCAGAGCCAAAGCAAATGATTTATGTGCCTTCGGAAGCTGGTGTTTATTTTTGGAAGTTATTGTCACTGAGAGATGACTGTCAAGAACAGGATCAAAGTGTTTTCTGTTCACAGCAACAGACTGTATGTCTGAAAGGCCTTGGAAGACTATGTTCTTCTCACCCTCCTCAAGTTCTGTCATTAGCTGTGAGAGTTTCAACGGTTAAGGCTCAACTTCCACTTATCTGCAATGATCCATAATGCTTACAACATACAGTTAGAATACGGATTTAAAATCAGAGGCGTGTGCACAGTGCTTTGAGACAAAGCCAGCCCTCCATGATTTATGGCTTATGGTCCTAGACTGACCCTATTTCTTTCTGTACATATTCTATAGGGTGCATAGTCACCAGACTTCTTTTTCTCCACATCTAAACTAGGGATGTAACTCAGGGATTAATTGATAACCATTTAAATCTTAACTAAACATTTGAGACTTAGCATTTAGAACTATGGAATTCAGCTGTGTTTTTGAAACCATATCTAAAACATAGAAGAGCTTCAGCGTGTTCATGAGTTAAATTTATTTTCAAAGTTGGCATGTCCCTTCGGAGAAAGAATCCATAATTTGCCATTAACTGTGTTTCTACCCTTAGCAAGGTTAACAAGTATTGTAAATGAAATCAATTCACACAAAATTCTCTTGCTATTTAGGCTGGGAAATTGATCAGTAGGCATTAGGTGCCTACAGTGTAAGTATAAGGACCTAAATTCAAATCCCCAGCACCCATACAAAACACCAAGCATGGTGATGAACATCTGAAACCTCAATGCTGAAGAGAAAGGTAACATCTGGATCTTGGGAGTTCGTTGGCCAGTCTGTCAGAAACTGTGAACTCCAGTTCAGTGAGAGGGTCTCTCTCAAAAATAATGTGAAAGCCACAGAGGAACTGCCACCCAACTTTGACTGCTAGCCTAAACACACACACACACACACACACACACACACACACACACAGAAAGGGGGGGGGAGGGAGAGACAGAGATCTCCAGAACAATGGTAAGTGTGCTGTAGCACATTTTTATTAATAGAGAGCCAAGTAATTTCTCTAGACTGAAAAGTAAGATGTTTGATGCCAAAACGCCATCAGTCTTTTGTTCATATCCTCTTTATTCTTTATTTTTCTTCTTTTTCTTTTTTCTTTTGTTACTTTTTTTTTTTTTTTGGATATTTTCTTTATTTACGTTTCAAAAGTTATCCCCTTTCCTGGTTTCTCTCTCGCTCCTGGAAACCTCCTATCCCATCCCCCCTCCCCCTGCTTCTATCAGGGTGTTTCCCCACCCATCCACCCACTCCAGCCTCCCCGCCTTAGATTCCCCTACACTGGGGCATCAAGCCTTCATAGAACCAAGGACCTCTCCTCCTATTGATGCCTGGCAAGGTCATCTTCTGCTACATATGCAGATGGAGTCATGTGTACTCCTTGGTTGGTGGCTTAGTCCCTGGGAGCTCTGTGTGTGTGGGGGGGGGGAAGGGGGGTTCTGGTTGGTTGATATTGTTGTTCTTCGTATGAGGTTGCAAACCCCTTCAGCTCCTTCAGTCCTTTCTCTAACTCCTCCTTTGGGGACCCCATGCTCAGTCCAATGGATGGCTGTGAGCATATGCCTCTGTATTTGTAAGGTTCTGGCAGATTCTCTCAGGAGACAGCTATATCAAACTCCTTTCAGCAAGCATTTCTTGGCATCCACAATAGTGCTGGGATTTGGTGACTGTATATAGGATGAATCTCCAGGTGGGACAGTCTCCAGATGGCTTTTCCTGTATTCTCTGCTCTACATTTTGTCTCCATATTTGTTCCCGTGAGTATTTTCTTCCCTTTTCTATGAAGGACCGAAGCACTCACACTTTGGTTTTTCTTCTTCTTGTGCTTCATGTGGTCTGTGAATTGTATCTTCAGTATTCGGAGATTTTGGGCTAATATCCACTTATCAGTGAGTGCATACCATGTGTGTTCTTTGGTGATTGGGTTACCTCACTCAGGATGATATTTTCTAGTTCCATCCATTTGTCTAAGAATTTCATGAATTCATCATTTTTAATAGCTGAATAGTACTCCATTGTGTAAATGTACCACATTTTATGTATCAGTTCCTCTGTTGAGGGACATCTGGATTCTTTCCAGCTTCTGGCTATTATAAATAAGGCTGCTGTGAACATAGTGGAGCATGTTATATGTTATATGTTATGTCCTTGTTATATGTTGGGGTCCACCAGGCTGATTTCCAGAGTGATTGTACCAGCTTGCAATCCCACCAACAATGGAGGAGTATTCCTCTTTCTCCATATCCTCACCAACATCTGCTGTCACCTGAGTTTTCGATCTTAGCCATTCTGACTGGTGTGAGGTGGAATCTCAGGGTTATTTTGATTTGAATTTCTCCGATGACTAAGGATGATGAACATTCCTTTAGGTGCTTCTCAGCATTGGTATTCCTCAATTGACAATTCTTTGTCTAGCTCTGAACCCATTTTTTAATAGGGTTATTTGATTCACTGAAGTCTAACTTCTTGAGTTCTTTGTATATATTGGATATTAGCCAAGAGGTTTTCTTTAGTAATTTCCAATTGATCCATCAGCCTAGTCGTTTCAAATTTTCAACATAGGTCAGGCTCTTTCTACCTGACTTTCTCATCTTCATTTGTCTTCATACCTATGGGCCATCCCAATGACACCCCCTTTATGGCTATTCTGACACCTGACTGCACTTACATTGAACTTACTGTCAGTTCTTCTGGAGATAGCCTGTAAGTGAGGCCGTTCTGTCATGGTTTCCCCATGATTTTACCAGGATTTTTATTATGGATATAAAACAGCTAAGAATATTGGTAACATTCCCCTCGTTTGTTTGTTTGCATGTTTGTTTTTGAAACAGGGTTTCTCTGTGTAACAGCCCTGGTTGTCCTGGAACTCAAACTGCCTGCCGCTGCCTCCTAAGTGTTGGAAGTAAAGCTGTAAGCCACCATGCTCAGCTGATAACATCCCTCTTGACCATAGTTAAACCACTATTGAAAATGTTAGGGTCCCGTTTCGCAGACCAACTCTAGCCTCTAAGAAGCAAGCAGTGTTTCATGCCCTGGTTGCCCACATTTCAATCAGGGTTAGATTTCAACTGGGTATCTGAATAGGCAAGAGGGTCTGTGTTCCATACTAATTCCATAACCATGCAAGCCCCATATCTGCAATCACATCAGCAAGAAAAGGAGCAGTGCTTAAGGGTTAACTGTGTCATCTAATTGTGTCATATGAAGAACTCAGTACATCCTTGTTTGAGAAATAATGTGTTAAGAACTTTTCCTGTCACCATGGAGAGAAGTCATTTGCCACTTTGGAAAGTAGATAAATTAGGGGTGGGAATAACAAAGAAAACATTACAAAATAAAAAAGAAAGCATAGCCAAGGGTGGGGTTTAGTGCTTGCCTTGCCTTGTGAAGCCCTGGTTCCCCAGCACTGCGAGAGAGAAAGTGGTTTGTTCCCTCTCAGGAAGGCAATAGTCCAATGAGAATAAAAACACAAGTATGGGAAGAATTTGCAAAGCAAATATGGAACGCATGTAAATTCAAATGGCAGGAAAATGTCACATAAGGAGATAGTCACAAAAAGAGGGCGAGAGAGGAAGTGGAGAATTCCACTTAGGGCTGCTGTAGAAGGCCTCCTGTGCCAGGCTTGAGGCAGTGGGGACCAGGGTGCAGAGCAGCCAAGGCAGCCTTCTGAAGAAAGCAGCAGTTGTAAAAACACAGAGCAGAGGAAAAGGAAGCCAGATCCAGAGCAGCAGTCAGTTTGTTCCGTTGGAAGAAGAACTGCATTCCTGAGAGAAATAGTCAGTTGTAAGAACAAGGAAGAGCTAGATACTCCTCATCTATTTGTTATCTCTTTCACTCACCATTCAAGGTACATGTGGGGACTCCAGATCATGTGGACATTCTTCTCCAGACACTGAGGTTGCACCCTAGTTCTCTGATCTTGTGTACTTACAGTCGATGGTCAAGAGGCAATGGGCCAGTTTATACTAAATAAATACATACTATTTGAATCTATTTGGTGAAGAAGATCCCAGACATGCACATTGGCCTGGCATGCAAGAAGACAGTTATGCCAGCGTTAGGGAGCATGCTCAGTAGAGCATGGGATCTTCTCACATCTGTCTCCTAGCAGCACCCCTCTTTGTCCTGTTCTAAAACAGTTGTAAGGCTGCTTGTCCAAACAGTATTTTGTTGTTGTTGTTGTTGTTGTTGTTTTGTTTGTTTTAATGTTTTGAGACAAGGTCTCATCTTTGCAGCTCAAGGTAGCCTGAAAGTTGTGAACCTCCTATCTCAGCCTCCTAAGTGCTGGTACCACCAGACAAGGCTCATTACAGCAAAATGAACAAAATCCTCACAACGTTATAGTCTTGGTGCATTCAGTCTGTCCTGAGGTTAGGGGTGTTGGCTATCAGCATATTTAGATCTGTCTTTCAAGATTATCTGACCTTGAAAACTGAGAAGATGCACAACGCAGGTCAACTGTGTCTGGAAATTACTTGCAGGCCTTGCTTCTGTTTCTCCCTTTAAAACAGCTCGGAGCTGTGTCAAATGTCAGAAGGAATGCATTGGGCTTGGCAGAACTGCTAACTAATGATAATTTCATATTGCTTAGTCATCCCACTGAAGGACTATTTTCAGTTTCTATACTTAGTAAATTTCCTGCCTATCACCAAAGGATCTGACTTAACATTAAAGAGAGATATTTACTTTTCTAGTTAGATATTTAAAAAAAAAAAACACAGGGAGCACTTATTTTCATTTTGTATAGTATCCTCAGGGGAGACAGGCTAGTCAAAAGCAGTAGCTTTTGTGATGGGTGGACAGAAATGGTCAGAGGAATTAATGGGCATCTACAGAAGCACCAGTCCTGGTATAACAGACTTTAAGATGGTCCTCATCTCAAATGTGCCAATGATGTGCTGAGAGCAGCAGATCTGACATCCGAAGACTGTAGACTTAAGTATCTGTGTTGGCTGATCCCCTTTGCTCCAGCTGAGTTCTAAGGTTCTAATGTGCTATGTAAAATAGCGGACATGAGTCATTGTCCATCAGAAGCATGATGATAGACCACAGGCCCTTCTGGAGACAGTACTGGAAAGTCAAAGTTAGAAAACATAGACGCTCCAGGGGCAGGTAATTAAAGTTTCAACAGAAACTCTGAAATTAATAGGATGGAGTTTACATATCTGTGGATTAAGATCTTAGGTATTTGTATGTATTTACTAAGAGAAGGTAAATATATTCTTTTTCATTTTTCATTTGTTACATTAATTGCATCTATTGCTCTGAATCCTTGTTGAGACTAAGAAATACCTCTTTCAAAACTGTTTGCAGATATGGATATTAACGATGATCCTAATGATGACCATCTTGCAAGTTATGACATTCAGCTCTGTATTCAGGAATCCATTGAAGCGAACCAGGCTATATTCCATCCTGAAAGGTAGCGTTCTAACCAACTACCCTCAATAAATTTCTTTATGGCAGTCATTTGCTGTGAGACTCAGTCCTCCTCTATAAAATTGCTTACTTCCCCCGTGACACACATACTCTTTTTCTGCTGTGATGCTTAACAACTTAAAAATGTCAACTTTGCAGATATTTCAATAATCTGTTCTACAAATATGCTTCTCATGTAGAAAGTAGAAATTTTCTAAGTGGGAAATTCATAGCTGAACTTGTTTGGAGATTGTTTATAATCTAGATTAATGTGGATTTAAGTAGAACAATGAGGGGGCTGGAGAGATGGCTCAGTGGTTAAGAGTACCTACTGCTCTTCCAGAAGTTCTGAGTTCAATTCCCAGCAACCACATGGTTGCTCACAATTATCTGTAATGGGATCTGGTTTGTTTAAAGACAGCTACAGTGTACTCACATACATAAAATAAATAAATCTTGAATTAAAAAAAGAACAATGAGTATAGTTTGAATATATTTCTGAGAACAGTGTAAAATAGACAGATAGATAGAAGTCTGTATGTATGCTAGCTGCCACCTTGTCGGCTAACCCTTGTGAGTAGACACATTAAACCATACATAAAATTGATGTTGCAATCATAGTAACAATAGAATCTAAAACTGCAAAAATAAGTACCTGCTATGCATGACACATAATGAAAAATTAGGCCTTGGTTAACCTTTACATTCTATTATCATGTTTAGAATTTTATGGTCTTGAACTTACTAGTGCTTATGAATATACTCATTGCTATAAAATTATTGGTTTTGAGCTGTATGTGAAGTACACGTGTGTGTGTGTGTGTGTGTGTGTGTGTTCATGCACTCATGAGCACAGCTGCACACACTTCTGACAAGGCCAAAGGTCAATATTGAGTGGCTTCTTCTTACCTTTTTGTTTAAAACAGGATCTCTCACTGTATCTGGCATTTAGCTAGACTGCCTAGCTGGGCAAGCCCCAGGCATCATCCTGTCTCCACCTGGGATTACAGGTGTGGGCTGAGGATCTAACTTCAGGCCCTTATGCCTTTGTAGCAAGCACTTTACCTGCTAGCTATATCTCCAACTCTTCTACTCTTGAACTTTTGAAAGTGAACATGAAACTACATCATATAAATCTTTTAACTTTCAACAGTGTACATGTTACATAAAATGTATGGTCTTTAAACTTTTTCATAGTATTGAAATCTTTGACAGATTTTCAACCCTGAGAGCTCCCCACAAGGCATTCAGAAGCCTGTAATGTTAACATATACTTCTGCTTAGTAGAACTAATTTCTTTGTTCTGAAGTTTCTGTTTCCATTTAAAAAGGAATGTGCCACATAATTGACCTATGAGCATAACTCTTAACTGCTGGACCACTGACCAAGAGTATATTCAGTAAATGCTCTGCCTGTTAATCAATTCGTTAAATACTTCTAACATGCACATGGGCCATAAACTCCCAGTATCCCAGCAATTACTAAGATACAGATAACATTTATTGAGCACATAGTTTTGAAAGTAGGAGGAGCCTTCTTATTTAACCCCACCCAGATGAGGAAAACAACACATTGAAAGGCTAACACACTTTCTTGGGGCCATGAAGTCCGGTTATAACCTGCACCCAACCCCTTGCCTCTGACTCCAGTCATTTATCCCATTTCTATTACTTGTAGAGTCCCCTAAAACCTCTTAATCCTGTACTTTGCTCTCTTTACTAGTGTACTCTGTGTCTGGCTTCAGAGAAATTTTCAAGTGGAGAAAATCAGCTATATTATTTTTTGAAAATTGTTATTACAGATATATTTATAAAATCTAAAGTTTCTTGTTCAGATCTTCAAAATGCATCACCAGGACAAATAAGGCTTGAGTGTTTTTCTTTTTCTCTGCTAGACTGGTACAACTAAGTGATCAAAACAGAAAGCTTGTGGAGGCCATAAGGCAAGGTGAGTGGGCATGTGTGTTACAAGGGGGTGGAACTGAGTGTTCACCTCGTCAGGGCCAGTGTGTAATACATCCATGCATTTTGTTTAGGTCACATTTTTGAGCTCCAGGAGTATGTGCAATATAAATATGCATTGGAAGAAGCAGATGAGAAAGGATGGTTCCCATTGCATGAAGCTGTAGTTCAACCTATTCAACAGATACTTGAGACTGTTCTGGATGGTAAGGAAACATGCAAAGACTAGAGCAGAGGTGTAGATGGTCTAGTTGTACCAACTGAACATAACAAGCAAAAATAAAAGGCAGAATGAAAGACTAGCACAATCTGTGGCCTCTACATTTGAACTTTTGCATCTGTTCACCTAAGAAGGCTGTCCAGGCTGGCAGAAAGTTACTGTCACCACATTAGTTTATTGTATCTCCTCTTGTCATTTCATTTATCATTATTTTAATCAATATTTCGAGTGTGGTATTAGGTGGTTCTGATTTATATAAAAATCATAAAAGCAGATGTAGTTTTTAACTTCTCAACAAAATGCTTTCATATCTCAGCATCCTATAAGACACTCTGGGAATTCAAGACCTGTGATGGAGAAACACCCTTGACTCTGGCAGTCAAAGCTGGCCTGGTGGAAAATGTCAAGACATTGCTAGAGAAAGGGGTCTGGCCCAACACCAAAAATGACAAAGGAGAGACACCTCTTCTGATTGGTAAATGATTTCTTTCTAAAATTTTGATAATTTGAAACAAATATAAATATTTAATAAGTGTTTTTTAGAAACCACTGAGCACTGGCTAAAATTTTGCCTGAATGCCTTCTTCCCTTCCCCAACCTTCCTATGTTCCCAGCCATATTTCATCTGCCCATCAATTTCATTATTATGTCCCACAAAAAGCATCATGAAGATTGGCTATATAGTTAACTCTTAGTGTACAGAAAACCAGGAGAGTCCTAAATTAGTTCCGTGACACCACAGGTGTCAAGTCCAAAGGACTACTCTCGAGATAGGGTCAAGCTGAAAGGGAGAGCTGTGTGTTTCCAGATGCTGCCAGAGAAAGTGGTAGAGAGGGGATGACAAAAAGAGGAACATCAGTTCTCCATCAGAACAGTCAAACTAGACTGAAGAGAAGAGGAGATGCTGTGGATGATACTGAGCTTGGCCCCTGCAAGAGCTTACAACAGTGGCACTGTGCAGAAAAGGTGGCAATTGAAACTTGCTGTTCATCACCTTCATAGTCTTCATCCTCTACTAATGTTGAATAAGACTCAGATGACTGGTCAGGCAGTGGTTGTCCATGCCCTTTAATCCCAGAACTCGGGAAACAGAGGTAGGCAGATCTCTGGGTTTGAGGCCAGGCTGGTCTACAGAACAGGACAGCCAGGACAACACAGAGAAACCCCATCTTGAAAAATGAACAACAAACAATAACAACAAAAAGAATCTGATGACTGAAGAAAGAGGTGAGATTGGCTGTGTGACCCAAGATAACATTGGCTTTTCTGAGGGACAGGTGCATGGAATAAGAATTTAGGGTTTGGTACCTGAGATCTGTGGACTTATATCTTGGCTGTGAAATGTGATAAGGGATTATACATCCTCACATATGATAGTTCCCCAAGAAAAGAGAAGTTCTAGTAAGCCAGCTGCTTCTCTGGGAATTCTGGATTTAAAGACATTGATTACTCTTTTGCTTAAAATTTGTAGAAGAACTAGATATACGTAAGCGGAAAACTAATGTAAATGCTACAAAGAACACACAATACTGAAAGTAAATTAAAGGAATTTTAAAAAGTCATCGCATCTGCAAAAACTCAGGAATTTAATTTCCTGAACTGTCCGGAGAAATATAAAAACAGTATCAATAGGACTTTTTTAAAGAAAATGGATCATCCTTGTGGGTTTATCAGTTTTGCTCTTTGAAATTTGCTGCTCATGGATCAACAACACACAAAGGAGATCTAAGAGGGGGAATGTATTTCCACTTTTAATGCTTTTCTTGAATTAATCCTTCAACTTTGTGTCTATTCATGAAGTATGCTCAGATGGCAAACATAAAATAGCCTTAAATCCACCCAGGACCCTTTCTCCCACTCAGCCATCTGGCTGTGGCTTGCAGTGCTCAATGTAATACAGTCGTGTTAGCATTCCTTGGTGAGTGGTAAGTATCAGATTTGTATCGATCTGACACTTACTGTGGTTTTTGCCCTTGGAACGACTCTGTGTTCATCCAGGGGATGTGGTGTCACCTTTCCTCTGCTGGATCACCATGCTTACCCTAGCCAGCACAGCTGGGTGTGGAAGAAGCTCTGAGAACTGTTTGTCCTGGGGTCTCATATGCACTGGTCTCTGTTCTCCACAACTCTCCACATTCGCACATCAGTTCATGTCACTTCTGATAGTTTACCTCACAAATCAAAGTGTACCCTCCTAGGCTCATTCCTCATTCACTTTCTCAGTCTTTACCCAGAAGACTCAGACTGCACAAATAGAAATTTGGGCACAAGAAAGCAAAAGCACATGAGAAATGCAATATACTTTTATAGAAGAAAAGGAATGGCCTCTACCTATTTTGATATTAATTTAAAGAAATTAGTTCCATATAATGTCCTCATGTGATAAGGCAGCTTCGTGTTAATCTTCCTGTTCAAGCTATAAAGAGGGGCTCCTACGACATGGTCTCTGCACTGATTAAATACAACACCAGCCTTGACCAGCCCTGTGTCAAAAGGTGGTCAGCAATGCATGAAGCAGCTAAGCAAGGCCGTAAAGATATTATCACTCTGCTACTGAATCACAGAGGCAACGTCCACCTGAAAGATGGATTCGGAGTCACGCCCTTAGGAGTTGCTGCTGAGTATGGCCACTGTGATGTGTTAGAACATCTTATTCACAAAGGTATGTGAAGTGAGTTACTCTGTCCTGCTCCCAGACTCTCTTCATTTCTCATGGGCTCCTCCTTCTCTCCTGAGTATAAATGGGTGGGGTTTTATCCTAGACTCCACTAAACCCCTATTCCACTACTTAACCTCTATCCATTATGACCAACAGAGATCTACAAGACCAGCCCTGATTGATTTCTCTAGAGGCAGCCTAGTTTCCACATAGATTTGGGATGGCCTTTAACTGTCATCTTTGCTGAATTTCTCCTCTCTTCTACTTGCTGATGTCACAATCCCTCTTAATGGGAACCGAGAGGTTGGATTTATCTGTAAATCTTCTATCACTTTCTTTCCCAAACCCGACTGTTGCAAAGTATCAAAGTCTGTTTTATCTTCATGCTGCCATTGTTTGCCTTCTTGGTCAGGTTCTTCCCATCTTCCCTGGATCAGTGTGATAATTTGCTAACTATTCTCCAGATTTTCATTCTTCCCGTCAGGGAATCCTTACTATGTACTGCAACTTTAGTTCCTCTCGCTCAAGTGCAACATCAATAATATAGTCTATTCAAAACACCACTGCAACTGCTTTTGATAATTAGAATTGTTTTCCCAGGCTTATGCTTCACTACTCCAATCCCGCACATCCCACTTCAGCCAAACTAGAATATGGGTGTTCTCTCTGCATCAATTTAGGTCAGATCCTTGTTCTCACTTAGGATAATATTTAGTAAAATTCAAAGTGAGTCTCTCGAGACATTCTCCTAAATCCTTTCCCAAGCTCTTCAACAGATGGTGTCATTCCCTACCCCTCAGACCTCAAATGCTTCAACTGTACCGCCAGGAAGAAAGAAATTCAATTTCTAACTGCTAGCTCCTAGTACCACCTACTCTCTATGAGACCCTTGACTACTTACTTGCCCAAGCCCAAGACTCCTTATCCATAAGTGAACCACACGATCCCCAAAGGATCCTGTATGAGTGAAAATTGGCATTTTTGTGTTTCCCAATTGTCTTAGTCAGGATTTTTATTCCTGCACAAAATATCATGACAAAGAAGCAAGTTGGAGAGGAAAGGGTTTATTTAGCTTACACTTCCACGTTGCTGTTCATCACGAAAGGAAGTCAGGACTGGAACTCACACAGGTCAGGAAGCAGGAGCTGATGCAGAGGCCATGGAGAGGTGTTTCTTACTGGATTGCTTCTCCTGGCTTACTCAGCTTGCTTTCTTATAGAACCCAAGACTACCAGCTCAGGGATGTCACCACCCACAATGGGCCTTTGTCACCCTTGATCACTAATTGAGAAAATGCCTTACAGCTGGATCTCATGAAGGCATATCCTCAAGGGAGGCTCCTTTCTCTGTGATAACAACAGCTTATGTCAAGTTGACACACAAAACCAGCCAGTACACCAGTGCAACTTCATTGATTATCACAAAATCCCTGGGGAATAAGGTATATTAGTTGACAGAGGAAGAAACCGAGACACACAAAAACCCTGTCCCAATTCATGAAGTAAGCAGCAGGTCCATTATCAGAACTGGTTCTCTTCCCTTTATGGTATGTGTTCTACTAAAGCTGTCACTACAGCCGGCTACATTGTATGCTTTCTAGTTACCTCTTCATTTGCTCTTTAAGTTCCTTTGCTTCATTTACTTTTTAAGTCAGGCTTATTCATCTTAGGGCCACACACAGTATTCTCTCACTCTAGGTATCCATAAATACTTTTTGAATTGAAAGAATGCTACCTGTTATCATCAAATTAAAAAGTCTCATAATCATATTTCTTGAAACGTGTGTCCATTGTGGCTACTGACTTGTTTTCATTCATGTTTTCGTGACTCTCTCTCCTTGAAAGTTTAATGAAACAAAGCATGTTGCCTAGCTGTTATTGAATGGGTAAGCTTTTATCAGAAAGAAAAAATGACAGACTAATTTAACAGATTATCTTAACACTGCTCAGTTTTCTAAGCCACGTGCTTTACATCACCAGGTGGTGATGTGTTTGCTTTGGCAGATGATGGGGCATCTGTGCTATTTGAGGCAGCAGGAGGTGGAAACCCTGACTGCATCTCCCTCCTGCTGAAATATGGAGGAAGTGGCAATGTGCCCAACAGAGCAGGGCATCTTCCCATACACCGAGCTGCCTATGAGGGACATTATCTGTAAGTAAGATATTGAGGTGATCGCTTTAAGTTAAAAAAAAATTAAGGCATGTGTACAATCTCTCGTTATATGATACTTCCAAATCTCAAAGGGAAATATCCACACAGTTTTATTTTAATGCTTGGAAATTATTTCATAGCTTTTCCTCTTTAATTCTATATTTTTGACCTTCCCAAAATGAATTTATAATATTCTTTAAATAAAAAGTACTCCTTGTAGAGGAATAAAGTTGTAAGTGAGAAATCTTCACTAACTGGCATTTCTGTATTTTTTTTTAAAAAAAAAAAAAGTTCAACAAATGGCTACAAAGTCTCTGAACATTTTGCCATTGACTGAGGGTTAGAATTTGTAATGATACTGTGTTGTACTTCAGTTATTACCTAGCATTGCAGGATGTATGTGATACTATAATGGTGGATATGTTGTTAAATAGAAAAGATTAATTGTGACTTAGACTGAGTGAATTTTCAACCGCAAATGTAATAAACAACACAGTAATAGAAGTCTCTAATCACAACCTTAAACTATCCACTAAGAGAAGATGATTTTAAGAAATTAAAAATACGTCACAAGTTCAAACACTGTGAGACAGCTTGCCTTTATTATTTCTGGTAGCCACACTGGCAAAGTTAAGGGACCAGTGACGCATAATTGATGTGAAGTGACATGTTGTTAAAGTTTACCTGGATTTACTCCCAGCGTTCATAAATTCACACATGATAGCTCTGAATTAGGCACAGGAGATCAAGTTATCCTTGGTTGTGGCTCTCCTGAGTGTCTACATGGTTATTGAAGTGTGAAATTCACAAGCATTCATCACATGTATTTAGAAACACGAGCTAGGAACAGTTATTTCCTCTGGATGGATACAAGTTTGATGGAATACTGAAGATTCTGTTTTTCACTAAGAATTCATTGTGAGCTGTAGAGGAGACAGAATGTGCATGGGCAATATTAATAGATGGTTTCAGAATCAATGAAATAGAACGAATTAATAAGAATCAAAAGATTAAAACTCCATCCTTTCCTTTTACACGGAACATAGGAGCTTGAACAAGTCCTGTTCCTCCTTAAGCCTTTATGTTGTTCATCTTTAAGTGAGAGGGTTATGCTTATGTGTGCAAGTCATTTGCCAAGATTGCATGGTTTCTAGCGGTCAGGGTTCTGTAGTGCGTTTCTACGCCATCACAGGCGATGACTCTCTTTGGCAACTTTGCAATCACATCTAATGATTTCCAAACTTTACTGTCAAGAGACAGAAGTGTGGGGAGAGCCCAGAGGACTCAAACCTAGAACCAAACATGGAAGATCCAGGATGCTCCTTGGGAATTTTTAAATGGGAAACTAAATTGAAACTCAACAAAATCCCATTAAATGAAATAGGAGTCTCTTGAGTCACAAGGGTTAAACCAGTCTCACAACTTTATGTAGAGGAAATATGGAAACCTGAACAAAGTGAATTAACTTGCCCAATGAGAATCTTTTATTTAGTTATTTGATTTTCTTTATGCAATGGAATATTTAAGGAGGTTTTTTTCCCCTCTAGTGCTTTGAAATATCTTATCCCAGTAACATCCAAACACGCTATTCAGAAAAGCGGCCTAACTCCAATCCACTCAGCAGCAGACGGTCAAAACGCCCAGTGCCTTGAACTGCTCATTGATAATGGTTTTGATGTCAATGCCCTGCTTGCCGATCACATTTCCCAGAGCTACGATGATGAGAGAAAGACTGCGCTGTATTTTGCCGTCTCCAATAATGATATCCACTGCACAGAAGTCCTTCTGGCTGCAGGTGCAGACCCCAACTTAGATCCCCTCAACTGTCTGCTTGTGGCAGTGAGGGCCAATAGACATGAAATCGTCCGGTTGCTTCTCTCCTATGGGGCTAATGTCAATTGTTATTTTATGCATGTGAATGATACTCGCTTCCCCAGTGCCATTCAGTATGCCCTAAATGATGAGCTTATGCTGAGGCTCCTGCTGAATAATGGTTACCAAGTAGAACTCTGTTTTGACTGCATGCACGGAGACATCTTTGGAAATTCATTTGTGTGGTCAGAGACAGAGGAGGAGGGACTGCCAGGATGGACATCTTGCATAATAAAAGATAATCCGGTGAGTTCCTTTCCTTTTTCCTTTTTGATCAGTACCTCAACTCATTTTTCTCAGGAATCCTTAAGTTTTGATTTCTTTTTTTAACCCTTTTGATTTGTTCATTGACTGCCCAAGTTGTTCAAGAGTATGTTGTTTAACTTCTATTTATTTATAAAATATCCAAATTTCTTCCTGTTACTGATTCCTAGATATATACCATGTGGTCCTAAAATATAATTGAAATAGCTTTAGTATTAATAGTATTAAGTCTTGTTTTATAGCCAAATGTATCATCTATTCTGGGGGGTATTTTATGTTCTAAGTAAAATACATAATCTTCCAGTTTAACCCATAAAATGTCACTTATTTAAGGATGTTACAGCAAGGAAAATAAATTTTAGTTTATACGCTTCTCAGTGTTTACTTATTACTGTAGACAGATAAGCATGAAATGAGCCCGGAAGGCTGTTTTCTTTTCTTGGGCTGGAAACAGAGTGTCAAACAATCTTAAAATGTAATCATTCACCTGTGCCAGCTTGCTGAGATATTGTGGCTAGAGAGAAAAGAACTTCTATGCCATGTTCGCTGTGATCCCAACAGAAGCACGGAAATGCATTTAGTTGGTTCAGGATAATAATAGTTCAGGCGGCATTTCTGTTTTCACTTTTCATCATAATCATAGCTATTTTCTTTTCTGTAAAAAGACAAAGAGTAAGTTTTCATCGCAATACTGATTATGTGTATGATATATTAAAATACCACTAAATTAACCGTTATCATTTTTCTCAGTTTTGTGAGTTTATTACAGTTCCATGGATGAAGCACCTGGTGGGCAGCATTGTCCGAATACTAATAGATTATATGGATTATGTCCCTCTGTGTGCCAAACTGAAGTCTGTGTTAGAAGTACAGAAAGAATGGCCAGAAATCCGCCAAATAATAGGTAAGAACAAATATCTTCTTTATGTTAAATTTGCATTTGCTTATTGTGCATATGTATTGTTGTGAATGTGATTATGAGTGTGTTTTTCTATCCTCGGAGAAGCTTACAATTAGCAATGACCATACCTGTTCTGAGCATCCTTCTCACACAGAATTTGGTGTGGAAATGCCAGTTCCTACAAAAAGAAATAATAAATGAAGGTTCCAGATCTGAGGAAGGAAATTCATAAGAATGAACCTGGAGCATCTGCTCCTATTAGGCAGCTAAGAAACTCAGTGACTATCAGAACTGGGTCAGAAGAGTCCATGAGCCATCCTAAAGAGGTCCTCAGTGGCCAAACAGGACCATTCAAGTTTCAAAAGCACAGTTGTTTCAATGAGTGACATTAATATGTCCAAAATGTCTAAATACACGATACCTTAAAACCTGATCATTTCAAAGGGTTTATAGAAAAATCAACTTATCTTGAGATTTGTTAAAAACATGTAAGCCATTTTTCTGCTTTATTTATATGAAACATGTCACAAGTAACCAAAAATAGATGAGCAAAAACCATCTCTTCATGAAGTGTCTCAAATAATAAATGAAAATTTATATAACTATCATTTTATACCCTGAATAAACAAATAGATGTGCTTGCTATACCTTGGCTATTGCCAGTATCATATTATGGAGGTCCCAGAGAAGAGAAAATCATTTGCCAAAAAGATCAGACATAAGTAGGCTCAATCTCTGGATTCAGCTACCAGCTTTCAGAAAATAGAGAAGACAATGGGACAAGGGGCTACATCATGGCAATACCTACCAACCATGGGAAAACATAGAAATTTGGGTTCTTTAATGATTGAGTGACATGATAAAAGATGAATAGAGAAAGAACATACAGATAATAAGATATTTAAACAATATTCTGCAACGTTTTAACCCTCCAGCCAAAGGAAAGCCCCAGACGAATGACATCTGATGTTGACTACTGGCCTGCATACGCACACACTCATTCACTTAACTGTCACACTCATGTGGCACACACACGCAAACATAACAAAAAGAAACATTAGGGACTATTCACTTCAATGATAAAAGTGATCATATTTTGTTATATTTGATTATAAATTTTAAATTAACATTCTTTTACTACTAAAACAAAGGCATATGCCTGTAATCCCAGCATTCGGAGGCCAAGGCAGGAAGGTCACATTTTTTGTCAGTCCCATAATTAGTGTAGGGACAGATCGCTTAGATAATGAGACTTCAAAAGGGGTGATTGCTATACAAGTGAGAAGCCTGGTAGTTTATGGGAGGAGGGGGAATGAAGGTTGGGAGGCTGTGCAGCCATCCTCTGTGGCTGACGATGTTCTATTTCATAACCTATGAGGTAGGCAAAGATGTTCGTCTACTTGATGCTTCCAACGCATGAAACTATGGGTGAATGTAGTTAGTCCCATGTTTTAATTTTTCAAAAATAAAAAACTTAACTGGTTTGTCTATTTCAAAATGAGAACACCACTATAGTACAAATAAATTAATTTCCCAAAGTTTTGGGCATAACCCCAAAGCCAGGGGTTGAGCCTTGTGTGTCTTACTAGATAACAGTGGTTTTGCTTGTTTGTTTGTTTTGTTTTTTTCTGCAGTAATCGATGTTATCTCTGTCATATGCAGCACAGGTTTTTCTAGGAAATGAGAATTAATGATCCATGTGTTACTATTGTAAATGAATTTCTAGATGTGATGTTTTGAGAGAGATACTCCCTATAAGAGTGAAGTTAGGACGCTTTCCTGTGATTTCGGTGGTTTATTTCTTCAGCAGCTTGTCAACTGGTTGCTGTGAGCCTGGTAAGCCACTGGATGTCAGGGTTCCTCCAGCTATAGGTAAGGTGGATTGTTTGTTAAGGCACAAAATCTTACAGAATGTGGGAAGGTATTTTGATCATAATCTTTTTGCCTCACGTTTGTAGAAAATGGCCTAGTTTATTTTTGAGATGGGGTTTTGTTCTGCAACCCAGTCTAGTCTGAAACTCTCTGTATCCCAGGCTGACCTCAAACCTCTGACCTTCCTACCTTGCCCTCCAAATGCTGGGATTAAAGGTATATGCCACCAAGATTAACTTTATTTTAATATTAAAAGAATGTAGTTTGGAATTTCATAATCAAATATAACAAAATGTGATCACTTTCATCATTGAAGTGAATAGTCCCTAACGTTTCTTTTAGCTGTGTTTGTGTGTGAGTACCCACATGAGTGTAGCAGTTCAAGTGAATGTGTACGTGCATATATGTCAGAATAAACATCAGATGTCATTCCTCTGGGGGTTTCTGACTAGGTAGACCAGCTGGCCAGTAAGCTTCCAGTATCTACCTGTTTCTGCCTCCCTAATAAACTGAACTCTTGAACAGCAAACATATTAGCTACTGAGCTGTCCCCCTCGCCCAACATTTATTGAATGTTATAGCCCAGTGTATCAAAGATTTTTCTAGTAGTTTATATAAATTATTTAGCCTTCAGACAGTCCTATAAAGTAGGTACTATTGTTACCCACATTACATAAACAAGAATACTAATTACAGGGGTTAATCCACTGTGCAAGGTCGTACAAAATAACACAGGCAGGGTGTTAATACCAGCTGACTGAGTCCAGAGCCAGCGTTGACTTGTGTACTTGTCCTATGCAGCCCCTTCATGGGTTCTTTTTGTCTGCATAAAATATCAGTGTTATAATCCTCATAAAGAGTAAGAAGTTAAAAACTATATATATATATCACCTCACCAGATATGTAAATGTTGGTATCTAGTGTGTTGTAGACACTGGAAACAGGCCTCAGATTGAGTCGTAAATAATTTATGAAATTGTCTAGTAATATTTTACTGATAATTATTCATCAGAAAAACTAGTAGAAAAGGGAGGAAATAAAGAAATATGTCCATATAATATTTAGTTCTAAAAAAAAAAAAAAAAGGAGAAATGTGTGATCATTTGCTATTTAACATCCAATCCATTTGTTTATTTAACAAACTGGACACCCATCAGGAGCCAGACTTGCTCCTGGCACAGATGCCGACAGAATTCCTGTCCTCGTGGGGCTCAGATCATGAGGCACACTTAATTGAAACGTGAATTGAGGTCATCAGCTGCTAACATGCATATTTTCAGAAATACACTGCATGCTACTCTGAGACAATCTGTATCTAACGTGTGAAGCCAATAAAACTTTTAAACTTTCTGCTTGTTTCCCCATTCATCTTAGAGAATCCTTGCTCATTAAAGCATCTGTGCCGATTAAAAATTCGAAGAGTTATGGGACTGCAGCGACTCGGCCAGCCAGCCTCCCTGGAGAAGCTTCCTCTCCCAGCAGCGATGCGAAGATATTTATTATTTAAAGAGTATGATCTCTACGGACAGTAGCTAAAGCTAATGTAACTTTAAAATTATATTTTAAAATGGGATTCTTAAAGTATTTTTTAAAAATGGGATTCCCCTAGTGAAGTCACTGGAATCATTTTGTATTCTTAAGTGTATTTAACACCACTGAGAATTTTGTAGCTGTGTCATGTCCCTTTGGGAAGAACGTGTACACTCTTAAAGACTTTTAGGCCTTCTAAGATAAGTGATACGCTGTATTTGAATTCCTATTGATTGTCCTCAGTTGTTATGAGTCTTCAAATTCTCCCTATCAACTAAATATCAATGATTGAGAGTCTAGGTTTAAAAGGTAAATAACCACTTTCTCACCCACACCCAAACACACATACGCCAGCTGCTGCCCTGCCTATTATTAGAACCACTCTCTAGAAGAGCTCATTTGTGCCTGCAGATTCACCCTGTCATCCAGCCTCTCCTGAGCTCCTCGGCTCAGTTCCTAACAACTTCCTCGCTGCTAAATTCTATAAACAACTTTTCGCTCCCCTTCCTGTTGATTCTTGCGGCATCTAACTCCATTTCCTTTTCCGTCCTTGGGTTTTACCACACTGATATCCCGCTGTTTTCCCTCTCAGCCCTCCTCCCCAGTCTCTCTGCCTCTGCTTCTCTACGCTGCAGCTCTTCCTGCAGGCCTCTAGTCACAAGGCCTCCATCCTTTTCTGATACGCTGTGTTCTCTGGGAAATTCCAGTCACTAATCGTGGTTGTGATCCGTTTGCTGGGGACCATAACCTTTACAGTTGAAGTCCAACTTTTTGTCTCCTATGCTTCAGACCTGTTCGACATTGACCTAATAGACCTCTAAACACAACGATATCTGTAGTTCAACGCGTCCTCAAATCCTTCCTTCAAAAAACATTTTTCTCTTACCTTCTGCAGTTCAATATCAGCACAGTAGATTCTGTTTCCAAATGAAAGACTTGGCATCAGTCTCGACAGCCCCGCCCCCGTTTTCTCACCCAGCATGCCAACTCACCAAATGCCACTGGGTTTCTCTCTTGCATCTACGGTTTCCTGCTCAGTCCCACGAAGTTCCACAACACATCTGACTGTATTTTTCCTCTTACTGAGACAATACAATGCTGTTTATCGGGCTCCCCGGCCTTTCTTTTCCCTGTCCTCCACAGAGTTCATACACAGCATTTCAGAAACTTTAATATAAATTTTCAGAGACTTTAATAAAGGTCATCCCCTTGCTGAAAATCATTCCCTATTATTTTGGGATAAAACTCAAGTTCTCCCACAACCTCCAGGCTTTAACTAACCCCTGTCCTTTACAGCCTGTCTGCATAGCCCCACCCTCTTTTGGCTCTGTCATTGTTACACATCTTCTACAGCAATTCCCAGGTTTTATGGTTTTATAAGACTAGAGGTTTCCCTTTTATTACTAAAAAAAAAGGTCCTCTTTTTAAAGGATACCATCTATTATCACCAATTCAGTTTTAAGGGAGGTTATTCCTTAGAAAGATAGGAAACAAGATAGGGATAAGCTCACTCGTTAAGACGCATTGAGGTTAGCTTTGAAAAGACGGACTATGCTGTTGTCTCTTCACTGACAAGCAAAGCTTCACTGCGGTCCACAAGTATCTGAATCTCTTTGATGGGAACCATTGTGAACCCCAAGATCTTTCTGTTCCCTTCACCCTCTCTATCTGAAGCTATCTTTCCTCTCCTTTATGCCCCTCTTCCACTGATTAACTGACCCTTACCCTGCAGATCCTGGCTCAGCTGTCGCTTCCTCTGGATGGAGGCCACTGCCACGAGCTGCTCATGTGGTTTTGTAGTACTCTATGTTACTCTAGACTGGAAGCTCCATGAGGGCAGGACCATGTCTGCTTTATTTCCCAGTATGTCTTCAAAGCCTAACACACGCCTTAGAATGTGAATTTTACACAAGAGCCAGATGAAAATAATCAGTGACTTGGTAGTAATATGATAGGCTAGAGTTTCTGACCTGGTGTGTAAACCTGGTAATGTACTTATTTAAATCGATCATTCTTTCACTTTAATGGTGTATATTTTAACATTTATCATAAGAGTAAATATTCTTTAAGTAGTAATATCTTACAAGTTAGTAAATTTTCTGAATTGTTTTTACTTTCAGTTATCTTTGAAAGATAAATAAGTCTGGAAAGAAAACTATCTAATTAAGGTTTCAATGGTTTCAACGTATCTCTTTGAGAATTTTTTAATACAAATTATACCATGATGTATTTCACTTGAACTGTGATGTTTCATGTACGTTATATCATAATTCTGTGTTGCTTTCTTTATTGTGCTTAAAGTCATTGCTTATAAATGCTGCTCTAAATAAATGAAAACTAGAAATAAAGATGTAAGTGTGCTGTCTGATACTTCAGATATTAAATGTATTTGGGGTAAGTACAAGAACTGCTTGGTGGATATAAAATGTTAACTGGATCTACATGGAAAAAGTTTGTAAAGTTATTGCCTCGACTTCTTGAAAGGACAAAATTTATCTTAAGACGTGGAAATGATAATGTATCTGAAGCCCACTAAAGGGCTTTTTCAACAGGGGTCTTGGTTTTGAGAGCACTAGATGGAAAGAGGAATGGATTCCTGTCTAACTAGAACTGTGTATCTCCTCCCTGTGGCAGCAGCTCCCCACAGTCAGGCTAAGAAGCCAAACACTCTACCAAGGGGCCAATGTCTCCATTTGCACTGATTAGGCAGGGCATGGATACTATCTCCCCATGCTGCTTGTGGCTGTTTTTAGCTCTTGTTTGGTGTCATTCAGAGAGTCTGAGTGGGAAAGAGTGAAAAAGATCTCTGGGCTGAGTGGTTTGGGTTAATGTTTCTCTAGGTTGCAGTCAATTCATACTTTGATTTCTGGTTAAATATATTCAGCAGCATCACTGAAACCATGTTCTTGAAGAATATGGTTTAATAATTTAAATTAATTTCAAGAGATATTTCTGGGTAAAATAATGTCAGTGCAGAAGGACATGGAAACAGTGACCTAAATGTGCACTACACCCTTCAATGTAGACTTTAAAAAATCAATACAGCATAAAAAATCAGACAGCATAAAAAATATAAGAAATTCATGACACAGAGAAAATACTTAATCTTTTTAATAATAATTGACTTTTTATTACATACTTCTATCAAAATTTTGGTTTTAAGTCCATTATTTGGGGCTGGAGAGATGTCTCAGTGGTTAAGAGCACCGAATGCTTTTCCAGAGGTCATGAGTTCAAATCCCAGCAACCACATGGTGGCCCATAACCATCTGTAATGATATCTCTGATGCCCTCTTCTGGTGTGTCTGAAGACCGCTACAGTGTACTTATATACATAAAATAAATAAATAAATAAATCTTTAAAAAAAAAGTTCCATTATTCTGTGTATGCATCTACCTCCCAAATCACAAATTATTTAGAATATATAAAAATTATATCTGCTTCAATTTATTAATTAAAAATTAACATTGCACATACATTCATATATATACATACATACATACAATATGTGTATGGCATATGAGTACTTAAGGTAACACACACGATACCATATTGTCTTGGTTAAAGTTTTATTGCTGTGATAAAACACCATAACCAAGAGCAACCTGGAGAGGAAATAGTTTATTTTATCATACAGCTTATAGCCCATCATCCAGGGAAGTCAGGGCAGGAACGCAAGACAGAAACCTGAGGCAGAGCCTTGGAGGAGTACTGCTTACTGGCCTGCTTGCTATGGATTGCTCGGCCTTCACACTTACGTCATCCAGGATCACCTGCCCAGGGGTAGCACCACCCAAACTGGGCTGGGCCCTCCCACATCAATCTATAATCAAGTAAATGCCTTTGTGTCGAGTTCATAAAACAAGAACAAAGCCGAACATGTACTTTGTGTTAAGCAGCCATTTCCTTAAATGGACTAAGGAAGAGAAATAAAGCACAGGATCTCACGTACATGCAGAATTTAAGAGACAAGCAGAAGAGGGAAGTAGTAATTACCCGAAATTGGTAGCTAAGAAAGGGGACTGGGACCCATCAAGTAATATCAATTACACATGAATAATTTTAAAATGTTTAACATGGTGGTCGTCATTAATAACAATGTTTTAATATTTGGTTTTTAGTTACTTTTTACATATATCATTTATATAATTATGTAATTTATATTTTTATGTATTATATAGTTATATAATTTTATATGATTTATATATTATATATATTTTAGTGTCTTTTTTATAATGGAATATTTAAAAATATGCAACTTAAGGTAAGAATGGTTGTTTTAGTGTTTGGTTTGGTTTGAGGGGGTTCCGTTCACTGTGGTAGAAGAGGTATAGCCGTAAGAACATGAGGATGTTTTCTCACATCTGTCTGAAGAAAACAGTGACCGTTGAAAGTTGGTTGATACTCACCTGGCTTTCTTTTGGCTTGTTTGTTTAGTCCAGATCCCTATCCCATGGGATAGTTTCACAAACTTTAGGGTGGGTCTTCCCTTCTTCTTTAATCTTCTAGAGAAATGTCCTCACAGACAAGCGCAGAGGTGTATCTTCTAAGTGACTCTAAATTTATATAAGTTGACAATGGAGATTAGGCTTCACAATGTAAAAACTACTGTGGTAGTGACATTATTAGGAGGTGTGGTCCTATTAGAATAGATGTAGCCTTGTTGGAGGAAGGGTGTCACTCTATAGGTAGGCTTTGAGGTCTCCAAGTGCTCAAGCTTTGATCAGTGCAGAAAAGACTCTCCTCCTGGGTGCCTGTGGAACACAGTCCCCTCCTGGCTGCCCTTGGATCAAGATGCAGAACTCTAGGCTCCTCCAGCACCATGTGTGTCTGCATGCTTCCATGCTTCCATGGTGATAATGGACTAAACCTCTAAAGCCATCCCTAATTAAATGTTTGCCTTTATAAGAGTTGTCTTGGTCATGGTGTCTCTTCACATCAATAGAACCTTAACTAAGACAACTGCCAAAAGAATTCTGCTTCTTGTTCTGCCAAGATAAGAGGAGAAGAGGTGTCCTCCCTGCAAACTCATCCTCCATGAAACCATCCACTGCTATACCTTCTCCATCATGACAATGGAACCCATATAAGAAATTGTTATCTTGAGTGATTGCCCTGCTGAAGTCTGGAAGTACAGGTTAACAATGTCCAAGAGTAGCTGAGGGTATTGATTCTGATGACAGCTTGAAAGATGAGATGTCAATAAAAAGACAGACAATGAAAACTTGCTCATGAACTTTTATAGGAAAATGAAGGACTACCCCCTGGAACTTGGACAGATGTTATAATGTGGCAAAGAGTCTGACTGCATTCTGCCCATGTCTTAAAGATTTGAGTGACACTAAATTAAAGAGTAATCAACTAGGTAATTTACAGGAAGAAATCTAAAGACAGGATAATATCCAGGCTGTGGCATAGTTTTTACTGACTTCTGATAGCCAGATTTATGGTGATCAAATAGAGCAGAAAAATAGGAAAATATGACAAAGAAAGAAATGTAAATCTAATCAAATTAAGGACAGTTCAGTGTCGACAAAGTGGATGCAACTGTTACAGAGTTAGGCCAGTGTAGCCATGATCTAAGAGGCCCACACTGTCGTGAGCTGGCACCAAAACTTGATGTAGTAGTGTGTTTATAGGCATGCAAGATACAAGTGTGAGAGGGCATGTAAGCTTACTCCAAACTTCAGAAAACTTCTGAGACCAAACAATATGTAGCAAGGTTGGATTCTTTACCCCTTTAGTAGGCTTTCTGTGAAGCTACAGATATATAGCCTAAGCTGCAGTGGAGGCTCTAGGACAGTAGAGATGCCAGAAATTTGGATATCGACTGAGAAAAGCTGAAAGCACTAGGTGGAGCTGGCCTGAGGCAGGCCATGTTAGATGCACGCAAATCAGTTGTAAGGGAAGGATTACTTAAGCCATTAGTGCCCAGACAATTCCACATGACCTCACCAGGAGCGGCAATGCCTGCTTCCTGAGTTACAGACTTCCTTCCATCCGATCTTCTTTTGTTGTGTCTCTTTCCACCCTTTTAGAATGAGAGTGTCTACTCTTCCATTGCTGGATACATGTATGTGAATTGTTTTATAATTTTCACATGGGTTCACAGCTTAAGAAATCATATTGTGTTTTAGAATAGGCCTTGGATCAAACTGTATCAGTACTCTAAGACTAAGGTTAGACTGAATGTATTTCATATGATAAGATGCCCATAGTCAATAAACGTCAGGGATAGAATTCTATGATTTGCATGTAAGATGTATCTCACAGATTCATGTCCTTGTATATTTGAACAGCTGATGTTTGCTGGTTTTGTAGGTTGTAGAAATTTTAGGACAGTGGTTCTCAATCTTAGGCTGCAACCCCTTTGGCAAACCTCTATCTCCAAAAAATATTAGAATTATGATTCATAATATAGCAAAATTACAGTTACAAAGTAGTAACAAGAATAATTTTATGGTTGTGGTCACCACAACACAGGAACTCTGTTAAAGGATAGTGGCATTAGGAAGGTTAAAAGCCCATTTCACTAGGAGGTGAATGAGACCAGGCTGGTGAAAATATGGCATTATTAAGACATTATAATCAGGTCTATTTCCTAACCTGTGTCTGTTTTGTAACTTCTGAGCCAATGTAACCAGTTCCTGTGTACTCCAGCTTCTACATTGCCAGTCATTAAACCTTCCTAAACATGGTGGACTATATTCCCTCAAACTGTAAACCAGAACCCCTCCCCTCAAAAAAAAAAACAGGAAAGAAAAGAAAAGGATAACTCAGATTTTAGGTATTCTCATTGTAAAAAAGATGAGTATGTATGGCAATGTATATGCTAATTGGCTTGATTTAGCCATTCTACGATATATGCATATTCTAAAATAGCATGTCATGTATGATATTTAAAATATCATATATATGTATACATTCTTTTCAACTAACAAACATTGAAAAACAGATTGCTTTAGCATTCTTATATGAAGCGTGCAAATATATCTGATCATTAAGACTGACACTGAAAGAGATTGAACCCTGCTTTGCAAATTTTTTAACTTCTTGATTAAGTATAACAATCATTAGACATACATAAAATAGGAAGATGAGAAACCCCTTCCCATTGTTATTATTACAGAGTGACGGAATTAGTGCCTAAGCTGCAGAAATTAAAATATTCATCTTAAGGAACAGAAGTACACACTGTCATGATGACCTTTGAGAATATTCAAACCTATGTTAGAGCCCTATGTGGCACCTCACTGTCTTCTCTAAATATGTTGACAACATTTACAGAATGAAAACTTAGCACAGAACTTTTAAAGCTAGCACATCACATCTTCTTTGGTTTTATGGAGCCCTCATCACCTATTATTGCCAAGAGAAGAAAGGGATTTCTTAGGGGAAGAGCTGTGTAGGAAAAGGAAGAGTAGACTCATATGACCTCAGTAGCTCATGTTGTGTAACCTCAGGGAGTGCTGGGGATGTCTGGGGATTTGCTGTTTTCAACAAGAGACAGTCTAGTAATTTGAATCGGGCACTAGGAGTGTCTGAGTTCTAACATTGGACTGACCAGCAATTCCATTATAGAGCCTGGACAAGAACATGCATTCTGGACTTCAGCTTCTCGTAAGAGGACAGCCTTTGCTTCTTGAGTTGTCCCTGATTGTATTTCTCAAGGAGACTTCAGCTAAAGTGTTTTAGATGTCACATACATTATTAAGTTAGAAAAAGTAGGGAGCATGAGTTGAGTTGAGTAAGTGGAAGATGCCAGTGTCCATTTCTTTCCATCGGAGGTAAAGTCCATGTTCTCTTTCCATGCATAGCATTTGTCATACTCTGAAAATTAAGGTATTTCTGCCTGTCTAGATATCTCTGTAAACCTGAAACTAAATTGCTTTAAAAATTATTTCATATGCAGCATACTTGTAAGCACCTTTGACGGGAAGATGCTAACACCGGCTTAGGCTTTGAGTTGACTGATTGGGAACCCTCAACCCCCATTCTGTCCCCTCATTGGTGGTACTTGAAGGGCTAAAGCTGAGTATCATTGTTGCTGAACTGTATATGTCTATGATCACCAGATATCTGCTCAAAAGGAGTGAGTCCTCTTAGTTGACAGCCAAAAAGAAAGTTTAAAGTGGTGGTGTTTACCCATAATCCCAGAATATATAAGGAGGATCATGAGTTCAAGACAAGCTTGGCTTACTCACCAAGTTCCGGGATAGCCTATGCAATTGTGCTTCCTCTAAAATCCTAATAAACATATAAAATATATTTTAAATTTAAATATGTGAAAAATATTTACATATGTTTGTATATGACATGTGAAAATAAAAACTTTAATGTATTAAATATAGGATTAAAAATAGTTTGGAAAATAACCAATTCTTAAACATTTCAGAATGTTTAAAAATAACCAGCTTTGATAAAGAAGAGTGGGAACCTGAAAGCTACAGAAGATCTTAAATTTTTCTACCACCTCAGAGGTATCCTCATTTGTTACAGAAATGGGAACAGGACCTTGAGAAATGCCTAGGCTGTCCCAGGACACATGGAAGATCACCTTGGTACAGCACCCTTCACTTGTCCTGTGTGTCACAGTCCACAGAGCACTTCACATGCACCTCTCCCTTGGTTATTATTGTTACTCTAAATGCAGAGCAGGGCAGGGTTAATGTCCTCCATTCTATATACAGAAATACACCTGGAAACTAGATAGAAGACTGTACCTTAGAGCCTTGGGTCCAACTCCAAAGCTCCTTCTGTAGCATGATGCTGTTCATCTAGAATTGGGAGGGGGGAGTATCCACTTAAGGAGCCCCAAGCAGCAACAGCTCAAGGTCCTTCAGCAGGATAGACACAAAGTGGTGAAAACTCTTCAGCCAACATGTCTCAGGTGGGTGAACTCCCCAAACATAAGGTGAAATGGAAAAGCCAAGTGGCCACAGGCAGTCTGGTTAAGGCATTTAAAACATGGTTAATATGCATAGACAGAAAACTTATTAGTGGGATGTCTGGGTCTATGTCTTAGGAAGATGGTTAATTGCAAATGAACATAAAAAATATTTGGGGACCAAAAGAAATGTTCAGAACCTAGTTTTTGATGATTGTGACACAAGTTGGTAAATTCATTATTTTTTTTTTTAAAAAAAGCTATTTAAACTTACAACAGATGAGTTTTATAGTACCTAAGTTGCAACCTAAAAAGTCACTTTAAAAGAAAGAAGAGGGGGGACATGTCTCTGACAAGGAGTGACAGTGCTTGTAGCCTGCTCAGTCCTGTCTAAACAGTGGTAATCTTCTGGCTTAGAAAACGTATATGGCCCTTGAGCTGATAGCGTGATTGATTTACTTTGTTGTTGCTGTGCTGATAAGACCATTAAAAGCAGAAGGTGAGAATCATCAGGGCAACAAGTGACATGCCTGTTGCTTTCACCAATCCTGTTGGCTCCAAATCTCACATCAACAGATCTCACTTTTTGCCGTTTTTGATGTTTTCATCCTTGTTCTAAAAGGCATTCACACACACACACACACACATATACACATACACACACACACACACACACACACACACACACACACACCACACACGTATAAATTGAAGAGCTGGAAGAGTTTCCTGTCCTGTGAAGGGTGTGAATTGGCAAAGGTTCATACAAATAACCGTGAAAAATAACGTTAGAAAATAGCTCCAGATAGAAAACGGGGAATTGGGGATTGCAGAAAAGAATGAGCATCCTGGGAGAATCATCAAATATTGTGAATCTCAAGAAGTCAGGAGAACTTTGGAAGGAAAGGTCAGTCACAGCTGTGAGTCTGAAAATGCAGTGCTTTGGATTTCTCTGACAGAACTGCCAAAGAAAGAGCCCCACTGTCTGTGTTGCGGAGGCATTTCCTACATTCCTGTACTTTGCTCTGACCCTTCTGCCCTCCCACCCTCTTCACAACAGGACCAAAGTACTTGAGCTGCTGTTTCCTGGATGGACTAGCTTCTAAGCAAAAGCTGTCCTGAAGCAGAGAGAGCTGCCCAAGGAAAGTAAGTATCCATAATGTGGATAACTGGTCCTAACACCGCAAGTGAGCCCATCTGCCCCCAGTGAGGATACAACTCTCTGGGTTATAGCCCAACTATCTGGGGAATGAAGGAAAGAGCTTCTCCTCCGCCCCAAGAAAAACTTTGCTTATTAGTACTTCAGATGCTGAGTATAAATCTGTTTCCTGTCTCATTAATGGAATTTCACACAGAGAGTCTGCAGTATATGAGGAAAGGCTTGATCGATTGAATTCAGTTATTTCTTTCCCATTTTTGGATTTTTCTCCCTCAATATTATATTTTTATCTTCACAGTTTTAACACTGTTAGCTCATCTTTTCTTTTGCATACAGTACAATTATTTATATATGTTTAAGTTAGGTAAACACAGTATCACTTATGTATGACCAACAACCAGAGATGTTCTATTCCCACGTTCAGTAGAAAAAAAGGTCCAGTGACAGGCTCAAATTGGGATCCAGCTTTGGGGGAGGTCCCAAGGTCTGACACTATTACTGAGGCTGTGACTGCCCTTCAAAAGACCCAACAAGCAACTGAAAGAGTCAGATGCAGATATTTACACCAAACCAATGGACAGAAGCTGCTGACCCTTGCTGTTGAAATAGGGAAAGGCTGGAAGAAGCTGAGGAGGAGGGCGACTCCATAAGAGACCAGCAGTCTCAATTAACCTGGACCCCCAGGATCTCTCAGACACTGAGTCACCAGCCAGGCAGCATGCACCAGCTGATATGAGGTCCCCAACACATATACAGCAGAGAACTGTTGGGTCTGAACTCAGTCAGAGAAGATGCACCTAACTATCGAGAGACTTGGGGCCCCAGGAAGTGGGGGGGGGGGTCTGGTGGGGAGGGGGTGGGAGTCGGGACATCCTCTTGGAGACTGGGGGAGGGTTGGGGGGAGGAGGGATGTGGACCAGTTGGAGGGTGTACTGGGAGGGGGATAAAGTCTGGACTGTAGAAAAGAGATTGAAGAATAAATAAAAAAATAAGAAATGAAAATTGTATTTAATAAAATAGAATTATGTGAGTTGAAAGGAGGTTTTAAATGCTCTAGAACACATTGCCTATATAAAGTACTCATATGCAATTTCACTAAATGTGTGTCTATCAAAAAACAACCGTGTTCACCTTAAGGACATATAGTAAAATGAACTTTAAAATAAAGACAAATTATACAATCTAATAATCTTAAAAAATAAAAAAATAAAATGAAAAACTAGTAACACCAGTGTGAGAAGCAGCTTGGATTTACAGAGCATAATCACGTTCATTACCTGTTAGCTGGATGAATGCAAAGATATTTTTTAATTCTCAGAACCCATTTTTATCTTTTGTAAAATGGAATATAAATCACATTTATCCCTCAAGTGTTACCTCACAGTGTGAGGATACACATTAACAGAGGGAGGTTATAGGCTGCTTGGCCCGCTGGCTACATAAAAACTATTTTGTCAACTATACATGTTATACAATTGTGAGATGTTATTATAAATAGCCCTAATAATTTTAAATTTGACTCACACTCTCCACCACAAGTTGACATAGCTGGAAGATTTGCTTGTCTGCCAAGCTTGAGAGTGCAGGCTTGATAAGGGAATCGCTAGTTCTCATCTGATCCCTGGGGCCTGGTTTGCTGTCTGTCCAGAGCTTGGCAGATCTCTGACCTTCTCCCCTGAGAGTCTTTCTCTAGTCTGCTGAGAGGCTCCAGTAAACACACGCAGCAAAGTAGGAAGCTTAGCTTCCTTAGGGACCACCACACCACTTCAGCCTGGTTACAAACAGTCTGTAAGAAGTGGTGGGAACCGCAAGCCCTTCTGTGTAAGTGGAAAACATGTTAGACTCAATTCAGGAGGTAGCTGTGCATCTGCACAAGGAGGGATTAGGTAAAGCTTAACATAACAGTAATTATAAAGCAGGGAGGACATCCTAGGTCTTCGTGAGAACAACAGAAATTCCCATGTTTCCCATGCTAACAGATGGCAATATTGTGCTTTCTGTTCTCCTCGGCAACTCACGGATGGTTAAAGACAGAGAAGTTAGCCTGGCCTGGAGGGAGTCGCCTGGATTCACAACCACACCGGCGGCTAATGTGTGATGCTCACTCACAAGTTCAACGTTCACTGAGGCTACAGAGTTAGTTCAAGCCAGTGTAGGAAACTCAGTGAGATCATACCTCAAAAGAAACTGGGACTCGGGGAGAAGTAGCTCAGGGGTAAGGTGGTTCTCTGATATGAACAGAGCCCTGGGTCCACAGTAATCAAAATAGATAGATGATAGATAGATAGATAGATAGATAGATAGATAGATAGATAGATAATGGATGGATGGATGGATAGATGGATGAAAAGTTATTCATGTAATGAACAAAACTATCTCCCTAAGGTTAGGATGCCTCCTAGGTAGCTGGGCTGGTTCTTAATTGTGAATCTCACAGAGATGAAGGAACCATGACCAGAAAGCATGGCCCCTGGACCTGTGTAAGCATTCAGATGTCTGGAAGCAAGAGAAAATTCGGGGAGATGCTCACTCTGGGGCAAACAGGAAGGCTTTCTCTGAAGGCAGTTTTGGTACACAAAAAGATCCGTGGGTTTGATCACAGTGAAAAAAAAAAAAAGAATAGTTCAGAAAAGACAAAAACCTTCAACCATCTCACATCGAGTAACTGTCATGACTTCTGCCATTTTGAAAAATCCTTTTTCACTTACATGACTAAATCACTCCTGCCTCAGTGCTTTGTGGTGCTTTGTTTTTAAAATACTCCCTGAACACTTAATAACTGTGCTAGGCCTCAAAGACAGCAAGTGGAGCAGACTACTCCTGCCTTCAGAAAAGCATTCTCCCTTCTAAGATCTGATTAAAACAAGCAATCCTAAGTTCATTGCCTTTAGAAATCACATTTGTGGGATGGTACATGTGGGACTGAGTGCAGCTCAGAGGCAAAGGTTTTACAGGGGGGGGGGAGATAGGGAGAGAGAGAGAGAGAGAGAGAGAGAGAGAGAGAGAGCGAGTATAGTGGATAAGGGGCAGAGCAGTCCAGAGTGGCTCAAGTTCACCAGAGCATGGCTCAGGTGTGGGGTTTTGGCAGGTGATCCAAGGGAAGTAGGAAAGGTGAGCTGCACTCCTGGCTAAAAGGTTTGGCCTTAAGAACAATGAAAGGCATTCAGAAGTTTTTGGTAGAGAATGACCTGGTGAGATCTGTGTTCTTAAAATGCTGGGAGCCAAGGAATAGATCGTGGGTGAGGGTGACAATAGGCAAAACATAAGAGAGACTTAGTCCATTTCTGGCTCCAGCCGAGAAAATGAAAACAGCATAAAGTCAAATTGAGTCAAAGGCAAACAACCAGAAACAAAGCAGGAATTCAGATGCTAGTAGAGCAAAGGAGCCTAGACCTATCCGAACCCAGCACAACCCCATTCGAGAAGCAGTTGAAACACCCAGGCCCTAGAGAGTGGGGACTGAGGATGTGTGAGCCGAACATTGAGGTGAGAAGCTGCAAAGAGAGAAAGCAAGAGACTGATCTCAGGCAGTTGGAGACATTCAGAGATTATCTGGGCATTTTCACAGAAGGACCTTCAACTAAATTGTCCTTCAGCAGAGTAGGATGACACATTGGTGCCTGGTTTGAACTTTTGAGATCCCTTGCACTTACTGAAATTAAATACTGTCTACTAAATCTCATAATAATGGAGCTTATTGTACAATGAAGCTTAGGACTCATAGAAATGGGTTTTAATTAGTAAATAGATATTATATGTCATTTAACATAAATATTAAATATAATTTAAAATTAAATTTACACAATGATATTTTGAGCTGTCTTTAATAGTTTCAGATAAGAATGCCTGTATCAATGTCTTGAAATATGAACAATTCCTGAAGTAACTAAGTACTTCCTGAAGTAGCCAAGTACTTCCTGAAATTTGAGCTTAAAGTAAAATGACAATTACATAACCTCTTAACACTTCTAAATAATAATTATCAATACAGAAACCATCACCAAAATAGTCCTTAACAAGTGGGGTTTCTCTCTCTGTAGTGTTAGGTGGAGGTAGCTCTATGTCCATGGATATTAGTTACCGCCCTTTATATGAGGACTCCCCGCTACAAAGCAAATGTAGGAGTATCCGGAAGCTGGAGGGGAGGCGGGAATACAAACAAAGCATAGTATGTACATGGGTGAAGATGTCAATCTGTGGGCTGGAGAAATGGCTCAGCAGCTAAGAACACTAACCACTCTTGCAAAAGACCCAGGTTCAGTTCTCGGTACCCACACAGTTGCTCACAGCTATATTCAAAAACAGAAAATGTCACCACTGTCAACTCCTTCACGTGTGTAATATATTCAAACAAGACACAAAAAGTAAAGAAACAAAACATAAATGGAGAACCAGCTTGCTGGAAAAACTGGTACTACTGACCTCTGGAGGTGCTGATGACCTCTGTTTCACATCTCCTGGAGTCCCTATGGGTATCATGGCACTTGCCTAAACAATAGACTTTGTGGCAACAGGACACATTGTAACTATGAGAAGAAATGATAGGATAAGCATTGTGCTATCTGGCAATAGAAAACCCCTTTTTGGCATGGACTACAGAGCTCTCCATATCAAATACTTAACATCCATGAGTGCTCCGTATGAGTAGGGCACAGAGCTGGTAGGGAATGTATTGGGGGTGGGGCTACCTTCCTAATCTGTTCTTTGAATCAGGAAGTTTCTGTCTGGTCTCTGCCTACACCCCTACTCTGTCAAACAAGATTCCCTTTTGTTTTCTCTCTCCTGGGCCCTTACTTGGGAGGCTGCTCTCTCTGCCTGGAGCCTCTTTCCACTCCTGTGCATTTTCTGCCCTGGCCCATGTCTCCTCTGTGCAGGGCTTCTCCTCTGGCGACTGGCTGGGTGACTCCACACTGCAGTTGCCAGCTGTCTACCCTCCAGTCTCTACTCCTTGAGGGCAGAAACTGGATCGGTTTCTGTTTTCCTGTCTTCAGGCTTAGCTTGCAGCGCAGTGATATCTCACTAGTAGTGAGTGACTGTGTGGACTAGCAGCCAGGGACATTTTTTCAGGGAGACACTAAAAGGGGATAAAACAAACAAACAAACAACAACAACAAAACAGCAGGCAGAAAGAGAAAACTCAGTTTCCCCTTAACAAGGAAGGAATTGGCATTATCATGAAACATTGTATATTAGTGAATTAGTGAATCAAGAACAACAAAAAATTCTCGACAAGGCAGTGATACTTTTAAAAAACAAAGCACACTAAATTTGAAAAGGCTTTGTACTATCTTAAACTTCATTGTTTCAAAGTGAAAATTCTAGAATATAAAATGCTGACTCTTAAAACACATATACAACTGTATGGTTTTTTTTTCTTGATGTAAGAAAAAGTTCCAAGAAAATTTACATTATCCATAATATGTTAGTCAAAGCCTGGGTGGGTAGCAATGTTTAGTCACATGGCAGAATTTTAAGACTTAAAGTTTGTAGGAAATACTTCTGAGTAGATATCATGAGGTCTGGTGGGATGTGAGTTAGGATTGCTACAATCAGACTGCCAGACAGTGTTGATACTGGGATGTCTCCGACCGCCATTGTTCTTAAGACCAGGGATTATCAAGAGATGATTATTTTTTCAGCGATGGTGCCACATGGGAAGACATTTTAATGCCAACTCTTTGCAGACATTTTAGATGTCATTCATGAGACACTCAGACTTGACAGAAGAAACTAATGCAAGGTTATATTTATTCAGGGTCATTCCAATGAGGAACATGTGTGTTAAATACTTATAGATAGAACTGTGTTTGACTATTTTCACTGTAAGTTTTTGATATATTTAACTCATTTTTGTCTTGAAATTTATTTAATACACATCACATGTTAGATTTCAATTGAATTACATAGATTCAATTATAGGAAAAAATATACATGGAACAGTTTTCTCGTTTTCAGTAAAATAGAAAGGAGTTTTCTATAGATCTGAGCCATTTGTCAAGAAATACTTTGATTGATGATGTTCAAAATACAACAAGGATAGAAATTGCAGAGTGTTCAGTATTTCAAAGACCCTTTGTTGGGGCTGGAGAGATGGATCAATGAATGGTAAAGAGCACTGGTTGTTTTTCCAAAGAACTCAGGTTCAGTTCTCAGCACCTATCTGGCAGCTCACAACTGTTTGTAACTCCAGTTCCATGGGATCTGACAAAGGTCCTTTGAAATCCAAGTCTATTATTCTAAGAATATCTGTGTGATTACATACATGGCCATATATCATGTATGTTATAATCTGCATGCATAGAGCAGATCTCCAGATCTGTGTTCAAATGGTATCTTATTACAAAAGCCTTCTCAAGTGATATAATAACCTTCCCAAATCTTCATGCTCCCCCCTCCCATCTGACCTTCTCTGCAAGCCTCCTGTCTAATGTGTTCTGTGTTTATACATTTATGTAGTTCTCTATGAAGAAAAGAACTTGGTTGGTTTTGTTCATTGCTATTATCTATGTAATTTAATTGAAATCTAACATGTCATGTGTATTGAATAAATTTCAAGACAGTAATGAGTTAAATATATCAAAAACTTACAAGGAAAAGAGTCAAGCACAGTTCTCCTAATTTTACATAATTATTTCTTCCCATATATTTGTACTGGTTAATTTGCTATGTGTATAATGCATAATTAATAATAAGGTTGTGTTACAATTTATACATATTTTTCTCTTAAAAGGAGGTTTGTTTAGCATACTTGTGACTATTTTTTATGTAAAATGTCATTGTTGAGCTGAATGACTCATTTCATTCACCAGATTTAGATATCTAACACAACTCAGTGGCACTACCAAAACTCAAATATATCTTTTAATTAAAAAAAAAAACAAAAAACAAAAAACAAAAACAAAAACCACATGTTCCACAAAAGCACATACTAATGGTTCAAGGTCAAAACCAAAACCCAATGATGTTAATAAACTTGACTTACTCATCACTCAACAAGTTAGTAAATCCCAATTTCATTGAACCTCAGAAATATGACTAACTATTCTGTATCTTCAAAACACAAAAGTGATTTTTAGAAATTAATCATTTGTAGTTTCGGTATTCACTCCCTGAATGTCATTTCTGGATAGTGTTGTTTGATTCTGAAGGCAGAAGACTATGAGTTAAAAATGAAACATATTTAGCCAAACCATTCATGCCAAAGCATGTATTGAGAGAACTCAGACTTCTTAATTTAACTGCACTAGAGAGCTATAGAGGTGAGAGTATAGAGCATTGGCAGAGAGACTATATACATCAGCAGACCAGAACTGCCCAGAAGCCATCCTTACATCAGTGGTTAGTTGCTTTTCCACAGAGGTGCCAAACAGTTTACCAGAAAAGAGTCTTCTTGACAAATAATATTAAGAAGAGTATATATATTATAAGTCTTACTTTCTACTTATATAAAAATTTAGTCAAAATGGGCCATAAGCCTAATTAAGAAGCAAAATCTGAAAATCTTTTGAGCAAAATACAAGAGCAAATCTCTGTAGCCTGGGATTAGGAAATTGCTTTTTTAACTATAAACACCAAGAAACAGTCAATAGAACAAGAAATGATAAGGTGAACCTCATCAAAATAAGAACAAAAATCACTCTCCTAAAAACACTAAAAGACAGACTAAAAGTCATTTGTCTCCTTGAAGTATTTGTTTCTCAAATAGATAAACAACTCACAACTGGGTAAAAAGATAACTCAATTTAGAAATAAGCATAAAATTTGAATATTTTACCAAGGGCCATAAACACATAAAACTATACTCCATTAGTAATAGGAAACTGAAAAACACCAATTGGTTCTCACCAGACATGGCTGTGACCCAGGAAAACCAACAATAACAGGCGGTGTAAAGAAACGAGCGCACTCTCGGTTCCCTGTGGGAAATGCACTGGTGAGCCATTTTAGAAAATGGTTTTGCAACTTCATTAAAAGTGAGTGTGTCCCATAACCTAATGCTTCTACTACCGAGCAGTAAAAAACATGTGAGCATTTGACGACGCTCAGGTAAGCGCACGTATGCAGCAGCTTTAGACATAGCCCAATCCTAGAAATAAGCAAATATCACCAGCAGTTGAATATATACATATTATATGTTGTGCATATGTTGGTTTTTGTATATTCCTATGCACACATATTACTACAGCCTTATAGAGCTGTAGTCTAAAATTAATATGAAATTCTACAAACTCTATAAATATTATAATACCTTCACAAGAATGAATGCATATGTATAATTAAAAATTACCCAGCTATCACCTGGGTTAGAAATTATAGACCCTTCTACTTCTTAGTTTTGTTTTTCTAGGCTATTTATTCAACCTTCCGAGGGTCTATGCTTGTTAGATACGGGCAAGGATGATATTCCTCATAAGATTATGGGACTAAGTGACATAAAACATGCAGAGTGCTTAGCATTGGACTGTCTTAGTGACCGTCACTGATAAATTGGAATAATATAGTTTCTACTCACACATAGGAAGGAGAAGGCAGCCATTTGGTGAAGTGGAGGAGACTCCTGCCCTTCCAGATGTCGGCTTTCGATTTTTTCCCTTAGTCTCTCAATCTCGATTGCCAAAATCTGTAAATGAGGGTCTAAAGTACACACAGCTAGGGAATCATCGGACAGATACGGCAAAGAACAATAAATGATAAAATCCTGTTTTATCATAGCTTCCGTTCCCATCACACCACCCAGGGTATGGTTATAGAAGAATCAGACTAACTACCTATAGGACAATGTGGGGTTGTTTCTCAACCCCTAAATTCATAATGAAAGGGTTCATTCATGGCCTCAGTGTCTGTGGTAAGACATTCTCAAAGTTTATCCTCCCTTGTTTGAACACAAAGTAAGGAGAACCATGGCACCTCCTATCTGAAACACTCCGCCTGTCTTCACCAGCTATCAAGCTCAGCTAAATATGGCTCTGGCCACTGTGTGAATAATCCCTGCTGGTTCTGAGACCTCCATCCACCACTGATGTGACATTCTTTGTGTTCAAATGTCTAGCTGACGTCTGATGCTTAAAACAGCCCATGCTTTCACCCTCTCCACATTGTCACAGCCCTGCATCACTGCTCTTAAAAGGTTCCCGAGGCCACTCCTCACACCAGCTGCCGACCAGCCTGACGCTTGCCTCCCTGTCTGACTCTGCTTGCCTTGAATGCCTGGTTCTTTAAGCTCTTGGGGAGTCTGACAAGACCGGGACCATGTCTACGTTTGGCTATAGAAGGGGACTTAGTAAATATGAATCCATCGATGAGGATGAGCTTCTGGCCTCCCTCTCACCTGAAGAGCTGAAGGAGCTTGAGAGGGAGCTGGAAGACATTGAACCTGACCGAAACCTTCCTGTGGGGCTAAGGCAAAAGAGTCTGACAGAGAAAACCCCGACAGGAAACTTCAGCCGAGAGGCGCTGATGGCGTATTGGGAAAAGGAGTCCCAAAAACTTTTGGAGAAGGAACGGCTGGGGCAATGTGGAAAGGTAGGCTCTGAGGACCATGCCCATCTGTGCCCATCATCCTCATCACCATCCCCACTCCGAAGTCAGACAGTCCTGTTTTCTATAGCTTCTCAGTCTTTATCGCTTTAGCTTTCTTAAAACCCAATTGTATCCATTACTGAAATATTTTCAAGTCCAAAATGATCTCACCGATTTTGAATGTATAAAAACCTACTGGTGAGGATTTTTTGTTTTTGTTTTTGTTTTGTTTTCTGTTTTGTCGTTGTTGTTTTGCTAAGTTTTGTTCCTAATTTAAAAAAAAAAAAAAAGTGAACCTGGAGAGAAAAAGTGCTTCACAGCCAGAGTGTGGGTTTTTAAGGAGCCCTCAGATACTCTAAGGCACTGATGTTGCATAGCATGTTTCTGATACAATTTCTTGTTCGTAGAAATACATTTATTTCCTGATTCTTTGACACTAATCATGGCAGCAGTAAAATTAGTTTTATGCTCCCAATGCCCACAAACTCAAGGCTGTGGGGAAAATGTGGGAATGAGAGTCAGGAGAGTCCTTGTTCTTGTCATGTTCTGTCCTTAGGTGTTAGAGTTTGCACAGACAAACATTTCTTCAGGGTTTTCTTGCCATCTATCCATTGAAGGAGCTCAATTTTTTTGGTTCCTTATTGTGAACCAAAATCCTCTCTTTTGAGGTTTTAAGATGTTCTAGAGTTTTCCCCCAAAGAAAATGGATTCTTTTGCATAGACTTCTAAATGATGAAATCAGGTTAAGAATGCATGTACGGACCCATCTCTTGAGAATCTTCCTACTTCCTGATGAGGATCCTGAGACTAGGAAACATACTTGTGTTAGACAACTCAGGTCTAGGAAGTCCTTCTGTGTTGTCCAGGGAAGAGTCCTTTTGAATATCCCAGTGACTCGTCTCTGAAAGGAAGTTCAGAAGACTGATCTCTGGGAAAGTCATTACAGTAGTAGAATGTTGAAAGAAACCCTGCGTTCATGGAAGAAAACAGGCCGGAAACAACTGCTCAAAAGCCCATGGGCTCCACTGAAGTCACTTATAACCGAAAAGGTTCATGATGGCCAGCTTTCTCCAGTTCTAATCCGAGAGCAGTGGTGATCTCCATGATAGCTTCAGGCACCACATTTGCAGCTAGATATGTGTGAGTTTTGTCTTTGTCAGCTAGTCATCATGGGAAAGTCCACTGGGACTAAGGCAGGATCTTCCAAGGCCACTATGGCTGCAGTAGTGAGGGACAAACGGAAGGGATGAGGAGGGAACACCCATGTCAAGTCAAGATTTGAGCTAGTCAGTTCTTCTGAGATTAGAACTTCAGAGTTGGATTTGCTTGGTTTCCTTATTTGTTTTTGGTTTGGAATGGAAATAAGAGTCAACTTATTAAAGAATTTCCTTCAAAAACAAGATGACAACTGCCTGTAAGAAGTCAGGACATAGAGGCACCTACAACAATAACAGGACAAAGGCATTTTTATGTCATAATGTTATGGCAGCAGAAGGAACCAAAGGGCAAAGCCTGCTGTCAGCTGTTGCTGAGCCCCACCTCATGCTGCCAAAGGTTCTGCTGATCCTGCCAATGGCTTATCGGTCCAATTAGAGCCGCTGTCTTCTTTACCAACTCTGATTCCTTTCTCGGCTGCTTCACTTTTCTCCCACTTCACTGTTCCAGCCAGCTGTCTCTGGAGTCACAAGGGTGCTGCTTAGCAGAGGGGGTAAATCAGTCTTAACCGCAGGGAAAACTTCCAAGTGGCTGAGGGGAGAGGGGAAGGGGAGCAGGTGCCTGCCTCAGTGACGATGGTACAAAGAGGTTCCATGAGGAGGAACTGGGGTCTAGATAGCGCTTGTGGGATCAGGGTACTGACTTTGTGAGGGTTTCAGAATATTCTGAAGAGTGCCCCCTGAGTGACAGCCTTTTTATTCTGTCTGTCTATGTTGACCCAAATGTGTACTACATCATCTCTAGGCACCCTGGATGTGAGGCAGCGCCCTTCTCCTCACGATCAGCTGTGTCTAAGGCACGGGTGCCAATGACTTTCCTCACAGTATCTCATTTCATCTTACCGTTCTTCATTCGAGAGCTGAGACTTTGAGAAATTAAGGAACTTATGTGAGAATAGCACCTTGTCAGTCGAATTGGAATTGAACCTAGAGACTCTTGGCACGAAGGCCGTTTTGCCGTTTTTCAGACTTGTAGGTGCCTGGACAGCAGGATAGACTTCACCTGGTACTACAAAGGGCCCAAATTCTAAGCCTCTTCAGTCTCTGAAGATGAGGAGCTCTTGAAGGTAGGGACCAACCAGTTGCAGCCTATCAATTCTGCCCAGTAATTAGGACACATGCTAACATGCACTATAAAAACCATTCAATTCCTTGAGACCCAGAAAGGTTTAGTGATTTGTCTAAAGGCAACTAGCTATTTACAGGGAGAGTCAGGACAAGGGCTGAAAGCCAAACCTCTTGTTTCCATGTAGATGTGATGGTGTTGTAGAGATGATCAGAAGGCGCTGGAGCTGGCTGGCTGACTCCTCCTTGTTGCTCTATTTACTCTCCATGCTCATCAGCATTTGCATCTGTCTGCTGAGTCCCTCCCACCCCATCTTCCACCTCATCCTCTGTGCACCACCTTTCTACCTCTGTTCCCCAAAGGATCAGATGTAACCACAAAGCAGCAGATGTAGGAGGTATTGCCCACACCCCTCCGGTGTAGGACTGATTCATAAACGAGTTGTTGCCTGTGAGCCATTCTATCTTCCCCTCTCCCCCTGCTGCTATTTTTCTCCCATATGCTCCCCTCCTGGAGCAATCCAGATTGCCCTGGACTGCTTTAGAAAAGTCCTGTATCCTGATAAACCTCTTGGGCTCCGGCAAACAGCCAGGACACTTGATCACCTAGCACTACTGGACCTTATCAGTATTTTTTCTAGATATAGTCCTGACTATGAGATGCTGTTAATGTTAACATAGATCATCTATCTAGTAAATAATGTTTGCTGAGCCTATACCATGCTCATCACTGTGTTAGGTGAAAAAGATACAGGCCCACATCCATTTTAACTGTTTACTGGGAAAATGGCAATCAAACAGTTGAAGTGTGAGCCATAGTTTACTGGGAGAAGTGTCATTGGCAAGCATCTCGGGGACAAACTCAGGAAGTGTTAAAGAAGGAAGAGGCGTTATTAGGTATTATGTAAGAGCTCTTGTTAGAGAGCTGACAGGATTTTCAGATGTATTTTGAAGGGCAACAGCTTTTGCAGATAAAGACTATAGATCATTAAATACTAAAGGAGATGAGATTTCATGATCTTAGGAAAGGCTCTGGATTTTCCCAAATACTCTGGAATTTTTGAGACAGGCCAGTAGAGACACCCTTAGGTGGCTGATAGAGACTCCACTTACAAGTGGAGTCAAAAGCAAAGGGACTTGGGGTGGGGGTGGGGGTTCAGAACTCTCTCTAGCTGATCCATTTACTCCTTTGCAGGGTGCTTTGTATCATTGAGTTATGACTCCTGTCCCTCCACCAACCCTTTGGCAGACAAACACAACACACACACACACACCCTTCTCCTAATACCAAGTAAACTGACACTGGACAGGTCATCCTAGGAGAGGCTGACCCTTTCCGAGGCCATCACTTGGTGCCTGCCACTCCAGACAAGTGTGGCTAACCGGAGGCTATTCTGTGACAGCAACTGGGCAGACAAGCCTGGAACCCAAAAGAGTGTTTTCCAAAGTCCCATCCATCCACATACCGCAGACAACACCCCACCCCTTGCCGTTAAAAAACAAAAAAGTGCTTCCAATGTAGAGTTAAGAATTCAGGCTGTGGGGGCAGCAAGAGCCACAGGGCTTTGAAAAAGATAAGAAGGATTCAGAAGAGCCCTATTAAGACCCTGTCTAATAAAAGATAACATGGAGCAGAGAAAGTAGTCTTTTGAGAGTCTATGCAGAGGGGCTAGTGAACAGAAGTGACAAGGTTAGAATCCAATCCTGTTTGCCTGAACGCCTTTTTACAATTGAAGCATGCTACGTAATTTTAAAGCATCAGGCCAGGCTAGGTCTTGCTTCGAGCCATTGCTGTTTGTAATGCTGCTAGTTGGGATCTAGGGAGACTGTCACGTTTTACCATGGCTTCCACCGATGATGGTTCTGTTTGTTGTTTTTTCAGAGATCAGGCATTGATCTGCCCTGATCAGCAGCTCTGTGGGAATGTGGAGTTTCCACATTCTTGTGCTTGGTGCCACATACAACAGAAAAGTGCAGAGCAGCAAACGACATCTGCTTCTCTACATGGAGACAGACAGGACAGAGAGCACTTGGCTTGGTCACATCTGCAATCGACTGAGAACTTCGTTGCTCAGCTATGTTCCCAGCCCTGGCCCCTCACTTTGAGATAGAGTCCACGTTGTCTTGGCTGACCTTGAACTTATTCTTTACCCTGGACAAGCGTTTAACTCCCTTCTTCCTTCAGCCTTGCAATTAGCCAGGAATGCAGATGTGTACCAACAGGCCTGGTAAAGTTTTGAGCATTAAGAAAAGAGAACTCAATACCGTTCTGTTGATTTTCATTGCACTTGTTTGGACAGGGCAATGAACTCATTCCAGAGGGAGGCATAGATTGGCAAAACTGGAACAAAAGGAGTCAAGAAGTCAACACACTAAAATGTTCTTGTTTTGTTTTGTTTACATTGGCACATGTAGAGGTCAAAGGGTAGCTCTGTGTAGTCAGTTCTCTCCTTTCACCTTTATATTGGACCCAGCGATTGGACCCCCTCAAGTTTATGCTGTGAGTAACTTTATCTGTTGCGACATCTTGCTGGGCTGAAAACATTGAAAAAATTATCCAACATTTTCCAACGTTGAAGCTGACTTGTGTGTTCAACTTAGAAAAATTATCACATATATTTTGTTCAGTAAATGCTGGCTGTTTGGTAAAAGCCAAATGTTTACAGAAAACCTATTAGTGGTTATGCAACAAAATATTGACCTTGGTCACTCGAACTAGAGGGTCAGAAACAAGGGCTTGCTAATCCTGTTCACTCTGTGGTACGTTTGTTTGTTTTGTAAACTGCTAAATGTGCTTCAAGTGAAAAGCTTAATGATGTCACTATACTCCTTAGGTTGCAGAAGAAGACAAGGAAGAGAGTGAGGAGGAACTAATCTTCACAGAGAGCAACAGTGAAGTCTCTGAGGAGGTGTGTACAGAAGAGGAGGAGGAGTCTCAAGAGGAAGACGAAGAAGAGGATGAAGAGGACAGTGAGGAAGAGGAAGCGACAATGGAAGCCACAAAACATATTAATGGAACTATAAGCTACAATAGTGTTAATTCTGATAATTCTAAGCCAAAGACATTTAAAAGCCAAATAGAAAATATAAACTTAACCAATGACAACAGAGGAGGAACACAGAGGAACACAGAGTCGCCAGCTGCCATTCACCCTTGTGGAAATCCCACTGTTATTGAGGATGCTCTGGAAAAGATTAAAAACAATGACCCTAATACAACAGAAGTTAATCTGAACAATATTGAGAACATCACCACCCAGACTTTATCCCGATTTGCTGAAGCTCTCAAGGAGAACACAGTAGTGAAGACGTTCAGTCTGGCCAACACACACGCTGATGACGCCGCGGCGATAGCCATTGCAGAAATGCTCAAGGTTAACGAGCACATCACCAGCGTAAACGTGGAGTCCAACTTCATCACTGGCAAGGGGATCCTGGCCATCATGAGAGCCCTGCAGCACAACACAGTGCTCACGGAGCTGCGCTTCCACAACCAGAGGCATATCATGGGCTCCCAGGTGGAGATGGAGATCGTCAAGCTGCTCAAGGAGAATACCACGCTGCTGAGGCTGGGCTACCATTTTGAGCTCCCAGGACCAAGAATGAGTATGACGAGTATTTTAACAAGGAATATGGATAAACAGAGGCAAAAACGCATGCAGGAGCAAAAACAGCAAGAGGGGCATGATGGAGGAGCTACTCTTAGGACCAAAGTCTGGCAAAGAGGGACGCCTGGCTCTTCTCCGTATGCATCTCCGAGGCAATCTCCCTGGTCATCTCCCAAAGTTTCCAAGAAAGTCCACACTGGGAGGAGCAGACCTCCATCTCCTGTGGCCCCGCCTCCACCTCCTCCCCCTCCCCCTCCCCCTCTTCCTCCCCACCTGCTGCCCCCTCCCCCGCCTCCCCCTGCTCCTCCACTCCCAGAGAAAAAGCTCATCACCAGAAACATTGCAGAAGTCATTAAACAACAGGAAAGTGCCCAGCGGGCACTACAAAATGGACAGCGAAAGAAAAAAGGGAAAAAGGTTAAGAAACAACCAAACAATACCCTAAAGGAAATTAAGAATTCTCTGAGGTCTGTGCAAGAGAAGAAAATGGAAGACAGCTCCCGACCCTCTACCCCACAGAGATCAGCTCATGAGAACCTCATGGAAGCCATTCGGGGGAGCAGTATAAGACAGCTCCGGAGGGTAAGTCACCCCTAATTTAAGGTGAAAATTATTCAACGAGTTAGCCTCCACTGATGGGTGCTATCAAAATTGCCTCTCCAGATTTTTACTAATCTTTCAAATATTTGTGTATGTGAGCAAGCATATCACATGTGAGCATTAGGGATGGGTACACTGATTGAGAGAATTTGGACCAGTACAGTTGAGCCAACTTATTGTCTCAGCCAGGTTCACTTTATGATACTCAACAAATAAAATTTCAAGTTTCCGTAATTAAAAAAACAAATCAGGAAGTATTATCTACATTCTACAAGGATTCATCACTTGTCAGAATTTTCACCACAAAACTGCGAGTGATTCACCACCAAATTTATAGTGTGAATGCCACACTGGGATCATAATCTACATTCAAATTATTCTTAGGGAATACTGCTATAGGTAAACCTTATAGGTGGTGGTGATAAGAATGGTGATTTGCTTTAACATACATGTCACTTCACTGAAAGGCAATTCCCTGTTTTTGTAGGTGGAAGTTCCCGAAGCTCTGAGATAGAACGATCTGTAGAAGAGGACCCGGAAGTGTTTAGTGGTGTGACCTGAGGTGCATTGTGAGCTGTTTCCAAAATGCCTTCTTTAATTTGAAATATTTCCCAACTTCAAAGATAGTGTTACTGTGGAATTCCAAGGGGAATTCTGAGAAGCAATGAGCATGTTTCTTCTGTAAATATGAAAATAAACTTCTTTTTTTATGTCATAAGATCCGTTTGGCAGCAAGCCTCGGAAGATCTCTTTGCATCTCTGGTATCTCAGTTACTGAGCTCAAATCACTTAAAGAAATGTGTTATTATTTTTGTAATCCCAATAACCTTAGATTAAAGTTCTTTTTTTTTTTTTAAAGAGAAACTAATATTTTTCTGTGAGTTAATATATCTGCTGGGTATGTGTAATGTTGCTAAATATTAAAATCATTACGTTCTCACACCAAAAGGGTCCATGCCTTTAGCATTTGCTTTCTTTCTTCACGTCCAAGAAATTCTGGATAAATCTCTTTCTACAAGACTAAATTAAAGAACTTTCTGAACAGGCTGTTTGGAAAGTATGAGACAGATTTGGAGAAAGATACTTGTGTCAACATTTCCCCGGATTCAATGACATGCCAATCAGACTGCAGTTCGGGCTCCTGCGTTTTCCTAAATCCAAGGGACAGCCATAAGCCAGTCTAATCTCAGTACCGATCAACAATTTCTGGAAAGGCTAATGGGGATGTTAAAGTTTTGTAGTTGGAGCAAAGGAATGCTCAGGAGATGGCAGAAGGTAAAGATGAAGTTACCCTGGTGCAGGTGCTGAAGAACTTGCAGACCTCCCCTTGGACTCTCCTTGAACATCACTGGCTCGCTAATCTGAGCTCTATTTTTCTTTCTTTTAAATCCTTACATTCCCGTGGCTCTCGCTCCCAGCCTTTGCTTCCCCCATTCTTCGATCTCTTCATGTCTTTCCTCCCTCTCTCTTCTCTCCCTATTCCCTTCTCTTCCTTCATTTCTTTTCTTGCCCTAGGCAAATCTGAGTGATGCTAACATCCATAAAAGTACACTTGAGGACCTAGGCTTGTGTGCTCACAATTCCAACTACAGTCCCACCTCTTCCCCGGTCATTCAAGAGACATCTGAATTCAAATAAGAGAAACATGCTTCCCAGATCTCCGTCCCTCCATTCTCCTGATCTTTTGAATCAACTCCGATTCCTGGGGTCACTCATGTCCTGCAGGTTCTCTGAGACATCCAGTCACTAATGTTCTGCCTTATGGCCAGAGCTTTTAATTCTTTTCAATCAAGAGGATCATGTTTTGCTTACAAATATCTCTAGTAATTCTCAGGATTATTTCTTCTGTTCATCCCATCTCTTAGTAAGAACAGCTGGAGTCAAAGAAGATTCCAGAGGCTGTAAGTTTAGTCAGTGCCTGGGATTAACATTAGGAGGCAGTAGATGAGGGTCATTTTCTGAACCAAGTTATTTTGTGTACATTTCATGGCATTAAGAGGTGTGCTTCCCGTTTGATAGGTGAGAAATGGAGGAGCAGAGTTAGCACGTGAAGCTGGGCACCACTGACTGCAAAGCCTGGGCTCTTGGGTACTACTCCTCATTGCTACCACCCAGATGCTAGTCTCCCGATGACCCTCGCTCCCAGACACTTAGTGTAAGTTGTCGCTTCCCGTGGTGGTGGCTTCACTATTTTCACCCTTTCCATTAGTGTGCAAAATCATATTTTATTTAGGGTTAAAGATGTGTGTATGATTGTATTCCTGTGTATATAAATCCAGAACAGAAAACCAGACCCTCCAGTTTTCCTGACCTCTGCTTGCAGAAACAGGCTGTAGTACACACCTAAGGTGAGGAGTGAGAGAGAAAAGGCCCAAGAGGAAAGGATCCTGATAAACCACTTAATTAATAAGACCACACAGGACTTCCTCAAGAAGGAGAGAGCATCTGGTAGTGTTTGTGTCACCAGAAAATGCTTACCTTGTGGAGGCTGGATAAGTCTTCTCCCCAGAAACAAGTGCCTAGAAGACAAGTTCCCCCTTCTCATTGCAAAATGCTGCCTTGCTGGATGTCTGTGAACCTTAGGATGACAAAGTGACTTACAAGGCATGTCACAAAAGTGGAATATAGATATGGACCCTCGAAGCTCACCAAACTGTGTATTACAAAGTTCAGAATAAAGGCAAGTATGATACGGTCAGGTATCCAGTGAGCACATTAACTATTACAGAGAAACAGTTGGCCAGGGTCCACCCAGTACTGCAAAAAGACAGGGCACTATGACAGTCACCATACAAAGGCCTGAAAACTCACAAAGCTGTTGTGAAAACTAATTAGTTCATCTTCTATAAAAAGCATTCAGCTCACTGAAAGACTGCCCAAGATCAGATGGGGTATTTAGATGATGATTTATATGTGCACATTGGTCTCTGAAAAAACACCTCATCCTGATTTGAAATGGGGCCAAAAATACCAAGTCTCACCCTGCTTCCCAGGCAGTGCCCCATGGCTGAAGGTGTTTAATAACTCTGTGTCAGCAAGATCTTGACTTATCGCCTGCCCTCAGATACTACCAAGGAGTTCGAAAAGGCAGGAGGAACACCATTCCTTGTGTACACTGAGGTGCTTCAAAGACCAGAGTCAAGCAGTAAGTTCTTTCAAAGATTTCCTAATGCCCTCCTTTTATAAATAAGCCTCTCAGGTGCATGTGTGCACAGAGAGGGAGAGAGAGAGAGGGAGAGAGAGGGGGGAGGGAGGAGGAAGAGGAAGGGAGGGAGAGAAAGAGAGTTGTCAGTAAAGTTAACAATCCCTTTCTTCTGTGAGGGTCTTAAGGCAGACTTTTTATTTGTTAATCACCAGATAACATGATATAAACAGGTAAGGATTGCTCTGAAACTCAGAACAAGGGCACTGCCATCAATGCTGACTTCCACAAGTATTTTCCAAGTGCTTACTACAAATCCATTCTTTCAAACAAGCTGGTGTTCATTAACCTGCATTCCAATGCCAGGAGATGACTTCAGCATTCCTCATGCACTGAGTACTTACGTATCCAATGGTTAAAAGCACACAGTACTCTGCGGTGCTGGGAATATCACTGAGTCAGAAGCATCCTCTACATCAAAGCTGTGGGAATCCCAAGGGCGTCAACCCTTTCAGGAGGGTCAAGCCCTTCTTTAATTGACAAGTTGTTCAAAAACAGGCATTGGATAGCTTTTGTCAGTGAGCCACAGACTCTTTACCTGCAGTAGACATAGATAAAGGAGAGCTTCTTGGAAACGCTGATAACATGTTACCAGACTTAAAACAAAAAAGCAAGCAAGCAAGCAAACAAACAAAAACCTCCAAAGTTCAATGATGTGAGATGACATTTCAGTTTGAGGGTGGTATAGAAAGTAGCCAAGTATCAAGATTTTATGTTATTTATTCTGTAAAACAACAATTTGATTTAAAGTCAGCATTTAAGTGGATTTTTCCTCCACTTACACTTTCCAAAGCTGGGGTGATGGTTCAGTTGGAAATGTGGTTTGGCACTCAGAGCCTGCATAAAATGCCTGGTGTGGTCATCCCAGCACCAAGAGTGGGAGACAAGATCCTGGAGGCTTGCGGGCCAGCCATACCAGCCAAACAAGCAAGCCCCAGGCCCCTCTTTGCTTCTTGGAAGTCATTCAATGGGGATGCACAAATGATGTCCAGAGCAAAACCAGCATTGATGGGGTTGTCATGAGCAAACAGCATTGAGGTCCTTGTAGTATCTTGGCTCCTCACAGTGAAGGTTAGTATTGCAGTTGCTACAAAAAGGAAGGGGGGCACAGCCAAGTCTTGGCACAGGGTATACAAGCAGCTGAAAACAAGTTAGTTGTGTTCAGTTCACAAATTCAAAGTTGGTATGCTGGTTTAAAAGGATAATGGTTGAAATCTGAGGATATAGGATTTGTCTCAGTCCCATACAGGGTAAAGTCTATTGACAGCCTTTAAGTTTTCCAGTGAGTGCCACTGGGGAGCAGCCTGGTGAGCATTTCTGTGCACACATCTCAAGGTCCTTTTCAGTGAATCCACATTGTTCCCATGTGTAGTCTGTGGCAATGATGGGGATACAGCTCTGATGCTGCATAGGCTCTACTAATAGAGTAGAAAAAAGCAAGTCCTTACAACTGGAAAATGAAAACTTCGTTCTCAAAAGAAGCCATCCTGAGGTAAGCTACCTAATCTTTAAAGCCAAATGTTTTGAGGTCATTAAGCAAATTTGCACCTAAGCCCAAGTCTTTTTTGACTGGTTCTTCTGCACTGGATTTTTAGACAATAACTTTGTTCCCAACTGAAACATTGTAATTAGCTGTAGGGTAATTACCCCCAAGTGAATGTTTGTTAACAACATAAACATTTTGGAGTCATAGAATTAAATTTTAAAAATCAGGCTCTCAATTGAATAGCATTCCAATCCACTCTCATCAGAGTAAGCAGTCATTGGCATGAGTACTAAACTTCTCTCCCTGAATGAAATCTGATGACCCATTACTCACTGTTACATAAACAGTGACAAATGGTCTAAAGTCACTTTAGGTTACAATTTTGCAAGTTGTCTTTTGAAAGTTTATCACAACATAATCCTCATCCAAAATAGGATTTAGAATGTCATTACCCAAGATTAAAAAGCAGCAATAATGATGATGATGATGATGATGTTATGATGAAGAAATTAAAGAGACCAGAAGTCCTTGACCTAGATGGAGAGTTAGCAAATAAACTACACTAAGAAAAGTTACAGGAAAACCACATTTGTTTATACCTATTTGTGAATGTCTTCCTAGAAGTTACTTTAGCCTTCTACAGCTTCTGCCTTTTCAACACATTCCCAGCTGAGAGATGTTCAGGCTGCAGACCAGCAGACAGCAGAAAATATCACTTCAGAGGAATTAAGGCAATATCAACACTACTTCTCTGAAAGCTGCCAAGAAGCTCTGGTGACTCTTCAGACACTCAGAGCACTTGACCACAATCTTAGCTGTCAGAACTCAAGATGAATTAAGTCATTTTCCTATAGAAAGTGTCCCTAGTAAAAACTGCCTTTCAATAAACAAAAAGAACCCTACAAGCCCCAAACCAAAATCAAATTAAGTAACAGTTGGCTGAAACAGATGAAACCAAACCTCTCTGTAAAAACTGGCATTTAGTTGCTAAAAAATATGGAATTGGTAAGAAATTCTTAAGATATACTGCTAGAGTTTATTTTAAATTCACAAGAAGGACCCTGAGGTAATTCCAAATATATTCTTATGCAATTCTTATGTAACTGATTATTAGGCATTTGAGATTACTCAAACATGAGTTACCTAATCTGGCATTGCAAATGGAGAATTTTAACTATGATAGAATGGGGTCAGGGATGATCAAATCAAAGAGAAAAGTATTTAAAAATAATAATTACAAAAGTAATATATTCATTCTAATAACCTGGACCATCCTAACCTGAGAACTCACTTCGAGGCTGTTGGTTTAGCTTTCTGGTGCATTTTGTTTTGTTTTGAAAACAGAGCATGATGACAATTCCCTCAGATCTCTTTATTGACAGACGCATGAGAACCCCAGAGCTTCTCCATCTAAAAGTACTAAAGTGACATTTCCACTCCTTACCTACATCACTGATGAGAGCTAAGGTCCCAAGGTCCCAAGGCAGTCAGGATCCGGGTTTGTGCTGATTATTTAGCTTCTGCAAGTTTCATTATTACGGCTAAAAACACGATAGGCCACCTCAAGGACGCTCAGAGAAAAATCTACACCACGATTTATCTTTGTTAATGTGAAATGAACACACGGATGTACATCTAATATTTAGTGTCAATCATCTGGTTCTCACTTCACTAATGAATGTGTTTCTGTTGCTCTTTCTTGATCATGAACACACCTCCAATCCTGGGTCAAGGTAATTTACTAAAACGTGCTAAGAGTCAGAAGCAATTTAAAAAAGGTTCCTCAGTAGTCTGGGTATGGTGGTACATGCCTTCAATCCCAGCATTTGGGAGGTAGACGCAGGAGACCTCTGAACTCAAGGGTAGCCTAGTCTACATAGAAGTTCTAAGACAGTCACAGGTATGTAGACTTAGACTCACACCCCCCCCCGAAAAGTTCTCCTGTGGGGTTAGTATTATATATGGTCATGTGAATTTGACCTATTACCATGATCTTATAGAGCACTGGTTCTCAACATGAAGGTCGCGACACCTTGGGGCATCAAATAACCCTTTTCCTAGGGGGTTGCATATCAAATATTTACATTACAATTCATTAACAGTAGCAAAATTACAGTTACAAAGTAGCAACAAAATAATTTTATGGTTGGGGGTCCCCACAACATGAAAACTGTATTTAAAGGGTCACAGCATAAGGAAGGATGAGAACCACTATTATAGTAAGTTCATGGAATGAGAGTTCCTTCTGGTGTTTGCTTCCAGTTTATAGTAACAGTAATTACTTCTAATGGCTTGCTTTATTGTAAGTCAAATGTGTATTCAAGCACCTTTGTCTTTAGTTTAAAAGACATTGGACACTTGGGAGGTTATGAAGACAGGATACAGCATGCTTTCTCATGTCTGTTTCTTCCTACTAAATTAACTAGTTCACCATGTTATAAAGGGGGGGGGGGAACAAGGATGGATGGATAGGAAGTGGGAGGCTAGTGTGGAGGAGGGAATATGGGGAAGGGTAGCCCTGGGTCTCTAGAGAAAGCCATTTGGAAACTTACCTCTGGAGAAGCTTCCTAAAATACATATATGTAAAGTAATTTAAATGGAGGTTATAAAGTGGGCAACAGTAACCCAAGGAGGCACCATATGCTGCCATAAACCAAAAGCCTGCCAATGTTGGCTAATGGGGTTCCATAGACCTTTAGTCAAAATCAGTATTGCTCCCCAGTGGACACTTCCCAGGATAATCCCTTTTTTACCACATGTGTCTCTTTCCACATGACATACAAGGTATGCTTTACTTCCCTGTTTCTTGTCTAATAGATTGAAGTGCATGCAATCAAATCAGAATGTCCCTTCTCTCAGTAAAAACCTAGGACATTGGGTTTAAATGTCCATGCTGTTCCTGGGCTCCTTGGAAGAACTCCCAGTCTTTGACAGTGCCTCTGTTGATTAAAGATCAGATACTCACTTTGCAAACTACTTTTCTTTCAGGTGGGTTTATTATAAGAGTTTATAGAATACTTAAGTCTAAGTAAAAACCATACCTACTAAGGCCTACAGAGAAACTAATGAAATAATTTGGATGTACAATCAAAAGTTCAACCTCATTTCAACTCCTACGTACCTTGTGAGACTAACCATCTGGGCAATGTAGGGTGACTGGCATCACTGAGCCAAAACAACAGCACATGTTCCGGGCAAAGGCTGACTCTTCCAGCTTTTATGGGCAGAGATAGGCAGATGCTAGTGGCTTCTATCAGTGCTCAGTTAGATGAGGTGAAATGTGTAGCCACAAACCTATACAAATCAAGAGCATGTGCTCCATCATATCGTAATGAGCTGCTTACTAAATCTTTTCTAATGGCTTCTCAATTTCAAAAAGTATTTTTACGTGTTTGTTGTTTTTGGTTTATGTATGTCTGTGTACCACATGAGAGTCTGGTACCGGAGGGACACTGATGAGACGGTAGCATTTGTGAGTTCCCTTAGAACTGGAGTTACAGACAGTTGTGAGACTCTTATGTGGGTGCAGGATACTGAACCTGGGGCCTCTGGAAGAGACAGTGATCTTAACCTCTGTTGTCTCTCCAACCCCAAGTAATTTTTCTTTCTTTAAAAGCCTGTATTAAATGACAAGAGATAATGAGAGAAAGCTCTGCTGTAGAGTGGAGATGTGTGCCAAGCAAGGTAAAACTCTCAACAGTCCTTCTGTAGAGGATTCCCTGTTAGCTCCTTATGGATATGCTGTAATAATCTCCTATCCCTAAAGCAGTCGCTTTAGGGATCTTTGTCTAGATAAATATAACAGGACAGGACAATTCTAAGGCTCACTGCTCTTAAACCATTCTTTTAACAGTTTAATGCATTAAGTGCTCACATTTGTACCACAAAAACAGTTTCATAGAACAAAAAAGTGTTCTGTTACCTTCTGTACTCTGGATTGCAGCACAGTTTTCACCTTCAGACTCCAACTTGGGCCAGGGTCAATGGAACAAAATTTCACACTTATCAAAGACTAAGCTTCTGGTTTAAATGAGCATCACCTCTAATACTGTCTATAATACTGCGTATTATAGAACTATGTATCACACGAACCACTATGTTAGGTATTTATTAAATTCCTAGTGAAGTCCAGTATCACTCCGTCTGGAAGATGGCTTGAAAGAGTCCCAACAGCATGAGCTTGAACTGTGAATGTTCTATGTAGAAGCACTGTACCACAATGGCTTCACAGTAGGTGCTGAGTTGCTGCCAGAATTCTTTTACTCAGCAGGTGTACTTAATGACACACTCTACCTCTCAGGACATACAGTGCTGGAACCTCAAACATTACCTGTCCCTTCTGTGCACTCTCAGCTAGACTCAACAATTAAAATTTTGTTTATTTTAACATCTTAATAAACAAATGAGACACACTATTTTATTCTATTTGGGTCAAATTAATTTTATTATGTTCCATGATGAATTGCCACCAGTGCAACATCTTATTTACTATACATTTCAAAAAAAATTCACATACTAAACAAAATTTCAGTTGATAAATGGAATTGAATGATTGAAAATCTTTATGAATTTCATAATACAATATGTGGCTAGCTGAAATTGTCTATCACATAGCATTTAGATATAAAAAGCCTCATGCTAGTTTGTTAAACGCAAAGGCTACCAGACAAGCACATAGCTGGATATATCCGTGAGGCTTCCAGATGACGCACAGGAATAGATAGTGCCACCCATAGTGCAAGACTGGAGGACAAGGCTGTACAACTGATACCTTACTCAGAGTGGATTAGTCTTCATGCCTGGACTGAACCCCACAGCGGCTGTAAATCAGATTTTACATAAAAATAAAAAGCAAACAGAAGCGAAACCTTTTTCTGTAAGAAAAAGAATAAACTCAATTTTACCTTTGGCAAATAATATACCCCCACCCCCACCCCCATGTATATGCAACCCAAAGGACTCAAGAGTCTCTCTAGACAGGCTTCTGGTCAAACATCAAATTAGCTGGAAAAATCCCAAACTTCTTGGCCAAAAGGTAAGGGACACAGAATTGGCATTATCTCAAAGACATTTTTAGGCATTAAAATTTTTTATTCATGTCTAAAAGAAAAAGAATGTGAAAGTCTGGTGCTATTTATTTAAAGTAATTTTGACCTGCAGAACTCCTAATTGTATGGGTAGCAGCTGTCCAGCCTCGTCTGTACCAGTCTCACAGAGCTCAAGCCACATGAAAATGACAGTAAGCAGAAAAAAGTTCCTAGTAGCAGAGAGCACTGTTTTTACAGGAAACACAAACTTGAGAATCTCTCCAATGTGCTTTAATTACTCTTGTAAAGAGGGTAACATTCTTTGAATAACTTAACTATCTTACTGCATCACTGCTTCGAGCAACTAAACCTTTTAAATTATTCCTGACAATAACTAGATGCATGGTCTCTAGAGGTTATATGATAAACTGGTTAAAATTCAAACCATATCTCACAGGTCCAGCCTGTCAAGATCATGTCAATACTAGATTTTGGTCGGTATACTTCTAGATAGCATAATTTTAGTTGATACTGTGACTATAATGAATACATTTGAAGCTACATTCTGCATACAACTCAATGTGAGAAAAAATACGTCTGCACTTAGATCAGATAATCGTCTACCTAAAATTTATTTAAAGTAGGTAGGTAAGATAATTATCACTGTAAATAAGAAACAGCCACCTTTATGCAGATTAGCGTACTGTAAAGAGGCAAGGGAACCCTAACTTTAACATACCATGTAGTATGCGTAACAACTGTGCAGACTGTAAAGTTTTATTTTATTTTATTTTTTTTTAAAAATCTATCAAATCAGTTATGTATTCTAAGAAATTTGTCATTGGGACGATCAATCTTTTGTAACTCTACATGTGGTACTTGACAAAAACCTGGAGAAGCCATCAAAGTAAAAACATAGAGTATATGCAAAGGTTAGCGTTTGTGCATACTTTTGCCAAAAACTCTGACTCTTACCGTTGGTTCTTCTGAATACAGCAATGCACACAGAGTGCCAAATACAAAGGTAACTACCTTCCATTTTAGCACTGTTCTGATACCACTTTGAGTCAAATACGGGCAAGACAGTTGTTCATGATGTATGAAACTACCTCAAAAAATGCTACGTTAATCTATTTTTGGGTGTGATAACAAGAGTTTAACTCTTTATTAAAAAGAGCCTGTCACATTTGCCACAGCATAAAAGTCACCTTGGTCAGGACAGGCACGTGAGTGAGGGCTCGTCAGGGCTCCTGCTTGCAGATGGCACTGCTTACCAATGGCAGGCAGTACTGCACTAGAGCTGTGCTACCGGCTCTCTTCAGCAGCATCTCTGTAGTGATTTTAAGCAACACATCATACTAGAATTTGAAAAACTTTATCAGTGTAGTGGTGTCTAGAGAATTGTGCAATGTATCAGCTTCAACATTCATATGTGGCATCATATTCAAAATGAAGGGGCTAAAGAAACTAAAGTTTACATCGCTTGAAAAAGAATGTAGTACTATACTAAATTTTATTAAGAAAATTTAGGTACAGAAAAAGTAGGGTATGAAAATAGTGTTCTCCTTCTGGCATTCTAACTAAATTACATTAAGGTTTGTGTCAGTTTCACACATAATTAAACTCCCCTGTTGATGGAATGAAAATATTCACAAATCACGTGAGCATCCTGTTGTAAACTTGCACACAGCAACAGGGAGTAGCTTTATATAAGATTATAACAAACCTTTACAGATTAAATGAGGTATTGCACAGATTAATTAAAAAAAAAAAAAAGCAAAAAAGGCAACAAAAATATACAGCAAATTGGTAGAACATTTACATGATAATTTTACAGATCAATAGACAGGAAGTAGTGTTTAGTATTTCACCTTAAAAATATATATATAATATATAGATCAGTCTTCCCACTCATCGTCATCCTCAAAATCTTCTTCTTCATCGTCATCTTCATCTTCATCTACAAATAAACCCCGAATCAGGAGTTAAGTACACATAAATAATTCTCAAGTCATTTTTCCAACTACCCAACTCCTAACACAAACATTTAATTGCTAAAATCTAGTTACTAAGATGGTTTAAAATTAATCCAATAAAATCAATTGACAGGCTACGGAGGTCAAAGATGAGGAGACCCACCATTTAGGTCTCAGCCCCTTAGTACCTGCGTGAAAAAGATTTTCACCAGCATGTCTTTAATGAGTCAAATGAAACTTGTGCTAGTTTTCTGAATTTTGGGTTCACAGAGTAATTCGCAAACTTAGAATTTTAGTTTTTTTCCTCTTGCCACAATCTGCTTTTCTTCTTTGACTCCAGTTACCCCATTTTAATGACACCAACATTCCTTCAGGTGAACAGGCATATGAGTTATTAATAATTCTTTTTTCCTCTCACTCCATCAAATCTCTCCCGTTTTACCACAGTCCACACCTACTGCAGGCTTTATTTTTTTGCCTCAGTTATTGCTGTTCTCCAGCAGATTCACTTCAGAGCAGGTGGAGGAAAACTTTTAAGTCTAAAATGTCACGTTCTTCCTTTTCAGCCTCCTGTGGCTAGCTCCTACTGTCTGGCCTTACTCCCAGTTCTCTCTGAAGCATCACACATGGCCTGCCCAGCCCTCTTGCCCTCCCTCCCTCCTTCCCTGTCCTTCCATTTACCATTTCTGCTACAACCTCTGCCCTCTCTGTCCCCTACCCTCACAGACCTTCTCCTCCATATTCATCACTAGAAGCAGCGCTTTCCTGTCTCACCACTGAGATCCCACTCAGAACCACCCTTGAAAGAGGCGTTTCGTGACCATCCTGTATCTCTCCCCAGAATCACTGTCTCCTCCATTTCCCCTTCCCCATAATTCTACTACCTCAGTTTCTTAGACTCTCTTCAGTCTCGAATACAAGGTCCACAACAGCTAAGACTTGGTCTGCTCCGTATCGGAGGCTCCCAAGCAGCACTGTACTGTACTGTAGAGGTGTTCAGTCATTACTCTCTGAATGAACTCAGATTTGGACGGCATCCAATTCTATGAGCACACATCCACTGTCTGTCAACTTTCCGTATCTATACCTCATAAAACTTATGAAGTTTATGGGATGATATTAAAACAATGCAGAGCCGGAAAGTACGGCTGGTATGATACTATGTACATGAGCTAGATAAAAACAGAGTATCTTCTGTTCCCCTGTAAGACTGCCCAGTATCATCACCTGCAAAGTAGCAGAAGGTAGAGAAAAGCAAAAAAAGGCTAGCCTCCTCTTCTCTAGCATTCCATTTTTTGTTTGTTTGTTTTTCAAAACAGGGTTTCTCTGTGTAGCCCCGGCTGTCCTGGAACAGACTGTAAACCTGGCTGGCCTCACATTCAAAGATCCACCTGACTCCTCCTTCCAAGTGCTGGGATTAAAGATGTGTGCCACCACAGCCTGGCTTAGCCTTCCAAGTTTTAAAATAAGGTCTTTTGATCCAGTATTAACTGATTTTTGTCCAAGATGAATGAAAATAACTTAACTGTATTCTTCTGCAGGTGGCGATCCAGTTTGCTAGCATCTTTATTCAGAAAGTTGTCCTTTTTCCCCTGGGTATTTTTTGTCTATCACTGTGTTTATCTCTGGATTCCTCTACTGCCTGCTATTGGTCTGAGTGTCTATTTTTGTACCAGTACTACGCTGTCTTAGTCATTTAGATGTTATTTCCAGAATATTACAGAAATGAGATTGAGAAATCTCAAGTCTTGTTTAGTGGCTGCTTGTCAAAGATTCCACCGGCATTTCCCAGTACAGGAAATGAATTCATCACTTCCTACACAGTCTTTCTTCTTCTAGCTTATGTATGGCTACGGTGCCCTGGTATGTAATAAACTTTAGGCAGACCAGTCACTGAGGAAACAATGTGATTAAATATGCTGTGAACTCATACCAGTGAGCTGCACAATTAGTAGACAAAATGGTCACAAATGAGAAATAACCAGAAGCCACAGAGCCTTTCTGTTTATCAGATACAACAGCACCCCGTTCCCTCACCCGCTCGCTCCCATGGAGATCATGAGAACATACCTGAGGAATGAATGGCTTTGCTCCTTTTCTGCATCACTTCCATCAGAGCACCCACGATTCCTGAAGTCGGTGCGGGTGTGGGTGGTGTGGACTCTTGGCCATCAGATACCTTGGAAATGAAAATTATTAAACTCAATTATAAATCTCTGGCAAAGAATCTGTGTGGGGCAGGGAGACGGCTCAGAGGGCAGAGTCCTAGTCATATAAGCACTGGGACCTCCTGTAGCACACATACAGCCAGGTAAAACAGCTTATCTGTAACTGGAGTGCTAGGTGGGAAGTGCTCTTAAACCTTTAAAAGATGATGAAATGATCTTGCTTTCTGTAAGTCAGAGAATCCAAACTTTATATACCATCACTGCTGTGAAGTTTAGAGTTGGAACCTCTTTCAATTTTCTGGAGTCTAATTTTTTTATTACTATTTTAAATTTCAAAGTATAAAACTTTAGTGTATACTTTAAGTATGCTCTCATTTTCATACAGTTACTAGTTACCAAGATGACTGCAATTGCTTCCAAACAGGGCTATTATAAATTCCCCTTAGTTTAGTAGGTAGTTTCTTAAAAGTATCTTTTATTTAAAGTCTAGAACAATGAATTGCAAACATACTATAAGATTCCATCTACATGAAATTTAGAATTAGACAAAGCTAGCCCAAAGCTATCAGATCAGTGACTTTTGGAAGCATAAGGTATCTTTCTATGGTAACAGATAACTTATATTTTTATGTTAAGTATGGATTTCACAACTACAGATATTCATCCAAAATATGTACCTTTTTTTGTACATTGTAAAAATTAAAAAAGGTAAAAGAGTAAGCCTCTAATATAGACATCTTATAATGAGTTGTGGTGAAAGCCCATAGTAGCAAAAACAAACAAATCAAAATAAAAAGGTCACATCACTTACAGATTTCAACTGAATGCCCTGTCGTATCTGGTCTAAAAGCGCATCCCTTCCTGAGCAGGACACAGGCCGACTATTCTGTTCCACTTTTTTGAGCTGAGCACCCTCTCTAATTTGATCCAAAAGAGCTGCTTTGTTTCCCGAAGGAGCTGGAACTTGATGGTCACCATCAGAAGGCAGGCCAGGGGGAGGTGGTGGCCCTGGTGGAGGCGGAGGTGGTGGAGGAGGTGGCGGTGCTGTGGACCCTGCCATCAACAGAGGTGGAGGTGGCGGCGGCGGGCCTGAAGGTGCTGAAGAGGGCAGTGCTGGCGGTGGAGGAGGGTACATCCTGTTTGGAGGGGGTGGAGGAACGACAACACCAGGCCTAGAAGGAGGTGGAGGTGGAGGGGCAGCAGTAGGAGCTCTTGAAGGTGGGGGAGGAGGAGCCCCCCTTCCACCACGGGCAGGAGGGGGAGGAGGGCCTGAGCTATGAGGAGGGGGAGGAGGAGGGGGAGGTCCTCCTCTTGAGGGTGGAGGAGGCGGTGGTGCTGAAATAAGAGCAGAGAAAAACAATGAAAGCATAAACATTTAATTAAGCAACTTACTTAACATACAGAGCTGTGGGACAGCTCAGCAGTAGCAAGCTGTGTTTGCCTTGCATAGGTTCCCAGTTGAGTCCCCAGCACCTATATCAAACAGCTCACAACTTCCTGTAACGCCAGCTCCAGAAGTTCTGATGTTCTCCCAAACTCTGCAGGAGCCCAGATATGTACAGCCGTTCATGGCATTGCACATGGCATGCAATTGTACAAGAAAATGACGGGGCTAGTTGGTAAAACTTTGTCTAGCATGCTCTAGGGTTGATCGCCAGCAACCCACATGCACACACGTAAGCACATTTAAGAAAATATATTTTTCTACCTTGTATAACATGTAATTAAACACTGCTTGTAAGCAGCTTACATTGATAGTAATTAATGACAACCTTCCCTTTAGAATTACATATTTAGGTTTTGCATAAATTTAGATACAAATTTTATAGTATGGCAAAATTTATTAGAATTTATTAACATCAGAGTTAAACCCAAACATAACACTTTCTTTCAAAACATGGTTTCATTATCTAATTTACATATATCCTTTTACTTTATAATATAGTGTTTAATATTGCTAAATATTACTAGACATGGTATTACCAGAATGTGGTTGTTTGGTTAAATGTTCAATTACTTATTTAGATCTGAATTATTAAGAAACATTTTTTATAAACTATAAAATTACACTGCAGTTATTAATAAAAAATTATCGCTATCCCAGTAGCCATATTTCTATTCTTAGTCTACTTAAGTGAAGATGTAAGATAGATTAAGAAAACAAATCCAAAAGTACAGTAACATCAAAATACACTGGAAATAGGAGTAAATCCTTTAAGGATTAAATCTTGTATTGCTAGAGACATGATTTTACCAATGACTTATACAAATCAATGTAACATTAAGCAATGCATCAGTTCTTCACTCATCTAAAATCTGATTGGAGAACTGACTTTCTGGGGTACAGAGAGATCTTGGGACCCATAACAGCAATATACTTAGCTCTGTAAGGTGTACATGGTACCTAGTAACATTATTTAACCTATGCTACAGGCATCTGCCTTAGTACAATGCTACAAGAGGAAAGGAAGGAGCCCTCACAGTGCTGGCACTATTCTGCTTTATGTATATGAGTGTTCTGCCTGCATGAATGTGTTTGCCACGCATGCCCACGGATGCCAGAAGAGAATGTCAGATTCCCTGGAACTGGCGTTACAGCTGTGAGCTGCCATGAAGAAAATGGGAATCAAGCCTGAGTCTTCTGGATGAACAGCCAATGTTCTTGCCTACCATGCCATCTCTCTAGCCCCCAGCACTTCTGTTGTCTTTTTTTTTTTTTTTTTTTTTAAAGTATAGAATAGAGTTTTATTCAGGGCATGGGGAGGGGAGCTAAGAGGGTAGTAGAGGCAGAGAAAGGCAGAGAGAGGGAGAGAGTGGAGAAGCAGAGGCTGGCCATGACCACTTGGGGGTGGGGGTGGGAGATGGGGAGAGGTAAGAAATGCAAGAGAGAGAAGCAAGAGAAGCAAGAGCCACTTCTGTAGTCTTAATTGACAGAAAACTTCACTGCATTTTTAAAAGTAAATAATCTGTTACCAATCCTTACTTTTTATTATTTGTACTCTATCTATTACAAACATATCACATTACAGGGACAAACATGAAAGAATTAACATAGAAGAGTAAAGACAGCGATTGTTAGGACAGTCAGATGCATCTCTAGCCAACTTTTAAGTGTTCACAAACACCAGAAAGAAAATGAGAACTGGTATTTTCAAATTAAAAAAAAAAAAAGTAATGAAGAAGACATGAAAGTTACAAAAAAGTATGCTTCTAATATGTGAATATATAAACACATATAATATATAATACTTACATAAATATAAACAAATATTCTTGGTTAATCTACAAGAATACTGAATCTTATAGGAGGGGAAAAATAACTTTATGTTCATGGTACATAAAAAGGCTAACACATATGAAAATTATTATTTCAGACCAACTTCAGTATTATTAAGAATACTAGTACATAATTATATTTCTTATGTAATAATTCTTAGGTAATTTCCTATGTGTAATTCTTCTGCTTCTAAGCAGAAAATATTAAAGTCATATACTATTACAGAATTCATAAAACATTTAGGAACTGATACCATGTTATCTAATAAAAATATAACAGACAAATGTTATCTAGGTATAAATTTATAGGAATACTGTCAAGTGTTTAAATGGATATATGATACTGTGCTCACTTATATTGCTCCAATCTTGTAGAGAAATTTTAATCTGGTAATATGGCTGCTCTGGCAAGAGATCACATCCAAAGACCTTCTAGGTCTATGTGATCTGGCTGGAATGCAGACACTCTCTTAGTACACAGCTTCAACCTCTAACAATGAAAGTAAGGCTAGTTTATAGAAGGAAGCAGCCATGTCTGAAAGTGTTGTTTAATTGAAGGGCAAAGTGACAATAAGAAAAAATTTGACAGAATGAGTAAGAGATAGGGTATGCCCACTCTCCCAACTCTCAAGAGAACAGCACAGGAAAGAGTCTACTTGAGAGCAACCTCTCTTGAGGGAGGAAGAGAAGAGGAGGGAAGAGGAGAAGGGAAGAGAAAGGGAGAAAGGGGGAGGGAGAAAGGGGGAGGACAGAGTAGTGTGTGTGGCAGGACAGTTTTATAGACAGGTTACAAAGAGAACAAACTAGACACAGGTGAAGACAGAACAAGCCAGAAAATAAGAATCAGAAGATTAGAACATATTGCCAAAGTAAGTAGGAAGCCAAGCAGAGAAATTCAGTGAGAAGCCAAAAGAAAGTAGTTTGAATCAGTCAGCTTGGAGAGATGTTTGGGCCAGAACAGCTGAGTTTAACCAGCCAGCCAGAGTTCAGAAAGAGCTAGAAATGATGAGTTTAGCAGTAAACCTCTGAGATGACAATTACATCTGGTGAGTAAAAATTACTTTTATACATCTTCCTTTATTCTAGTCAACATAAACATATTTTACAGAGGTTACTGAAAAAAAGCAATGGGTAAAGCAATTATAAAATAGTATAATTAGTGTCAGTAAAAACAACATGAGTGCTGTGAGCAAGTGTTTACTAATAGAGAACTTCAATAAAATCATCTGAATTAAAGACAATATTTATGCTCTGATTTATAGAAATGTATTTTTTTTTATTATACATGAATCTTTATGCACTGGGCAATGGAGACACGCATCTTTAATTCCAGCACTCAGGAGGCAGAGGTAGGCAGATCTCTATAAGTTCAAGGCCAGCCTGTTCTACAGAGAGAGTTGCAGGACAGCCAGGGTTACTGATATGAACCCCTTCCTTGAAAACCAAAAACCAAAAAAATACAAACATACAAAAACCCTTTATGCTCAAAACATTAGTTTTTGAAGACAGGACATATAAATTCTAACTACTCTAAAAAACAACACAGCAAATCATGCAAAATTCAGAGTAGTGGTCCAAATACTGTTCCACATACATACCGCTCCACTGTGGTGGACCTGAAGAACAGATTGTTATACGTTAATGGACTTAATACTTAAGAGCTACATACAGGGATATGATGGAAATCACAAATTTGCTTGTCTTTATAAATCTAATTTCATGATTTTATAAAATAAATGATAAAAGATTTACTAATTAAGTAGGTTAAGACAAATTTTATTAATCTCTCCATTCTGTTTTTCATACCTTTGAATTCTAACTTATATATGTGCTCACTCTAAAAATCATTAATTTATCTTTTTGTTCTTACTTAGAAAAAAAAATTTCTCTGGGCTGGAGAGACGGCTCATTGCCTAAAAGCACGAACTGCTTCAGAGGACCTCAGCTCAATTCTTAACCTATGTTGAACAGCTTACAACTGGCTGATGAAACTCCGGTTCTCAAGGATTCAATGTCCTCTTCTTCCTTCTGCAAGCACTACACTTACAGGCATAACCACCCTTTACCCCCACAATGCATAAACACATATTTACAAATAAAATATAAACAAAATAAAAATAGGTTCTTGAAATATAAAAATGTTTTATCTTGACATTTGGTAGCAATATGATTTTCAAAGCCTGTGACTTTTTGTTTGTAAGGTAACTCAAGAAAAGGCTTTGCAAACTGTCTTTAAAATAGCTATAACAAAATTAAAAGAAGACCCAGTTCATTATGATCCACTTTTCTTTGGGCACAAAGGACATAAGATCAATGTAGGTCTAATAATGCTGAGTGTGATTACACACTTACTAACAGAGGGGAGTAACCTTGAGCACCAGTGGTGCAGCAGAGAGAGGTCAAGATCTTCCTTTACCTGGATATAACAGTCATGACTGTACAGCTTGGAAAATAACTAAATGTAATCATAGATGTTTTAAAATCGACACCATTTCCAGGGTAATTTGTCTGCTAGTAAGATAAATTAGCCCAATATGAGTTTCTATTGAGTGAGCTGTGGTTACACAGCAGCAATGTGACCTTATGTTGTCTGCTTCCACACTGGCTCTAAAGACTCTCAAACCTTACTATGAAAGGGACAAACACATTTCAATCAAAAGCAGACAAGGGTAAATGAAATACCCACTTTCAAACGATAGTCAAATGCAAGGACACTTGAACTGGAGCTTTAGCTCAGCTAGCCTAGTGTCAGTACAAAGAGGAGAAAACTTGGTTCCAAACGCAGATGGTGTGATGTGCTGACTGTGACAGCAAAGGCTACCTATCATCCCTGCACCTGGCTGTCCAAAGTGTTAAGAAGCACCTAAAACAAAGTTCTTTAAACTACCCAACATCAAGGTTGTAAACTGTGGTCTCTGGAGCCAAGAGAAAGTATTATACTCTAGCCAAAACAAAGCAAAAATAAAAATAAATTTTAAAAAAATCTATATTTCAAAATAGAAAGGTTTTACATACTTTATATTCTGAAAATGTTTTTATTAGAGATTACACAGTGACTTTCATTCTAATAATCACATCATGTTTTTGTTTGAAGACAAGGTCTCACGATGCAGTTATCTATGCATCCTTTAACTCCATGTAGACCAGGTCGGCCTCAAAGTCACAGAAATCTGCCTGCTCTACCTCGCAGGTGCTGGGTAAGGTCATCTTCCCATGTCTAGCTCAAGGCTTTTTTTTGTTATACCAAAATAATGAAGGAGGTAGTGACACTGGGCTGAATTTGTCATTATAAACTCAAGGAGGGATGCATAGTTGTCCATCATAAAGCTAATCTTAAAAAATTGAAAAGGAAAAAACAGTCAAAATAGATCAAAAGTTACCTTGTCTTCGGAGTTCATTTTTAACAGCTTCTACCCCTCCTGTTTTTTCAATAAAGTCATAAATAACTTTAGATGTTTCTCTGTCTTTAAGCTGGGCCTCAGAGATCCCACACATATCAAAAAGATTCTTCAATTCTGGATCCAAATTATTTAGCTACAACAGATAAAACAACTTCTAAGTAGGCAATTGTGTTCAAAACACTCACAGCAAAATTTAAAATTTACCTATGTCCTTCTGAAGTTAAACTCATACACTTTTAAAGTGGTCATGTAATTTAAATATTAACAGTAAACTTTCTATTATGAAAGATAAATATGAGAGATTTTCTATTTTATCTTAACTCTTCCACACTTTCAAAGAGGGCATTCTATTCATCTTTTTATTAACCCACTCAAGACTAGATCTTGTGTTCATCTATCAACCTGTCCTAAGTAAGATTTGCTTTAATCCTGAATTACCACACAGTTTGAAAATTTGAAGCCAAGCACCTCTTTGTAGTCTCTCAGAGGTCCATGGTAGTACCTCAAAGAATAATCAAAGTTTAGAAACAAACTGGATTATTCTATAACTAGATACCAAAAATTTGAATGTACTATTTTTCCAATAATTTGACAGATATCCTTCTGACATCATTACTTAACAAAACTTAGTTTTTTCTCTTTGAATTCAAAGCACATAATGAAGAAATACAAAAATTTTCCCTTTAAAGTCCTTAGCAACTATGGCAGCGCAATACTATGAATTAAAACCTCAGCAGCATACACAAACACAGCACATTCATATTCTAATATATAATATTTAAAAAACTATAGATAAAAATCCAAGGATAAGCCATAGCATTCCTATGTGTTTTGAGTAATAGGAAATATAGCTTAAAAAGATACTTACATCAAAACCTGTGTTTGGATCCCATCCAACATGTCCAATGTGCCTAACACGGAAAATAGATAAAATTACAAAAGTAAATGCAAACATGGGCTTGTGAAATAATGCATAAAAATACTTGAAATCTGCTGTGTTTGGCCCAATTCTTTTGCTTCTAGACAGTTCTAACAGGTACCCTCCATGCTACTTATACATCAAAGTGAAACACAAAAACATTATTTTCAAGAACTAACTGAATAAAAACATAATTACATCTAATTTTTTAAGATAGAAAAGTAAACTATCAAGATTTATGGAACTAGACTGGGTTGGTAGCACACGCATGCCTATACACTTGAAATTCTAGGCCAGCTTGGGTGACACAGATTATCCAAACCGTCTCAAGATATCTCTAACTATTAAGAAGGACTAGACGTGGGTATTCTTCCCTGGAAGCCCGTTCCTTTGGAGTTCTTACTTTTCCCTATTTATTTGCTCTGTACAAGATAAAAAACACCACCACCACAACCCCACCAAAACCCAAAACTGATGAGCATACACACAGTCTCCATTATATTTTGGATACATGCCCCCGATAGGCTCATGTAGTGGAAACACTTTGTCCCCAGCTGGTGGTGTTATGTGGAAGGTGGCAGAACCTTTATGAGGAGTATATCTCCTTGCTAGGAGTCTATCTTTGGTGACAGACTGAAATTTTATAGCCTGGCCCCACTTCCTGTTTTCTCTGCATCCCAAATGCCAGGCTGCTCTCATACTCCTGTAGCCAAGCTTCTCCATCATGATGGCTGACCTCCCCTCTAGAAAAGTAACCAAAATAAACTTCCTCCTCTAAGTTGTTTTTTGTTGAATATTCTACCACAACAACAGAAAAGCAACAATTAGAAAGAACCTCCTAAGCCAAAATTGTGTAAGAAGTTAAAAATCCAGAGTAGCCCAGAATACATAAACAGAATGAAGATCAAGTTGGGTGCAGTAGTGCACACCTGCAACTCCACACACTGCTCTGAAAGTTTAGGTAGACGAACCCAAATGTAAGGCCAGCCTAGGCAGTATAGCAAGATCAGGCTTTTTCTTTTTTAAATGATGAGAACACAGAAGATGAGTCTTACTGGAAATTACTTGGTGTTCCAATATCTGCCTTGGTTAATCTCTTCTTTTTAGTTTTTCCTTTCTTCTTTTCTTTGGTGTGGGAAATGTTGTTGATTTGTGAACCATAAAACCTATTTGTTGTGATTTCTGGATTTTTTATGTCAACTGTAGCCATGGGTAGATTGGGACCTACAAAGAGAGCCAAAATGGTATGAGAGGCATACAATTTAAGAAACTAATTTTATTAGAATCATAATTTATAATTTACTGTATTTTACTTAACCTATGGCTGCTTACTTACAATTTAATATTAAATCTCATGAAGTATATTAATTTATATAAAATTTAATTGACCTGATCCCTTGGTTTTTTTTTTTCTTTACTGTAATTCTGATAAAATGATATATACAACATAAAAGTTATATTTCAACCTATTTACCCATAATTTAAAAAAAAAAGCTGTAAAATTTTTTACTGCCACCCCCCCAAACTGCCAGATTTCAGTCCTCTAATCTTTCCCACTAACATATAGGTAAGTTGGCTATCTGAAGGCACAAAGCTCAAATATTTAAAGTGCAAGAACTTCTAACACTGAGACCTGCAAAGATCGAATGGTAAAAGTACCTAAGAAGCCAGGCAGTGGTGGCACATGCCTTTAATCCCAGCACTTGGGAGGCAGAGACAGGTGGATTTCTGAGTTCGAGGCCAACCTGGTCTACAGAGTGAGTTCCAGGACAGCCAGGGCTATACAGAGAAACCCTGTCTTGAAAAACCAAAAAAAAAAAAAGTACCTAAGAACCTTTAAAGAATGTCAGGAACATCTTTAGGAGTGACACTAAATGATGTATTCCACAACTTGTCTATAAGTCACAAAGATTCTTTAAGAAATCAAAGTCTCAATACAACATTCAATTTAAAAATGATTCTTATGATCTCCGGAACTTTAAGCCAACACATTCTTTAATACACAATTCTCTGATAAATTCTTCTCTCAGGCCAAGTTTCCTTTAAGTTCATTACATTAATGACGATTTTCAAACTACTTCAAAATATCACTACTATCGATAGCAATCAAAGCTGAGACTTTTGCATTGGTTTGAATGAAACATATGTTTGAATACTTAAGTCTACAGCTGATGAAAACTATCGGGGGTGGAAGGAGGTGTGACCCTGTTGGGGGAGGAACGGCTTTGTTGAAGGAGGTATGTCACAGGAGGAGGACTCAGGTTTCAAAAGCCCATGCCATTCCCAGTTAGTTCTCTTTGCCTCTTGCTTTTGGAGCAAGATATAAGCTCTCAGCTCCCGCTCCAGTACCATGCTGGCCTATTTGCTGCATGTTCTCCACCATGATGGTTGTGGACTCTAACCCTCACTTTACAATCATACGCCCCAAATTAAATACCTTTTATAAGTTGCCTGTGTCATGCTGCTTTATCACAGCAATAGAAACATAATTAAGACAGGCAGCATCTTAGCTGCCTAGTGGAGACGTAACACTCTGAAACCGCTCTCACCTTTCCCTGAGAAGGGGGGCTTACTGTGCCCAAATTTTGTGCCAGCAATTAATATTAATATTAATTGATATTAATTAATATTGCTTTCTTCATGTAGGAAGGGCCTGGAATCATGGTACTAGGCTATGTGAAAACACGAGACACTGTATCTCTAATGAGCTTTCCCAATGAGCCTTTCCTGTAGACAACACTGTGCATACATATGCTTCCACAATTAAGTACTACTGTAAGATGCAGCCCACTGTTTGTGGCACCAGACAGAGATCTATGGAATTCATCCCATGTAGCCTTCTGTGCTTATTTTGCTTGCTTGCTTATCACTACACTGGATATTTTCAGTAAGAAAAACTATATATTAAGTCTCATGAATTCTCCTAGTGAGTCCCTAACTATGGAAGGTGCCTTATCAAATAGAAACCCTAATAAATTATAGCAGTGGTTCTCACCCTTCCTAATGCTACAACCTTTTAAATACAGTTCCTCATGTTGTGGAGACCCCGAACCATAAAATTATTTTTGTTGCTACTTCATAACCATAATTTTGCTACTGTTATGAATTGTAATGTAAGTATTTTTGGAGACAGGTTTGCCAAAGGGGGTCACAACCCATAGGTTGAGAACTGCTAAATTATTGGTTGATATGTAAGTCATCATTTAATATCACTTGACTAAAATTCTTCAATTATGTTGAAAATCTCAACTGTATTGGAATCATTAAAGTTATCTGAAAGCCTGATTTACATCTTATTTGGAAAAGCAACTCATGTATTTCTAAAGAAAGTTTAAGAATGAACAGGAAGCTAGGAAGGCCACTCTTGGCTCCATCTTTGAGTTTAAGATCAGACTGGTCTACATGAACAACAATAACAAACAGAAAACCAAAAGCGAGTGAGTGATGAGGACAGGAAGATACAAGCTACTCCTTCCTAATTCAAGACAACTGCCACAAGAAAAGAGGTCTCAATATGTTTATGGACAGCAGGCAGTTCATTTTAATTATAATCTTAATTTCAAATCTAAAGGAACTCAAGTTTTTGTTTAATTATAATGAAAACAGAACATTGTACTACTAAGGTCAGAGGGCTGAGAAACAGATAAGCACAGAGGCCTACTGAGGCAGATAACCAAATTACATTTTAGGACTACATATAACTTCTACATAAAGTGTTTTTTTAATAGTTATATTTTTAAAAGATTTGATAAGCTAACATAGCAAACCATAGTTAAGGTGTCCACTGCCACCTAGTGGTGACATATCAAAATGTAGTAAAGCTAAACTGTCAAAGCTACTGCTCTCCACACAATGGAGAGAGCCAAACTTGTTGGACTGAAAGAGCCATAATGAAAACTCCCATAATGTACCTTATCACTCACTACGATATGTGATATGTTGGTATACTATATATTTTTGTAAGTTGAAAAGGATGACTATATTGGCAATACTAGCAGCATAATTTTGCCCTTTAACAATACTATATATAAAAACAAAAACAAAAACCTCATTTATTTAATAAAAACAAGTTAGTACTACTACACCAAAAGGCTAAAACTATAAAAGTAAAAACTTAAAACCAAGAGCAGTCTTTAATGCCAGCTCTCAGGAGGCAGAGGCGGGCAGATCTCTGTGAGTTCAAGGCCAGCCTGATCTATATAGTGAGTTCTAGAACAGTCAGGGCTGTGTAAAGAGACAGTCTCAAAAACAACACCAACCCACCCATCCAAGAACAATCCAAGAAAGACAGGCAAATTATGAGTAACTCAGTAGGAATATTCAAATTGTATCTATTCACAGCGATTGATTAGGTGCCTGTTTACAAATACATGTTGTGCATACTGAAATAAATGTTTCCAAATTTTTTAATTATATGATTCATGCATCTATTATTTTAATATTTCAAGCTATTTTCTCAAAGTCAGATGCCCTCCTACAAGGCTTTTACAACTAGTACTCAATATATGCTCATCCTGACATCTATTAGGAGAAGCTTCTAAACTGCATTAAAGGTTCACAAGATTCAGCTATTTCTTTTGCCTCTGCCACATACCACCAGATTCCTATCTTGAGATGTGTTCACTCTCTTCTAAGTCTGTATTCTCGTTTAAAGTCATCTTAACATAGCAGTGATTAAGTGATCAATCAGGTCACTTGGAGACCCCCCCCCCATCTTAACAGAGGAGCAACTTATTTATCTATTCCTATTTTTTCATCTATTACCTGGGAGTAAATCAGAAGCTACTTCAGAAGATTATTGAACAATGCCTGGCAGGTGGTAAATGACAATAATGAACATTTATTGATCATTATGTTAGGCATTTTGATTATCTTTTATATCCCCCAACAGCCCTGTATGTTATTATTAGTTATATTTCCACATAAGAGACAAACTTTATCAAACTTCAGTACAGAGCAAATAATACTGAAGGTAATTACACATAAAAAAATTAAAAGGTTAGATAATAAAATTTAATATATCTATCTTTGGTTCATGTTTTGTATCTGGAAAATAGATTTAAGCTCAAAATTAACAAGCAATTTTTGTGTAAATGGACACACACCTCAATAATCACCAACATTCATCTTATATTAAGAATTTTGTATTATACAAATTTCCCTAAATAATCTTAAGTTCTGAAGGGAGGATTTGGGATGCGTTTAAAAACCAGCACTTGCATCTCCTCTTATAATTAAGGTTCTTGAAGACAGGAATTTACAAGGTTCACATTTAAATGTGATAAAAGCGATGGACCCTCTCTCCAGAGAAAAACACATGGAGTAGGAGGAAAGAAGAATTATCCATCACACTTAAGAGCTCGTTACCAAACTCATAAGAGGGCTTGTATGCAACTACAGTTAGCACTGAACACATTTTCCTGTTTAAATGTTCATTTAAAAAAGTATGTCACATAACACATGACGAATATTAAAATTATGTTATAAAGGAAGTGTTTTAAAATGAAAAAAAAAATCTTGAAAAGAAATGAACATATACACCAAATAAAGTGGAAAACCTTTCAGAAAGAAAGACTTAAGCACATGTAGATTCTAAACAATGAACTTGGGAGTTCAGAGAGAATAATACCCACCTTCACACTACACCTTTGCTTCAGTGTTAGAAAACAAATTAACAGCTGTACATTTGTATGTTTTGGCTATCATTCCATAATTGAAAATAAGAACAAATTAGTCTATTTTTATCATAACTATTAACTGTTAACAAATACACATATCTCTACAGGAATTAAGTTGTAATTTAAAATTTTTTGTAAATAATCATCAAAAGCTTACCATTTGGGGCATCTCTTCTTTTTTCTGTTAGAATTAAAAAAAAAAAAAAAAAAAAGACAACTCAGTCTAAAAGCAAGACATATATATCTAATAAAAGTAAAATCTTTGTAATATACTTCATTTAAACTCTTACTCTTGAGGTAACATGTAGATGGTTAAGGAATCTTTCTGAAGAAGATAAGTATGAAGATATCCAAATAAATTTAAAAAAGACCTTATTCAGTACTAAGATTGGAGTGTGAGGGATGCCATGAAGACTGGACTGGAGTCCACAGGGAAAGGAGCCGCTCAACAAGCCTATCAGGGATTTGTCATGGTAAGCCTCACAGTGGAAGGCTGTGAGCTGGAGTAGCCCTCAGATGGGAGGACAAGTGACATGATAAAACCTACATTCAAAGTACCGTGTGCAGAGAAAGGAGCGGAAACAACGGACAGCAGACCAGGAAACTAATCCTACGTGGAGAGTCGCTGTTAATCTAATGACAACCAAACCACACTTTATACAAAGAACCACAGAGGGCGGTCCTGAGTAAGGGACTGAAGTGAACAGAGATACCTCATTAGGAAAGGAAAACAGAATAAATATTTATGGATGGATGGGTGGGGTTTTCTGGGAGGATCCAGTGGGAATGGGAAGGGAAGTGGGGGGAACCATGGGGAGAGACAGATTAAATTAAGGGGCATTTGAGGGGTACACACAAAAATCTAAAATGAAATCACCAAATAATGCAAGAGACAAAGACCCCCCCCCCCAAAAGCAAACTTAAACAATTTTTTGTTTGTTGGAGGCAGGTCTTTGCTAAGTAGTACTGGCTGACCTAGAAATGTCTATGTTGGTCAAGCTGACTTCACACTCACACACAACTCCTCTGTACCTGCCTCCCGAGTGCTTGAGTTTCAGGCATGCACAACCATGATTGACTGGTTTAAAGAATTTTAAACAGATATAATTTTAAAGAATTTTAAACAGATATAATTTCTACATATTTTTCTAACATAAACTTTTCTGAAATTGTAAGAGAAACATTAGTGAGTAGTGTAATAAAATAATCAGCTTATAAATAGCAAACCCATTAGTAATGCTCAATTGGTGGTTAAATTAAAAATCCTATCAATGGAATACATAGATGTAACAATCCATCTCGTGACCACATGAAGCCACAATCTAACCATTTACAGGCAGCAATTTCTACACTGTCAATCTTTAGTTTTCATAATGACATTAATCTCTGCATGCAAAATGGCTATCACTTAAATATAAAATATACTGAGATAAATAAAAGGTAAGTTTTGGGAACAATTTCTGAAGACATATATCCTTGGTTGGAAGTCATTTAAGTGAAAAAAATCTGAAAAGTCTGGCTGAATAAGAAAGAACCTGTGGCTCCTGTGAGACATTTGCTAGTAATGTTAAGAGAACAGTGTTAAGATGTGGAGAGTGGGGTGTCTGAGTATTATAGGACTACTCCTACAGTGTTCAAATCCTAACACACACTGAGAAGGACACATAACTTAGTGAACTGCAAGCACAGCAACAGGACAATTAAATAAATCTATTACTGAATCCCAGAACTACTTCAAAAACATGGAACCAGTAACACTAAAGAGACAGCCTTAGAGAGATAAAAGGTTACAGCTGGTACATGGTGAGGGAAAGAAAACAGATCAATCTGTTACTAGCTAGAGACTAAGGTAAAAAAAGGAGAATTCCTACACCAGGTAAAAAGTATCATGAACTTACCTATCCGTTTCAAATGAATTACTCTTAACTATTGTTTTCAATTCTTTTTCACTTCAAAAATGTCACTTATTCTGAATAAAGGATTTCACAAAGGTCCACTAGATGACCATCACAAAATGTCACTAAAAACAACTGTGAACACTCAGAGAGATGACACAGTGGACAATGGTGCTTGCCTGGCAAGTATGAGGCCTAGAGTTAGGATTCCAGAACTCATGAAAAGGCTTTGCAGGTGACAAAGACAGGGGAACCCCAGAATATGCAGGCGTTTTTTTATGCCTCTACACACCAGACCCACTTGAGCGTGTGTGCGCGCGCGCGTGAACATACACACATACACACAGTGGGCATGAGGGAGAGGGAGAAGGAGAGGGAGAGGGAGAAGGAGAAAGAGGGGGAGAGGGAGAGGGAGAAACAAAACAGAACAAAGACACTGAGCCACACGATGCCTAAAGGTTAGGTTTCAGTTTCAGAGCACTAAACACTTTCTGAACAGGAGACAAGAAATAAAGTGCTCCTGACTTTACAACAGTAAGCCCCTAATTATCCTATTCAGAGAAAACATAGTGAAGCAACAGCCTGGTTTACTTTATCTCAATGTATTTTTTAAAAATATGGTGGGAGGGGGAGGGAGGAGTCCCAGTGAGGATCCAGTATTAAGAGCATAACAGAAGTCAGAGGCCTCAGACCAGATCACTGACTCATTGCAATGAACATTTGCAAGGAAAGCTGTCTGCTCCAAAGGGTATCTATGTGACACACTGCAGTTTCTGCGGTGAGATTTTGTTTTGTTTTGTTTCAATTTATTTTTAGTCTTTGTTTTCATCTGGGGGGAGGTTGCAAAGGTAGAGGGCAGATATAAATAGACAGTGAGATGTGTGGGATTCGGGTATATGGTGTGAAATTCACAACAATAAAAAGTTTTAAAAAACACACTGGTAATATATTGGGATATTTGAACACTAAGTATTTGGCAATATTAAATAATTATTAATTTTTTCTTGTAATAATTTAAAACATATTGGAACTGCAAAAAAAGTATTCATTTGCAAACCAAAAAATACTTAGATATGTTTTTTAATGCTATTAATTATGCAAATTTAAGAAGTCGGTGAACATAGAATTTCATAAAGTTTACTGAAATAAAAATATTTCTTTTGAGGCAGGTGCCATGGAACTTTGTTGTAGAGAAAGCTAGACAATAAATATTCCAGGTTATATGAACTTTGCCACAACACTTTAACTGTGCTGTGCTTTGACTGTATGCATATGGGTGGTAAAGCCAGATTTCCACAGTTCATACAGTAACATGCCGAACCCAGTGTGGCTTTGGTGGAGACAAGAGTGAGATGGCTGCCGCCCCTGGAACAGGCCCCGGTGTGAGCCTCCACAAGTGTGGATGGCTGCTGTGGGCATAAGGCCTGTTTGTGTGAAAATGTACAGATTTTCTGGACCCAGTACTAGCAGTGGAGGACTCTTTCCTTCCGAGGAATGCTCTCCCTGTTAACATTAATGACTCCATGATGGTTAGAAACAGCATGAGTCCAGGAGTTGAGGATGTGGCTATGTCTCAGCAAAATGGCATAGGCTGGGACCTTCAGGACAGCCCTTAAGGCTATGGGAAAGAGCTCTAAACACGTGAGTTTGAAAATACGTAATTTCTCAACTATGCAAAAAATAAAAATGCAATATGAATTATGAGGGGCTTCATGAATCTGAAGGAACAAAGGCTATGTAGGCTATGAGCCAGCTTGAGCTAGCTTGCCAGAAAGGTACAAAGATGGGCAGATACAAAAGAAGGCAGATTCCTGAGTTCAAGGTCAGCTTGGGACAGAAAAAGGTTAAGGTCAGTAATGGTGGAAATGGTAATTTTAGGACAGGGTCTATCTCTGAATTCTTTGCAATGTTAAGGAAAAAAATGTATGCTTGCAATCTAAGAATCAAAGGGCTGCAGGGGTCTTGGGATTCTGATTCATAGATACTCAAAAAGGAACCTGGAATAAATAACTGAATTGATATGTAAATAAAAAACTGAGCAGACCCTAGGCCGCCAGACTTTGAGTCTTTCATTTCAGCACTCCCAGACACCCCTTCCCTCAGGAACCCCTCTCCAAGCCAAGGCTGGTCCCTGGCAGTAACAGCCAATGAATCACATATGTCTGATAACCAGTTTGCTGGTTCATGTTATGTACAGAACGAAAAAGGAAAAGCAAGGAGGTATTTACCAGATTTCCTTTGTCGTCGGCCCAATAGGTCTGTAACTGCTTTTCGGAACTTTTTTGCTTCTTCTTCATTGGCAAAATTAAGAGCTACTTGACAAGTCTGAAGTATTTCCATCAAAAAAGAACAACATTAGCTTTAGATAACAAAAATAATGACAATCCACAGAAGCACACTTCTAAAGGAGGAAAGTTACATTTTAAGTAACTAAGGCAAAAAAAAAAAAAAAAAAAAAAAAGGCTCAAAAAAGGTAAAGTAAGACTATCAGAAAAGCTTCCTTCATTGGTAGAAACTTAACAACTATATACTTTGTCTTCAGGAAAAAAAAATTACATTTGAGTTCAACAGAACTTTATAAACAACAAGGCAACTGTGGCAGTTTGAGAAACGGCCCTCATGAGCTGGCTGAAATGCCTGGTCCCGGCTGGTAGAACTGTTGGGAAGGGCTAATGAAGTGTGGCCTAGCTGGAGGGCTGGGGATACTGTGGGCGGCTCCGAGGTTTCAAAAACCAGAGCCGTTCCCAGTTAGCTCTTTTTGCCTCATGCTCCTGGATCAGATGTAAGCTCTCAGTTACTGCTCCTGAGCCTCCCTGCTGTGATTACTGTCATGATGGCCATAGACTCACCCTCTGTAACTGTAAGCTTCAAATAAACCCTTTCCTCTATAGGTTGCCTTGCCCATGGTATTTCTTCACAGTAATAGAAAAGTAATTAAGACAGCAGCCAATAGAAAAATTATCAGGACAAAAAGAAAATAGGACTTACATCTCCAGCAAAGGTATGAAAATATCCTCTAGGACTATTATATACAAAGTTATTGTACAGCTCTTGTTCCCACAGCAATTTCCCATCCTAGAAAAAGAAGAAAAGTTAAAATCTACTAAAAAAAATCTTTTAGGACTAAAAGCAGACAACTCTTTAAAGGAACTGTTTCTATAAACAAAGACTTTTAGGAACATATATTTGTCATACACAATACAGTAACTTAATGAAACCTGTTTATAAGCTGTTTCATTCAACAGTGCAAGTGTTTCCAAGTACACCCCTGAGCTAAGGCTCACTAGACTACCAATATCACCCTAAGCAAGTGAGATGCTGTGTAGCTCCATTAGCTAAGTTCTACCAAACGTTCCAGTAATATCTGATACTCTTTTCCTCAATTTACAGATGCAGGATAATCAGATACACCTTCTCTGGGCTGTTCAATATAATCTCTGAATTCTAGACTTCTGCAGAGTGGCCTAAGGAAACACTAGTCCACGTACTATTACTCAGGAAGCAGCAAGACAGGTGACTAAAACACACCAAGTTTAAACAAGAGATAAGAGATCCACATACTACCATACCTACAGATACAGTGTAAGAAATATATTTATACCTCGTACCAAAGGAGGTTAATTATAATTAGTAAGCAATGGTGATCTCCAATCAGAATAAATAGTAAGAAAAATATAATCACTGCTAATTTGAAATCCAAAACTCCAACTACATCACAAATTTAAAATATAAAACATCAACAGTTGAGGTTGGCCAGCACTTAGGAGCCTTGCTCATGTATACATGTCACTGTTTATTGAGGAGTGCTGGGTTTACAGGCTGCAAGAGCTGCCCCACTTGAGATCAAGGAGAAGAAACCAGGGAAGGCAGCAGGCAATGCGTGTGCATCACTGGAAAAAGAAGAGCATGTAGCCCACAGCTGTGATAATGACATGGCATAATGAACATTAAATCATTTTAGAAGTTCTTTGATTAACTCTAATAAGTGGATAAAGTTTAATTTATTAAAAAACAGAAAGAAAAAAATAAAATCTGCTATAAATGTTTTTAGGACCGCCACAGTGGACATTTCTTTTTTTTAGTGCAGGTGTAGTTATTCTGTTTTGAAAGAGTGCTTCTTATTGTTGATAAGAAATACAAAACTAGCCGGGCAGTGGTGGTGCACGCCTTTAATCCCAGCACTTGGGAGGCAGAGGCAGGCGGATTTCTGAGTTGGAGGCCAGCCAGGGCTATACAAAAGAAACCCTGTTTCAAAAAACCAAAGAAAAGAAGATAATACAAAACTACTTGCAGGTTCTCTTTCAAACTATGCACATATTCTTTCTTTCCTAAAACGACTGTCTGCGTCTGTCAGTGTTGGTGATGAGAGTATTCCACATCTCTTAGCCGTGTGCTGGGACTCACAGATTTTAAGAAGCATTAACTGAAGTACTACCATAACTTAAATTTCAATTCAATGCAGTGCTTTATAAGAGTTAAAGAAGTTGGGATCCAGGGAACTATCACACAGCAGCAGTGCGCAGGCTCAATGCCCCATTTTATTTACGCATTTACTTTTTGTCCTATTATACTTATTGCCACATTTAAATACTAATTATGCAGGCTTGGCTACAGAAGGACATTTTTACAGGCATAGAGGAGACCTCCCTTTAAGCAAAATGACCACTTTTATAAGTAACAGTATATACAAAGCTAAAATATTTGCTGTTCCCAGAAAGGACTAACTTATAATGAAGAAGATGAATAAGAGGCGGTGAGGAAGTACAAGACAAAAAGGCCTACGTAAAAAGTACTATTCTATATGACACAGTGAGAAGATAAAATACACCACTACTGCAGTCCACTTTGATCAGTGGAGGTACACACTCTAAGGCATTCCACTTACATCTATGTACAACCTATATACAGCTTTCCCTGTACAAATATATTTACAATAAAGTTTAATTAATACTTAAAGTATAGTAAGAACAGTAATAAAACAGACCAACTATAGTAACAATGTGTAATAAAAGTCATGTAAAACTAATGGTTTGTTTCAGGATTTTTTCCTTTTAAGACTGTGTCTGCAGGAATGTGTGCTCATTTCACTTGAAAAGATACGGTTAACCTATCCTTAAAGAAACCCAGCCTAACCTTGCTTCAAGTGCCAGGGTGAGGTGATACCCAGGGAGGCCCCACCTACTCAGAGGAGAAGGGGAGGGGGATGGGGGAAGGATTGTGGGAGGGGGTGACCAGGAGGTGAGCAGTGAGCTGGATGTAGTGAGTAAGTAAAAAATAAAGTACAGTGGGTGGGGGAATACCCCCACAGTGGCAGGGGGAGGGGGGAGGGAATGGGGAGGTTCCAAAGGGGAGATCTGGAAAGGGGGAAACATTTGAAATGTAAATGTAAACAAAGTGTGAAAAAAAATAAAATATAAATAAATAAAGTAAAAGAAAGAAAGAAAAAGAGAGAGAGAGAGAGAGAGAGAGAAAGTAAATCTGGAGGAATTGGCAGGCAGATTTCTGCAAATCCAAGGCCAGTCTGGTCTACAAAGGGAGTTCCAAGACAGCCAGGGCTACACAGAGAAACCCTGTCTCACAAAGCCAACCCCACCCCCACCCCCAAACCAGCAAAACAAAAGACTCAGCTTTTAGACTAACATAACCAAAACTTGTTAAGGTCATAGATACTTCCTCATATTCTATATATTCTTTTCTGATCTGACTTAAAGGAAACACTGGTAAGATTTAGGTTTGGGAGCAATACAGAGTATCGCATTGAGCATTAAAAAATGTTAAGAAAAAAACAAAAAACTGTGTCTGACAGCGGATGACTAAAGGACAGAAAACAAAGTCAAAGATAAGAGAATGTTTCAATATTCTTATCTGAGCTCCAACTCAGTCTCAATATCCATATTTAGGTATCAACAACAAACTTCACTCTTCTAATATATCAATTTAAACACACACAAGGCAATCAGAACATCTAGACTAAATTATAACCAAGGAAGACAACTAAACCACCAAAAAGGTTAAAATGAAATCAAAACAAAACTTACCTTAATGTCAAATATTCTTAAAAAATAAGATCTCTGAGGATTGTCCTTAACAAGACAAGCAACGCCACTGCATTTCTTTGACCACATACAGTTCCGATCTGCTGCATATAACTGCACCACTGCTGAAGACATAGTCTGCAAAACACCAAGTGAACAGCCATTACCTTCAAAGCCCTCATAGCCTCTGCTGACATCTTGAGTGCACCCCCCTGGAGCACTCACTAAGCCAGGACCACCCAACCATGCTAGCACCCAGAAAGAGAACACATGAACACTCATTATCTTAAGTCACTTCTTTTTGAAATTATAACTAATTTAATACCATACCAATAATTATTGAAAAGTCATATTGATTCTTAAACTGAATCTAGAAATAAGCACTTACAAAGACCAAGACCACGTAAGACCACGTCATCATCACTGCCATTTTAGCCTCACATTACACTGAAGAACACAACACTGAAGATAAACAAGTCTAAGCGAGAAAGTTGAAATGTGCAACTTCAGATTCTATATTCTCATATCCCCTTAATCACACTGCATTGTGAGGACATAGACATTTAAACAGGGGGACAATCCTATCAGGAAAAGCTGACTTCTATAAAACAATAGGACATTTTTTTTTAATGTTAAAATGTTGAAAGGCAGCCACTTATTTCTCTTAAAGTGGCACTCACATAGAGACAGCACTAACAAAGCTGAAATAACAACTGTCGCTTCTATACCACGAATCTCATCCCTAAACCAAATACAAGGAACGAGCTATGAAAACAATTATTTTTAAGTATAAATATCAAATAAATTGTTTCACGAGTCATGTCCCAGCTTCACTTAGGATATATTATACATAATAGTGGGTTCCATTATAGTATTTTCATAAGGCACAAAATGCACTTTGATAATATGTACCTGCCATAACCCTTTCTTGTCCTCCCTACTCCCAAATGATCCTTTCCTTCCCAACCGGTTCCCTTCCATTTCATGAATTCTGGGATTTTAAACATATACAATCTAATTAGCCAAAAGTCGGATCTGATTAAGTAATTATGATGTATAAGTGCAATAAAATATGGACGCTGGCTGTATCTGCAGCAGACTGTATTAAAACTTGGACGTATTGTAGATTGGTATCATCTAATTACATCTGGGGACTTCCTTCTGGCAAAAGAACTCCTTTTAACTATTATATAAATAAATCTTTAATTATGTCAAAATCAGGAATGTAAGATCAATAGACAACTAAGAACCAGAAGTTGATACAGACATTCTGGGTTACTATGCTCAATGTTTTATTTTTAATTAAGAAAATTCACCTAAGCTTCATGCAGAGAACTGGGAGACTTCCACATTTTATTAAACATTATGAAGATAGCCCAGGAACACGAACAATATGTTAACTGGGACACCAGTTTACATGATGATATTGAAGAACATGAGTACTCAGCAGCCTGACAGAGACATGTCTGTACTGCCTGCCTCTACACCAGCACATATTAGCTGTCCTGCATATCAGATAGTTACATTACTATTCATTAAAATAGCAAAACTAGTTATGAAGCAGAAACTAAATAACGTTATGTTGGGAGTCACTACAACATAAGAAGCCGCATTAAAGGGCTGCAGCATTAAGGTTGAGAACCACTTGTACTCTCAGCAAAAAACAAACAAACAAAAAAACCCTTCAACCAAGAAAGGCAGCATCAAATACCACTCAGAGGGAAAAAAATAAAACCAAAACCACTAGAATTTGTGTACTAGTGAAAATGTAGAGATTCCAGCCCATTGCTGTAGTACTGCCCAGATATATTTCTGAAGAGAAAAACAAAAACCCAAAAGCAATCAAACCACCAGATACCAAGACACCTGACAACAGAAAATTAAAAAAGAATCTTCTTTCTAGAGGCTGAAACTCTGTTGTCAGAAGTCCCTTTGTAAAGCATCGATATGAAGACTGTAGAACATTATCAGGATGTATATGCAAATGCAAAGACAATAAAAACAAAAGTTTAAATATTGACAAAAATTTAAAACATCTGCTTATGCAACAAAGAGCCAACTACGCTACAATTTTCCACACAGCACCCCCCCACACACATACACATTCTACAGAAAACCCAAGAATAAGCAATTTTCAGAAATATTTTCAAAGTTTGCTCAGTATAAATTTATCCACTCCATTTTCTACTTTAAGCTGTCAAAGCTTAAAATGGCACATTATAGTATTTTATAAATCCTTTCCTGATTAATTCATAATAATCACAGTATATTCAAAAATAGCTAGCACATGTAACACTTAATATATAAATTCCAGGCAATAAAATAAACCAAGTATCCCTTGAATTAGATTAACAGTGCCTTAATTAAATTTGTACAAAGATTCCTTCCATGCCTTTAAGGTAATCAACTCTACTGCTTATCTTTCACAATCAAGGTTATTAATGAAAAACAACCTAGGGACAAGTACCTTGGGATAGACATCCATGTCTTAGTAGTCTAATTAATAAAGGCTATGACTCTGTTAAGCAGGAAGACAAATGCACTACAATCATGTTTACAGAATCAAAACCATCAGATCTTATGCACTGCAGATAGCTCAGTACTGAGTAACTCAGCAAAGCCTTCCTGCTAAGAATTTTCATGTCAGAAGCAAAGAGAGGAAGAGGTGGATCCTAGGAAGTTAAGAGATTTTCTTCCCACTGCTCTTCAGCAAAGTAATTGTCAACTGGGTTAGCTTTGTAGGCTGCAATCACTGCTCTTTCTTCTGTATCTTTCTCTGTGCACCCACTACTCTGTTCTGTCACAGGTCTTACTCCAAGGTAGAATGACTTGCCACAGATTTCTTACCCAGTAAAAGACTGTAATTTCCTACAACACCTGAAATACTTATAGTCTAGCCATAGTCTGTATGCAAGCAAATATTTAATTAAAAATCGCATGTTCTGATTTTGATACTGATACTACACTCCACACCTACACATGAAGTAAACTCATCATTACTGGGAATGAAATTCTACTCAATAGAATATAAAAAGAAGCAGAAAAGTAAGCAAATACAAAATATTTGGTTGAATTCTTATCATTATAAAGTGATCTATCTCAGAGAAGAAGTTTTAAAATAAACACTACTTTTTCTTTAACATCAACCTCAAAACAGAATCTGGAAAGTTAAAACATAAAAACAAACAATAGCAACAAAAGTAAAGCTGAAGCTTCGGTGGGAAGAGGAAAAGCAAAACTGATGAACAGAATCCGAAGAGACGAAAATGGAGCCAGACGAAAACAGCCACTAAGTTGTGACAGACACAATAAGCAGAATGATCTTCAATCACCGATCACAGCATATAAGCTATGTAGAAACTACTATGGAAGATTATTGATTCACCAAGTGTTTATTAGGTATCTACTACATATGCAGGATGGTAGTACGTACAGGAGAAGGCAGTACTCCAAACAGAGTTGAAAAGAGAAATAAACTGGACAGACTTAGTCCTCGTGAACATGTAGTCTAAGAACACTGTAACTGTTAGGGGAAATGTGGTTATGCAAGGAAAACATAAAAACCTAAATATAAAAGGAAGGGTTTCCTAAAGTACTATTTTACCTAAAAGATGAAAACAGATGGATCGGGGGCGATGGGGGTAAGGAGCGTGGGCACTTTCGGGCACTGTGAGAGACTGGGGAGTGAAGGGAACAAGGAAGGGAAAAACTTAACACTACTACTAAAGTAACACCAAACTCATTTTAACTCAGTGGTTCTACAGATAAACAGCCATAGTTTGGAAATCTTGATCGGAGATTGGCTCCTGGTGCCTCGACAGCCAAGCTCCCACCTGCCTTCTTCCTGCTCGCTCTGGAAACTGTCTATAGAATTTGTTTTGACCAAAGGTACACACATCAGCAAATAAATGAATGTTTGGAAAGTATTTGTATATTGTGATCTGTTTTCCTGGAAGACAGAGTTGCTCTAAAAACCTGGGATCAAAGACAAACTAGGTGCCACCAATGATGAGCTCATTTGGCAAATGGTGAGAAATCAACTGGCCCCGTTTCAAATCATGAAGAAGTAGGTGGCTTGTTTGCAGTAATGGGTAAGGGACACGGAAGACTGCTTATACTAAGGAACCTATCACCTCTAACACACAGTAGGTGGCTTGTTTGCGGTAATGGGTAAGGGACACTGAAGACTGCTTATACTAAGGGACCTATCACCTCTAACACACAGTTCTAGCTTTTGTTCCTCTGTTTTGGTTAGAACAGACACGTACGTTCAACTTACAATAAATCACAAAACCTTTAGGCCTTACTACCATTACCAGAACAACTTGAGAGAAGACATTTCTAAAGAAACACTTTATAGACAAAAAACCTCATTGATAGCAGTATGTTATATAGAGCAAGATCACTCAAAAGTTACAACCCTTACTCAAGTGTCAGGAGGTGCTGAAAATGCAAACTCATAGCAAAGTACAAATCACCTTGAAGAGTGTTAGAATTACCTGCGCCCACAATGACAGTCACTGTTAAGTACCAATGACAAAGCTTGCTGTAGTCTCCTGAGTTTCCCACTAGAGAGTATCAACTTAGACACAGATAGGAGGGGCACTGTTGAGATTTGTTCTTTTGCTATGTGTTGTAAGGCTAAATACTACCCCCAAGGACTGGTTGCCCCCAGGGACTAGGAGATTCTCATGTATACCAAGTGATGCTATGTAACCTTGCTCCTTAGTTTAAAACTATTGGTTGAATAAAGATGCCTACAGCCTAGAGCTGGGCAGAAGAGAGGCAGGCAGGGTTTTGGTTCCCAGGTTTGGGGTCTAAGGCAAGAGACCAGGAGGAGGGGAAAAAAGAAAAGGTGGAGAGAAGAGAAGACATGGGCTAGGTGAATCATGAAAACATGGCCATGAGGGCTGGCAAACAGAAGTAAGAACAGCCCAGATGGAACATGGCAAGTCATATTTCAGGGTAATTTACAGGGAAGTAGACAAAATAGCCATAGAGGGTTGACATCTGCTCAGCTCCAATGCTGTCTTTTACCTGGGAACTGATCTAAGGAAGGGTAGAAACAAGGCAGAAACACCCTCTAGAAGTTTGTTGAATTATGGTAAATCTTTGAGTTTGGCAGTATGGCTAGTGGAGGTACCGCTTCTCCCATGCATTCCCTGTGGGCACAGTTTGGGACAAGGTGAGAGGCAGACACAGTGGCTGCTAGGAAGATGTGATTACTGCAGGATGCCAGAGTCAAAGTGCTCCTGTCACCTCATCATACATGTTTTCAAGTGCACAGCCCACTTCCCCTTAAGAACTGCAATGTATTGTAACAGTCTTTCTGAATTGTGTTAAATAAATGTTATATTTATATTTAGTGTTGATACCTTTTCTTGAAGGTAGAAAAGCAACTATATAAAAGACACAAAACTTACATTGGCTTAATACAAAAAAAAAATGATGCAATCAGAAAAAGAGAAATTTGTATCTAGGGAAAATTAACAACTAAATCCATTTTTCAAATCACACTTAACAAAATAACTCTCAACACCAAGTGACCTCACCCACTTAGGGAAACACCAGCCAGCAATTCCAAAATCAACTAGATAAAGACAGGCAGGAACCACAAATGAATGTTTGTTGGAAGGGATTCTTCCCTATTGGTGTAAGAATCATTCAGATGACATAGTTAATAAGCGATTTGTTTAAAATGTATGATTTGTATTGGAGGTTCAAAACTCGAAAATACCTTTACGTTCCAACAATAAGAGTACTTTGCTATTTAGCAGTTCACCTAGAAAATACTTCGTCTTTAGCCGTTTTCTTGGCAATCTTCACCCACAGACACTGTATTCTTTACTCTCGTTTCCATTTCTACAGAGTATCTGCTCTGTGACAAGCATAGTTGCTGTAACTAACAGCAGAACTAACAACACACAGGCCTCCCTTATTTACAGAACGCTTCTTACTGTAGAGAGGCTGTTAACATGCTGACTTCTCAAAGATGTGCCTTCAGTAAGTTTACTTACTAGGTCATCTCTTCCTCAGCTCAAACTATGTTAATCACTCCTCATCTGACAGGAGCTACGGATGAATCCTCTACCAATCAGGCAGGCCTTGGTGTCCACAGGAAGTGGCACTATTAGGAGATATGGCCTGGTTGGAGTACGTGTGGGGCTGTGAGAAGAGTCGTATCACTAGGACGTAGGCTTTGAGGTCGCTGAAACTCAAGCCAGTGCACTTCCTGCTGCCTTCAGATCCAGATGCAGAACTCTCAGCTCCTTCTCCAGCATACCACCATGCTTCCTGCCATGACATTAATGGACGAAAACTGTTGGCACCAGGGACGCCAAACTGGTGACGTCACACCCAGGCGACAGCTCGACCTGCCCACCTGTTGCCAAGGCAATAGCCACCATATTCCCAGAATCCACTTGGCCCACAGCCCACCTTTACCTGTGGCTATGTCACTCTCCATATATAAATGGAAGACCCCTCTGATCTTTGTTTTCCTCTTTCCCCCTTCCTCTTCTTGCTGCTACCTCCCCCTCCCCCTTCAGTGAACACCCCACATGGAACTGTTTGGCCTGGTGTGGTTTCTGGAGCTGCTGATCATCCCCATCGATCATAACGCAGCTCATATCCACCCAGATCATTTTTTATAACAAAAACCTCTGAAATTGTAAGCCAGTACCAACTAAATGTTTTCCTTCACACAATAAAACCCTAAGACAACCTTACTTTATGGAAAACCAATTTCCATATGCCTGATCAGTATAGAGTGTGAGCAAAATGGTAAGGAAAGAAGTTTCCAGTCATAATAAGAATCATATGTTGCAGCCTCATTCTTCCAGGGCTTAAGATACAAAAAACTGTATCAGTGGTTAGGGGCCTCTGATGAAAGTTTGTTTGGCTTACACATGGACACAGTCCACATCACTGAGAAGTGAAAAATCTCCAGCAAGACTATGATCAACCATGAAGGAACACTGTTTGCTGGCTTGGTCACAGGTTCATGCTAGCTTTCTTATAAAGCCCAAGACCACCCGCCAGAGATGACACTGCCCACAGTGGGCTGGGCCCTACAACATCAATTATCAGGAAAATCCCCTACAGGCATGCCCACAGGCCAATCTGATCTAGGTAGTCCTCTCAAACAACTCTAGGCTATGTCAAATTGACAAAACTAACTAGGACAACACCCTATAGTGTGGGGGCTAAGTATACCCCAAAATGAGCATCCTTGACATGAACACTGTCATGTCAGGGACATCAATACTTCGGATGGGAAAGGCAAGGCCTGGGTCAGGCTTAGGGAAATGGCAAGGCTTTGGTCAGGCTTAGAGGAATGGCAAGGCCTTCCCTGGTCCTAGTGTAGATGCTGACAAACAGCTGACTTTTAGCTAAAATCAGTGTGTAATGAAACCGCAGGTTTCTGGTCCTAATGACTGTAGGATCATGGTCCCCTAAGGCCATTCCCATATAGAGAACCCCACTAAGATTATCTAACCGGCTTCCTCATTCATGAAAATGTACTGACTATCTAAGAGGTTGATACATCTCTATCCAAATGCATGGCCCACCAGATCCCAACTTCAGTTTCTTGCGTCTTTCTTAATCTTCTACCACTCCCAGGAAGGTTTCTAGGACTCTGCCACACAGGCTGGAGCACTGTCCTTTTTCTTCTGGTCAGACCTCCTGAGATTGATCTTGTTTATTCAAGGACTTTGATAAGGCTATTAAGTCCCACCATGGGACTTCCCAGATCCCTTTAGCTTTCTGGGCTAGCTAAGAAGGCATTCTACTAAAGTACAGTTCTCTTTTTAAGGTTCCCCATAGAGCCCTTGCCAGAGTTAACAAATGATAGGTAGGGATGGTCCTCCCTGTGTTGCTCCTGCTCAGTTCTAAGAAACTAATGAGGAAAACACCTCCAATCAGCTTCCCCAAATTGAACTATTTTCTCTGTTGGAGGAATTTAGAATGAAGGCTATAACTCAACAAAACAGAACAAACCCCTACCAGGAAGTTTCCACAGTATGAGTTTGTCCATGCTTCTTTGCCACCAAGTCTTGAGTAGTTGAATGATATAACCGAGTGCAGTCTCTGCCCCCAAACAAATGTCTACCCATAAAGACCGCTCTCCTTTCCATGGCAGGGTCTGTGTTCAGGAGTTGCATAGTGGGTTGTCCTAACCAAAAGGCAATAGTTCTTAAGTAAAAGCCTCTATAACCCACCCTCTCTCTCAAGAGGCAATTCCTCTATGTTTATGTTCCTACTATTGAGTAATTGCAGAGTGCTGAATAAACCTCTCGAAAGAAAGAAAGAAAGAAAGAAAGAAAGAAAGAAAGAAAGAAAGAGGAGGGAGGGAGGGAGGGAGGGGAGGGGAGGGGAGGGGAGGGGAAAGGACAGAAGGGAGGGAGGAAGGGTGCAAGAGAAAATGGGAGCTAGTGAGTCTTCTTTCATTGAACCTTTTCCAGGGGACTGGTTCCTTAGAAAGGGTCAAGGTTGGGGTTATGCTAAATCTTTAGTGGGTAGGAAATACCAAGAAATAGATAAGACAAAAAGCTATCATATGCCCTAAAACAAAACTAATTCATTTGGGGGAAAAAAATGATGATCTTTGGTACAGCTAGTCAGGGTTTCAGACACTAGTAATTTCTGGTAACAAGACCCAATCAAGAGCTTCATCCACCTTCCTGCCATGGGAGAACCTTGTCTAGAAGTTTAGAAAGCATAAGCAGAAGTGCTCCAACAGTAACTGTTTTTATAGGACAGCAGCAAAACCATAAAGCACTGAAGTTCGACACTTCTGAAGGATGAGAAATGTGTTGCAGAAACAAAATTATACATAGTATTTTTTGTAAAAAGGGGACAGGGGTTGTTAACTGGTCTGTAAGAATCCTAAAAGGCAAGTCATCATGGTGGAAAAAAAAAATTATCTAGAAAACACCAGAATAAGACAGTTTATATTATACAGTAAAAAAGGATTTTGGTTCCAGTAAATAGTACATAAAATGTATAGTATTCAAGTGTTAAAATAGACAATGTAGTTTTATCATGTAAGTATTAAAATCAGTTCTATGAAATATTTGGTCCATTTAAGGGTAAATAAAGGGTAACCTATATTAGAAAAGCAAATACTTTTAGCAAAATCATTAGGGATTTAAAAATTCTACACTAATTTAAATCTTTCAACTTCATAATTATCCAAAATTATATACAACTGAAATTTTCACTATAACTAAGAAAAACATTTGCTTGGTCCATTAAACAAACCAGTTTAGCTGTACGACAGGTATTATAAGTGACTTTAAAGAAATGAAGGAAATGATGCTTAAGTAATGATAAAGGTTATGTGAACCAAACGAGGTATAAAATGAAAAGGCAAGAGTATATTAACAATTGTACAGAGGATGAAAAGAAAGTCCTATGCACTTGCCCTAAGCAAGCATGAAGGTGAAACGACTTCCCAGCGCCACCTCCTAGTCCTTCTGTGTGCGATTAGGTTTAAGGAGGGGAGGAACAGCTGGGAAATGCAGACTAATAGAAAAGAAACTTTTGTTAATTTCCCCATAGCTATTTTTGCTTTTAAATCAGGCGGCTGTTTAGATTTTCAAAACTTAATGACCTGTTCAAGTCACACCATGGTATTATTCTTGGAAAAGAAAAGATCATCTTTCTGACAAACTGCAATCTAGGAAACATTTAAGTAGCATTTTAGCAACATGCTTAGAAATTAAAAATAAGGATTGCTTAATACCATGCTATATAGCAACAGGGCTACAGTTATAAGCAAGCTTTGTCTACTACAGGTAAAGGCCTATCTCCAGTGTCTTTTCAACTCTTAAATGTGATTAACAAGAACAGGTAAAAGTAACTGGCTTTGAATTTTAATTCTATATTTGTTGTTCTAAGTTTTGTAACTCTCTATTAGCCAAGCCCTTAAATATAGCCACAGACAGGTACCTACATAGATGTATAACCATGCTTTATTTGTTGGACTTCCACATAAACAAAGGGGAAGGACATAGAGAAGTAATGTTAATCTGAGAGCAAATAACCACACAAGACAACCTTTAATGGCCCGGAATAAAGGTAAGGGCTTGCTTTCTTCACTTCTTTTCTTTCTTTTAACTCACATCAGCTCCCAGCAGCTTAATTCTAGTAACAATGGATTATGACAAGCAACACAGGGAAGCTGATCAAGGTTCCACTGATTCCTCCTGTTTTGTTCAGAGCATCCCAGCCTCCTGCTGTTGCTCAAGATTTACTGTTACTCTGTTTTGGATTCCATGAGATCCTGTGGTGGCCAATAAATTCCTTTTTGATTAAGCCAGTCAAAGTCAGTTTCGTTGTTTGTTTAAAAAAAAAAAAAAACCTTACCCAAGAATACAGTTCTTAAGACATTCTAAAGTACACGCATTCTTTTACTTCTGAATTCTTGAAAGAAACCAATGATAAATAAAGCGCTATTCTACCTTCTGTGTGTGCTGCTTAACTTTACCTGCATTTTGTATTTAGCTAGCAGGCCTAGAAAGTGCAAGCTTCATACAAGATGAAATTAAACCATGTTTAGCAATATGAGTGTTGTCACAGAAGGGAGTAGATTTGATATTCAAATTGCCACATGATGGAGTCCACAATGTTCAGCCCTATTCTGTACCAACACAGAAAATATTTACTGTCCTGCTACTTTCTAAAAGGGGATGAGCAGATTGCAATTCTCCACTAAACAGTATAGCAGCACTATATCAAAGAGAACTGAAATTTACACTTCTTTTTGCCAGCGATATTATAATAGCTCGTTCAGAGGTACTCTGCCTCTAGTTTATTTTGCTTCTGAATTTCTCTTGCCTGATAAGTATTAATATACAAGATCAGGTTAAAAAATACAACAGGTTTTGTATTTGATAAAATGGGTGTAAAGAAAGGAAATGAGTTAAATGGAAAACATGTTAACACCTCCCCATTCCCACCTCGTTTCGCTGTGGTGCTAGGTATTGAACCTAGGATCTCAGGTCTGCTAGGCAAGTGCACTGGCACTGAGGAGACATACCAGGTTCAGAATGTGTAAATGCAGAAAGTGAGACTTACATCCATTTTACACTAATGAAGCACTGCTCTTAATTTACTTTGGGGTATTTCTAAAACAAAAATGAAACTACTTCTCTGAAATATCTTAAGATTTTTTTTTCTACAGAATTCCAAATAAAACTATTAACAACTATTTAGAATGGAACTTGTATCAAGACAGAACATGTATCAAGATGTGCCGAGAAACTTACTTGCTTTTCTTAATTATTAGCTCTAGAAGAAACTGGTTTTATACAAGAGGAAATAAAAACATGTTTACTAATCTGCTCAGTCCTAGATAGATGTACCAACTAAAGGGTATGGGCCCAAAAATCAAACTGCCTCACAATGGACCCCAAATAAACAAACAAAAACCAATATTTCTGTACCAATACAGAAATATTAATCATAACCACACACAGTTTACTTACCCAGGAAGACAAGGTGGCTTAAAAACAACAGGGCAGAGAAAAAAAATAGTATGACTTACCATAACTGATTTTAAGATTTAGGGTAAGTATGCACTACTCAAATCAATATTATACTAACAAGGGCAGAGCAAGCGAGCGAGCGAGCAAAGCTGGGGGTGGGGGTGGGGGTGGGAAGGTAATATATGTATACACACACTAAGAAAAAAGTTTAAAAACACAACAGGACAAATAAGTCCAAGAAAATGCTCCACCTCAACGAAGGCAAATTTTACAAACTGCCATACTCAATTAGCAAACAGAAAGCCATGTATCTGCAATGAATAGTTCCTACAATCACCCTGTAGGACTCTTACTGCACTCTACATGGAAACGAAAAGGTGAATGATAAAAGGAAACAGAGAAACTTAGAATCCACACTTCCTACGAGGCTGTCACTGTAAATTCAGCATAGGCCAAGCACCTTAGAAGTCAAAAACCTTTTCTTAAAAAGAAAAAAGTAGTCTTTATGATAATTAAAATAAGTAGCCAACCAAAAGACATCACTAGAATAACCTAGGTTAGACAATGTTAGAAGTTAGAAATCCATCTCTAAGTGCTGCCAAATGGTCAATAGCCATCGACATAGCAGTCTTCAAGGGGAAACAAGCCAAAATCACTTGGGAGACCACTCCATATTCACTACCAGCAACCAAATCACAGACCACAGCAAATGTTGAAGCAGCTAAACTGGAAGATCAAAACTGGCAGGGCCACTGGCTGCCAGTTCTTTATAAGGAGAAATCTACATCTACCCTTTGGTAATGGAATTCTTTCAGGTACTCATTAGAAACAAAGATGTACATAAAGTTCGTGAAACAATTATGGCAGCCTCATCTGTAAACACCGTAAGCAAATCCATTCAAATCCATAGATGATTTAAGTATGAGAATAAACAAACATACCATAAGATAGTTTTCAATATTACTGAGCAAAGAATGAAAACCTAGGTAGTAACATAGATGAATCTTAAAATATGCTGAGTGAAAAAGGCCAAAGCAGGCAAAACAGAGCCTTAATGACAAAAAGAAAACAATTGGATAGAAGCACTCTATCTGAAGCAATAGATATTCTTACGCTTATTCTGAAGATAACTTATATATCACTTGTCATCTGCATATTTTACATTATATAAATTATACTTTAAAAATCTTTTGCACAAGTACATGCAGTATACACATTTGCATATATGAGCACATGGACACTGAAAGTTGACATTGGGTGCCTTCTTCAATCCTTTCTACTGTATTTAATGAGGCAGAGTTACCTACTGAACCCCTGAGCTTCCTGACTCAGTCTAGCTAGCCAGTTTGCCTCAGGGATCCTGTTTCTCCTATTTTCTATCGCCCACTTCTATCAGCCCCACCCTACTTCCACACCCCTAAAACAAACAATACAAGAAAACCAAACCAAATCAAAAAAGCCACTTTCCTATAACACAATACTATGTTGGAATGTATGGACTTAATATTTCCCTCAGGAAGCATTAAATCCACATACTATGTCCTTTAGTAGTGACATGCTCACGACATGAAACAATGTCCATAAAAGAACGGATGAGTGTGTCTACAGGGTGTGTCATCTGAAAGTATGTGTGTGTGTCTTTTATTTAGTAATTCATGTAAAACCTGTTAAGGTCTGAATAAAAATATAAGCACTACTCCTGCCTAAGATTCACAAGTTGTTACTGCTTTGATGTTGACTTTACTCTAAAACCTGCCTGAGTATGCCCAATACATGGCAGATAAATGAGATTTCAAATGTTTAAGTAGTCATGATGTAAACAGAGAAGTGAAATGACTTTTAGCAAACTTTAAGTAAAGCAAAGTTCCTGCATGTCAGCATTAGTCAGGTGTCACGATGTAGCATGATGCATTCTTTCTGTACTCAGTCTTGAAACCCAGAGCATACTTCATCATACTCAACATCTCAGTTTGAATGAATAACCTTTCCACTGTCTAAAGCTACATGGCTAGTGGCTATCAGGCACTATATAGCCATCACAATAGTAAATCTTTAATAATGAGCATTGTTTTTAATGAGAAAGAAGTAAATTTAAAAATCAATCACCTGACTGCTATCAAAGCCTTCCCCAAACCTCCCAGCTGTGTATTGCATAACTTTCTGGATCACTTTAAGCTGTTTCCTAGCACTCTGTCAAGAAGCTTGTTTTTAGAAAGGAACAGGTTGGACTGAGAGAGCTTATGGAACACTACCAAAATCAGCACAAAATGCTACACTAACATGAGTCCTCTGGTAAGAATGTACATGAGTACATGCACGAAGGTACTTCTGATCACATATTCCAATAGTGGGTTCCTGACAGTCAAATTCAATTGACACTGGCCGGGCACTTATTATGAGCACAGCTTTGGGCCACAATGAAATTACAGTCTGAATACAATTAATCAAAGTGAGAAAAGGCCTCATAAACTTCTCTGTATCTTTCTCAAAAAAAAAAAAAAAAATAGGAAAGACAGTAATTATTAGATAGGTTCAAAAGTTAAAGCACATATTGAAGACGAGTTCATTGAAGAATGTTCTCTCATTCTAGGATAAGGACAAGAATTACAAGGACCTGTCTTCAGAAATCATGCAAACATTCCAAATCATAGAGTACTTAAAATGTTAGCAAAAACTTCCTCAACCTAGAATTCTGTATTCAGCAAACTGTTTATCAAAGGTAAATAGTTATCTAAACACAAATTAAGGGAATTTGCTACCAATAAGACTGACTTACCAGAAATGCCAAAAGTTCTTTAGAGTAAGAAAATAATTAAGACCACTGTGATCATTAATTTTGTTTGTCAACTTGCTGGGATTTAGAATCTCCACAAAAGGTTGCCAAGCTGGCTCAATGGGTTAAGGCTCCAGCTCCCAAGCCTGAAGACCTGAATTCCATCCCTGAGACTCATAACGATACAAAGCATAAACTGTCTCCCTCAGAGTATACTTTGATCTCCACACCCACTATGGCACACTCACACTGTGCCATCTCCAATGCCCAACACAAAGTAAAGTAAATGTAAAAACTTAGAATCTCCACAGAAACTTATCACCAGACATAGCTGTGAAGTATTTTCTAGATCAGGGTAACTCAACATAGGAGGCCTCCTCAATTTTATGGCTTGGGGTCTCCAACTACATAAAAGGGACAACGAGATGAGCAGCAGCATATACAGCACTACTTTCTGGCTGAGATGCAACATAACCATCATCCTTGAGTTCCTGTTGCCATGATACTTCCCCTCCAATATTGGACTTTATCCTTAATGGAGTGAGCTTAAATAAACCTTTCTCTATGTAAATTGCTTATTATCACAGACACAAGAAAGGGAACTAAGGTTAAGATATAGAGACTTTGGGTCTGGGCAAGAGCTTGTCTGAGTAGCTACATTAATACAACTACATGATATGCTATACTTGTAAATTATTTTCAATAATGTAACTTTTTTAAAAAGTTACATTATTTTTTAAAAAGAAAAGGAACCAAGACAGACAGAAATTCAAATATATACAAAGTCAGGAGGAACATCATTAATAGATTCCTCAAAAATACAACTAGTAACAGAAAAACCTGAAAAGTAGTCAGAAAAACAGACATCAGTGGAAAAAAACTCACTCTTCCAGACATTAAGGACAACTATTAGCATGCCTACAAGAAATATACAACAGGAATAAACACACTAAGACTAAGGAAGGAAGAATGCAAAAAGACTGTAACTCCTTGCAACGGTAATATTAATTTCAGACAAAGCTGATTTTAGAGCAAAGTATTCTGAGGCACAAAGGGCACTTCACAATGCCAAAAGGGCCAATTCAACATGACTTAACAGTTGTAAATACTTACACACCTAATAGTTCTAAACTATTTGAGGCAATAAAAAAATCACACAAAGCAGCCTTAAATTAGCAAGGGTAAAACAGACTTGAACACTATTGGTCCAATCTGATACACAGTAACCTGAGTGGTACCTGAGAACCCACGATATAGTTCTTAGAAGAAAACATGTAGCAATACATTTTTACTTTAAAAAAAGAATACTTGTTTTTATCTTATGTGTACTCGCCTGAATGTATGTATGGATACCATGTGCTTTTAGAAGCCCAAGGAGGTCAGAAGAGAGCACTGGATCCCCTAGAACTAGAGACACAGGCATATGGATGCTAGGAATTGAACCCAGGTCTTCTCTAAGTATAGCAAATCCTCAAGCTTTCCGCCCCATACTCACTTTTTAAAAATAGGAGTATAGACATCAATTAGTTCAATAACTGCAACTATAAGAAAGCCTGGAAAATGCATATTAAACACAAGGAAATAATAGGACCAGATATGAAATCAATAAAGTAGAAAACGAAACAGTAGAATCGATCAATGAAACTAAAAGCAATGAAATTAAAATTTATTTAAAAGCTTATTGTTTCAAAAGACAATAATAGTGATCAATGTTTCACCAGAATGACTGGATAATAAACATGTAATGGTGAAGAGCCAGTGCCTTTAAAACAATGTAGATAAGGCTGAGGGGAGATAAAGAGCAGTCAAGATGTGTCTGCCTGCTGCTAGCCATGGTACAAGTTAATTTGTTACTTTAGTCTGCTTAAGACTCCATAATAATAATAATAATAGAATACTCTTAAAAAAGCATAGGATAGATATATCTGTTTTTCATACAATTGCCTTTAGAATGCAGATATACATGCAGATATGTAGATTAGCATAGAAAAGGATGGAGTCAAGCTACTAAGAAGAAAGATCTTCACATGGAGCCTAATCCACACAAGGGAAAACCAGGAAGAACGCTCTGTTAACTCTGGGCAGTGCAGTGTCTGTATACACACAATTATGTTTATTATTTTAAAAAGTATATCTGAGCAATACTTTTGTAGTTAAAGAAATGTCTTGTGCCTAACAAAATTACAAAACAGTAAAGGAAATCTGAATTTTAATTATCAATTTGGCACAATCTATGACCACCTGACAAGAGAGTCTAACTGGAGAGTTGTCAAGATTGGACTGGCCTGTGAACATGTTAATTGATTTGAGAAGACCCAGTTTCAAAGTAGGTAGCACTACTGTCTGGGTTTGGATCCTCAATTAAGATAGAGAAAGCAATCTGAGCAGTTAGTATGCACGCATTAATTTCTTTCTGATTTGGACTGTGGATCTAATGTGATTAACTCTTTTAAATATCTGCAGACTTGACTTCCCTGCTATAATGGACTGTAATCTAAACTGTGAGCTAAAGTAAAGTAAATTCTTTCTTCCTAAGTTGCTTTTTGTCAGTCTTTTCCTTTATCACAAAACAGGAATCAAAACCAGTAAGAAGCTTCAGTGTATTAATTCTTTCTAATTAACCTAAAAACCAATGCTACTGTAAATCAAACAACTATTTTCTAGTGAAAGAGCACAGTCTTTTCTACTAAGAATACTTAGTACAAAGTACTAAGTACAAGCAAAATAATGTAACAGGAAACACTGAAGTGTAATAAAAGCTTTACTCTAACCGCTGTATCATCACTGTAAAGCTACACTCACTGAAGACGAGAAGCAAGCAAATGAAGGAAACAGAAGAGAACATAAAATTAGCTTTAAGTCCACCTGAAAACCCAAAAATTTACAGTAGCATTTTCAAAAGGTCAAATATAAACTAGTAAATATATTCAATAAAAAACATTGATATATCAAGGCAAGTCATCCAAGGTCCTAGATCTGTCTTGCTTCAAGTGTTTCTACAGAACAGACCTGGGGACCCCCTCCTTTTAAACTTTCCACTGCCTTCCGCTCTCTCCAGCAGCACCTTCTCGCCAGCCCGAGAAACAGTCACCATCATCTAGCTGTGGGTATCTCCCACACTGAGGATCACTTAGGTTCAGAGGTGGAGGCTATGGTAAACTGCTGGTTATTTTGTACCTTCAGGAAACCTACAGCTGCCCCTCTCTGGGCTCCAATTTCTTTCAAGCAATGTGATGGGTCACTTCTTCCTAAACTCCTGAGAAGAAAGAAGGGCTCCAGGATTATCTACACAAGATGGAAACAGCTGGTAGCTGGGCTGTTCATGAGGTAGAGAAGCCTTCTCAAGGTTGAGTGGGGATAAAACCAGAGTGCTGGAGAACCTGAACCAGGGCGTTCTGGATCTTCTTGCCTGGATTCTGACCTATGGTCCTCTCATTTCTACAACTTCCTTAAGAGCCACTTCCAGGATGAAAAGGTGAAGCTTAGGAAGATGGGGTTGACCAGGCCCCAGCTGTTCCTGGGGAAGTTTAAGAAGTACACCCTTAAGTACTACCAGAAGTCCTGGAAACCTACCAGAGCTCCTGTGTTCTATAGCAGTCAGCTGATTCCGGAGTCTCCCTTGCCTCTAAACAACTTTGTAAGTGCCCCGGAGCCCCTGACCTTCCAAACTTTGAACCTAATGAAAATAAAGCTTTTGAAACGGGGGGGGGGGGGGGGAGATAGATTACAGTAACACCCACAGGAAAATTTAATATTTATTTAGTGACCATTAGCATCAAGGTAATTTTAACAAAAGGTAAATCACAAATTACCAAAATACCATGATATGAACTACTATTCAATACCAATCAACAGTTCTTCCAAATTACTAAGAGAAAATAAATGCCCTAAGAAGAATGCATGCTCAACAGATATAAAAGCTGTTCTGTTTCCCTAAACCTACAAATCAAACAATGAGATTCTTTCACCAGCAAGACATTTTTAAAATACTTGTCGTTTATGAAAAGGTAGTTTGTAACGAGTGTTTGGTGGGCAGTTATCTGCCCACCTGGTAATGCTTGTGCCCTAGCTTTATCTCTTACAACTTACTCTACATAAATACTGGAAAAGACACATATGGATATTTATTACATTACAGAAACTTTCTTTGAAAGTCAAAATACATACTTGTATCAAGCTGAATTATGTCCTCTCGAAAGTTACATTGAAACACTAATCCTCACACCTGTGAAGGTAATCCTATTTGGAAAGGGGGCCTTTACAAATATAAACAAGTTAAAACGAGGTCATTAAGGCTGACCTTAATGCAGTATGATTGGTGTCCTTATAAATGGAGAAGACAGAATGAGTACAACATGCCATCTTATATGGAAAGGCAAAGACTGGATGGAGTCAAGGAACCTTAAGGAAGTTAGAAGACAGGTATGAGATAGATTCAAGCTCAGTTTCTCCAAGAGGAACAAACTCTGCTAGTACTCTGATTTTAGATTTCCATGGAGAACAATGAGAATACACTGTTCTATAAACTACCTGGTTTATGTGCTTGGTTAAATATAGAACCTGTTATATCAATAGAGACCAATAAATTACATATAACTATACCTTCATACAAAGTAGTAATATGGCATTAAATGTAAGAAGAATGAAATAGGTATAAATGGACAAGGAAACAAACCTCTAGCATAAAAAAGATAATCTGTGTAATATGTAAAATACTGTTTTTTTGTTTTGTTTTGTCTTTGTTTGGTAAGTTAAGCATCTTGCTAGTCCTTCAACTGCTTATGGAAAAACACTTATGATCATTAATCTTCCATGTCCTCTTCACTGGGTCTGGAATGACTTAGGAGATAGTCTGGAAGTGCCTATGAGGGCATTTCCAGACAGCTTTAACGGAAAAAGGCAAAACCATCCTAAATGGGCAGCAACAACCAAGGAGGTGGGGAGTCCTGAACTGAATAAACATCACAAAAGGAGAAAGTGAGGTAGGAAGTAACATCAATACAGCCTATCCTCACTCCCATTGCCTCACTGGCCTGCTAGCACAGCTAACCTGCAATGACTGCTATGTCCATCTAAGATGAGTCACACCCTCACACTGTGAGCCAAAATAAACATTTTGTTTTGCAAGTTGCTTTTGTCAGGCATTCTGTCACAGCAACTGGAAAAGTAGTATGTCATCCTGCTCCAGAGCTAGCCAAGTCAAACAAGGACTACACTGTTCCCCTCTGTAGCCTTGAGACCTTCTATACTCAATCATCAATAGTACGTAAAGATTTAATTTTTTAATTGGAACAGCAGGTCTGCTAAGTATTTTGTCTGTAAATAATCCCAGCATTTTCAAACCTAAGATGAATGTTTAACTTTGTAAATGAAGACTTTTAAACTGTTACTGAGCATATAGCTTTGTGACAATCCTAACACATCATCATGTATTCCTGGACTTCTTTTTCACTTCCCTTTGCTTCAATCTAGCAAACCTTTTATGAGCATTTCGTTTACAGATGTGATTCCTTCAGTAAATCTTCAATGATGAGTTGAAAGTCTAAACAAATTACTAGTACAAAGGAGCTCTAGAGTCTAGAATACTGAAATGGTAATGAGGATTAAACTAGAAACTTACTACACATCTTTCACTTCACCCTACTTTCCAAAGGGAGTTTTCCTATTTCTAGCCAACCTGAAAATCCAGAACCTTCCATGTTAGGCCAATTATCACTGGGTCATACAACTGCACACAAAACTAAAAAATGACATTCAAGTTTGCTATTTACTTTTTCACTACCATTTATTACCATTAAAATGATAGAATCATCTATTTCTAGAAGTATTGATAGTGTAAACAAAATTTATTCTTGTTATGCACCATTTATGAATACAGTTGAAGATACCAAAGAGCTCCTATTTAATAACTAGTACCAGTTAAAGAATTACTATTTTAGGTTATTTGTAAGCCAATAAAAATTACACTTACAAGTAGCAGTGCACATCTTATAAAAGTAAGAAAGAATGTACTAACTTACATTGTTTCCAGAATCTTTATAGTAAAAATGGAATCACATTCCTAATACTAGGTTGTTAAATGTGGGAAGAAAGCTGGGACTTTTAGAGCTACAAAATAATATATAACAAAGCTCGACTCTATCTACTCTTTTAAAATCATTTTTCTACTTAAAATTGAAAAGGCAAGCACCATACTTCCATTAAAATCATTTATTTAAAATTCTGTGGAAAATGGACAGAAATAAAACAAATGAGATACTATCAGCATGTGTTTCATTTGAATCGTACTCTTCCCAGGTTTAATAGATTTGAAATTACATTGCTTTACACTCTAAAGGTTAGGCTGTCATATTTACACATCTGCAATCCCAGAACTCTGGTAGCTTCAAAGTTCAGCCACACCTACATCCCAAGTTTGAGGCTAGCCTGGGCTACAGACCTTGTCTCAATAATTATATACATATTCTGTTTCTGAATACATACAATACTGACTACATGACAAGAGACTATTCAGCAGCACTACAGGATGGAATTCATCTCTTCAGGACTTCAGTCAACAGATTCTAACACAGGTAATAATGAAGGTCCTAGCCAAGTCTTGTGCATTATTCCAGTAGATTTTATTTCTCAACTGATCAAGTTTGTATTAACTGTAAGTAGTATTTTAAAGCTAAAGGATAACTTTTGTAGTGGTGTGTATTAAATAAAATACCCAACACTGTCCATAACAGGAAAAAAAAAAATAGCCCAAGAGTGGCAGAACAAAGGAGCAGTGATGGGCTTAAGAGGAACAAGAATGGAGGCTCAAAACTCCTTAGAGAGTCTAGTCCAAAGTTCTTTACAGACTTCATACTTAACTGACTTAAACCTGCTACAACTGATTTACCTAATTCAGAGCTATCTGTGCTCTAAAATCTCATTGCCATCAGTGGAAAATGTGAACGAATACTGAGTAATTTCAGTAACAACTTTCTTCATATGCTTCTACAAATTCCTAAATTACTTCATAGGTGGCACCCATGGTTTACCTAACTATGAAAGTCTTTAAAACCCTTCAGTAAGACCTTTTTATAGATCTAGATGCAAAGGTTGGAAAATGTGCTCACTCGACAGAACAAAGAGAGAATGAACAGGCTTTACAATGTAGGCTCTAGTCTGTCCTTCTCCTCTGTCATAGTCCACACTATCACACTTTGGTCCTTACCTTCTTCCTACAAGAGAGGAGGGCACTTTTCATGGTTGTATATTCCAAATCCAGTGAATCTTAGCTTTCTTTCCCATTGCTCAAAGTGAAAGGTACTTTCTTCTACCATTCTTGACTTAATTAGGGCCATCATCAAGAAGATATTAGCTTAGGAGGGGAATGAAACCACTTTGCTGTATAATGACTGAACTCCAGGTAATAATATCTGCCAAGAATATGAAGCTTTTTACAATTTGATCAAGCAGTGAGAAATGCTGACTAGGTTCCTAACTCTGACTCAAATGACCAACTATAATTATTCAATCAGGAAGTATTCACTCACCTGAGATGTGAAAATTATAGAAAAACACCATCTCTCAGAACTGCATACAAAGCAAGGAAACAATTTAAGTAACTGAAGATGAGTAATAAAAACAAAGGCTGAGAAAGTAAAGAAATTAAGGTAAAATTCTTATTGATAAAAAACACCCAATAATCACTAATAGTGAAAAACAAGACAAGAAACAGAACAGAGAGAAAGAGAGAACAAAAAAACCAAACAGATGAAAATGGCAGGAGAAAAAAAGCCCAATTCTCAAACATTCTCAAAGCATTCAGAAAAAGGAGGTTAGGCAGAACTGCTACAGGTTTTACTTTCCCCTCCTTTCTTGGAACTACACATAAGAAACTTCACATGGCAAGGATGAATGTCCATGCTCCTTACACAACTTAGCGATCACTCTACCCGAAAGTCAACAGTTCTTCACAATAAGAAAAGTGAGTCTTGCTCTTTTAAGTTTATGAGACTATACTTCCAGGTAATGATACCATTAGAACTATTAACTCCATGTAAGTTATAACACATATTCACTTATTATATTTAACTTTAAATGAAATCCAAATTTCCATAAAGTCTACTTATTAAAACTAGACCATAGCAACAGATTTCTAAGAGTCACTTCTTCCATAAAACCAATTCTTTCCAGAAAATGAGAAATGTGTGTGTCTACATACTTCTTCCCTGCTCTCCTTTAACGTCTGCCTTTACTGCAAATCCCTTACCTCACCTACTACATCTAAGTGGGACTTAATCATTCTAGGAATCTTTTGAATCCTCTACCTATAAATTGTTTTAGTTCAGGCTGATTATTATTTTATAGGGGCATCTACAAAGACCTACAGAATCTCCTTTGTCATCCCTCTCACCAGTCATAGTTCATTTCTATACTGCCTTCACCTTACCCCTAGTATAATGTCAACGTGAACCCTGATCTGTATGTGGCTCCCCACTAATACTGCTTCCTCAACAGTACCTGTCTTAGTTATGAAATGTACCTTGACATCTTAAGACAAAGAAATGCTGCACTAAAAGGACTTGTTTTAACTTTAACTCACAAAACACAAACTTGATCAAAAGAAAGCCTATGACTGCAAATGTGACGTCAAATGTTTCCAATGTGACAATTCTAGAATTACCCACAGAAATGAACTTCTACTCTCAAACTATAGTATACATTCAAATGTTCCCACTAAGCTTGGTTTAAAAAAATGAAAGAACTGATCAAGCTCTACCTCAGAGCTAGGAAACCTAATTAACAAGGAACTGAACCTACCCACACATCTAATATTTCTACAGTGAGTCCAATGCATACATAAATGTGAAAACACAGGCAACATCCCTGTTCCCTAACAAACTCTCCTGATTTTCCAGGCCCTTTCATGTCACTTATCACCTAGTTAGCCGCTGTGAATCTTGTTCAGCTGTCGCCCATTCACTCAAATGTTCCCTTCTCATCCATCACTCTAGAGTTCTCCATCCGTTTCCAACAAGTTTTCAGGTATTTATATATACTCCCAACCAGCACAGGTAGGAAAAGCAAAGATAGAACAGGAAGGTAAAGGGGCTTGTTCAAAGTGACCCTGAGCTTAAACCTACATTGCCTGACTAGACTACAAAGCTATCGCTTGTCTTGTGAAGAAGTGATTGACTCATCAGTTTACACGTTGTTTCCCTCTTCAGACACCAAGTTCCCTGAGGGCAAGCATCAATCTTGAGTTTAGACCTCAACCTTCAATTACCCAATGCATGTTTCTTCGATGAAAGAAGGAATGAAGAACTTGCTTAAAATCTGGCACCAGATAATGGTTTCATTTCTTAACTTTTGTAGATAGAGCTCTGAATGTATCTGCTTACTATATTTGCTCTGACCTGTAAATTTACTGCTCGATTTATGAACATGCCTTTCACTGTTGTTTGCAACTACAAAAAAAAGACAGCAAAACCTATAAATATTCCAAAACACCAATTTTACATTGCTTTCTAGTAAGCCAAAGGCTTCATATTTTACAGTTAATTTTCACAAGAGAAAGCAACAATGTGGTTTTAAGTTACTGCAATTCAAAAGGTAAAGTTGATTAATAATATATGATGTAAAGAAATTGAGCACTACTTGTAACCAATTCAGTAACCTACTTATGCTTACAGTGAGCCATGTTATCTTTGTCTATCGAAATATACTCCCACATCTGTCATTTCCTTGAAACCCTGGGTAAACACTACAGTTAAGCTCTGAGCAATGCATTTACTAAAACACAGATGAATGTCTGCCATGCCTCAAGTTCATGGGCCTGGTATGTGAACACAGTAAGCTATTTAATGTTTGGTAGACTAAATATTAAAGGTACTAAACCAGCAAAGCTGACCTCTACCCTGCTCGCAGGCAGCTCTTATTTAAAAAGCTGGAGTTTTTCTAAACTGGAAAACATGCCAAAATTAATGCGGCTTTAAGAAACTTACATTTTAATTATATTAGTTTTATGTAAAAAAAGAAGTAGTTCCTTTAACACCACTATGAGAGACAAATCAATAAGGGGAAAAATCCTCACAAAACAACATGATGTGGTGCAAAGTGCAAAGTAACTGGGCATATAGCTCCAGTTACATTCCTAAATTACTATGTGACTTGGGGCCAAGAGCTCCATTTTCTCATTTGTTTAAAGAACTATAGAGGAAGGAGGACTTGGTTTATCTTTAAAGTTTTCTCCCAAATTCTTTTTCTGAACCACTGTTTTTTGCTTCTAGTCAGTGGAGGAAGTGTTCTTTAAAGTCTAAATTTTAGAACAAGAAATACATAAGCCCAATGGAATGATTTGGTTTCCAAATGTAGATACGAACAGTAAGCTCATAAAGTTAACAATTAATCTGGTAACTTTCCAGAAATTGTCTACGCGTAACTTCTTCGGCAGGTGTAGTCTGATTTTGACATAGCTAACTTTGCTAAGTGAAGATACGAAATGGTTCTCCTTGAAACTTCTCTGGGTGTTTCCTGGGTTCCAGAGGCACACGGCTCTGATATAGCTAGCAAACAGATGGCAGAAAGGGAGCCAGCCAGCATTTCAACAATCCCCCCTTTCAACTCAGTCACCTCAGGAAGATCAAGATAAGGCCTTCACTGGGAGAACCTCCCCACCCCCAGAAATGCCTGCAGCCAATGTAATGAATGCTTCCGTCAACAACACCCATTCCCCTTCCCACAGAACTGCTCGCTCCCAATCCGCCATCTGGGGTTGGAATGGGCCTCACTGCACCAAACTCTGAACCACTTTTGATCCCAAAGCCCATGAGCTATTAGAAACGGCCCCTTCCCTACTCATGGGCTTTGGAGAGAGCAGCACACACACACACACACACACACACACACACCCGCCCCAACACAAGGGAGGAAAAGAAAAGAAAGAAAGAAAGAAAAAAAAAAAAAACAGTGGAGCGGAGAGCAGAAACTAGGCCTAGTTTCTGCTGGAGAAATAAATCCCGTTTCTTTGCAATGGGGAGCAGGCGCATTTCCTGCCCTTGCTCTCTGATCCGAAGTATCCATGAACCTGCACTCTACTTTATCTTCTCCTGAATTCCTAAATGGGACCGAAAATCCGATTCGCTTCTCTTCCCATCTATTCACTCCTAAAACCTCTAGCAATGTTAAAGAAGATAACCCAGATCCAGAAGGTAGGAAGTGAAGTAAAGCCAATGCTGGGATCCTGTCCTGAGATTATGCTGCCGATGCACGAAGAAAATCCCCTTGTGGTCTAGAGTAAAGTTTGAACCCGCAGCAAGGGCATGCACTCGGCCAGGCCAACCTGGGCTTCTGAGCAGGCCTACGGAGGTGACACTCCCTTGTTCTCCAGCAGCTGGGGGAGGTGGCTCCCGGCCGGGCAGGCCTGCACCCTGGGAGTACCAGGGCCCGGGAGGCTGGAGGCCTGGCCCGCAGCAGCACCCCAGCTGTGCCGAGTCCGCCCCCTTCTCCCTCCTACTCTCGAGTCCCCCAGCCCGAACCCGCCAGGAGACGTTAGGGTTGGCGACAGGGATCTCGGCCACTGACCACACATTTCTTGCCGAGGAAGGAGAAGAGAGACTCGTTCTCCTGCGGGGTGAGCAGCAAGGAGCCCACGTTGGTGACCCTCCGCGGGGGCTGCTGGCCCGAGCTCATGGTGTCGCCGCTAGGGTGGAGCGTCCAGGGCCGTCTCTTCTGGCGGTGGGAGAGCACTCGGTCCCACTCTGGGTGTCAGGGGCGCGAGGTGGCAGTCACAAACGCAGCATCCCGTCGCTCCTCCAGCGCGCGGAGGCCGAGGGAAGGAGCTGACGGCGGGCGCCCTCGGGCCGCGCGCCGACAGGGAAGCTCCGGGCTCCCGCCCTGCTCCGCTCGGGCCGGATGGTCGTTGTCTTCGCACTCCGGCGGCTGTGCTAAACTCCCTACTCCTCCAGTCCTCTGGCGGCGGCGGCGGCAGTAGCCGCACAATCCAACATGGCAGCGGGAGCGGGCGAGACCACCGGACGCGGGACGCGGGGGAGCGCGCCGGAAACTCCGCACCGCCGGACTCCCCCTGGCTTGCTGCGTGCCGGGGCGTGGCCTCCCCGGGCTCCGCCCCCTTCCGGGAGAGGCAAGGCTCAGTCGGGTTGAATTCTTGTTGTAGGCTAGTTCTCCCCCCAACATTCCCCCCCTCCGTGACCACCTCGCGCGTGCGCAGACTCAGACCGAGGCAGGGCTGGAGGGTCTCCCGTACTACCGAGCGGGACGCCCTCTTGCAGCAGCGCCCACCTTTGCGGAGTGCCCGGTTCCCGTGGCCAGTGTTTGTCAGTCACCGAAGTGGACTCTCAGGCCGCCTGTCAGGAAGGTCTAGATTAGCTGGAGAGAAATGTCGGCTGGCGTGGTTTCGGTCAGAGCCGCAGGTGCCTCGGGTTTCTCTAACTTAGAACTGGCCACCACCGGGGCGTGGAGGTATAGACATTTGCTGAGAACAGGAAAGACATCTTCATAGATGTCAAAAACAGACTCTCAAAAGACGTCCACCACCCGCCTGGCGCATCTCGTGGGATACGTGTGTGTAGTTTTTACGCTCCGACGATCCCTGAATACCATTTTTTTCTTGCCTTATTAATTAGAAACCACCCCTCTCCATTTTTCTCTGTCTCAAATTCGAAACACCTTGTTGTCTCTTTAATCAAGATGAGTACACGCGTCTGGGAATGTCGTATAGGAATAAATACCTTACCTCTTTTTTTCCTTACGAGTTAATTCTAGGTGCTGGGACCTAGGGCCTGGTGCATACTCAGCCAGCTGAACTATATTCCCAGCACAAGTAAATAATGAGAATTCATTACTGTGTTTCATAATATTAAAGGTTAGTATAAAATAATATGGTTGAATGAAAAACTAAAAAGCTTTAGTTTAAAAAATTGTAATATAGAAATGATAAGTCAGATTACAGCGAATTCTATAAAATGTAATCTTACTATTAACATTAAGCATATGGTTTATCACATAAATTGTACTAACACTGTTTGCTAATTACTTAGTTCCAATTAAACAGTTGTGTATTCAACTTTCATGACAAACTCTGGTAAATTTCTGATAGCTCTCAATACATTGGTAAACCACTACCAACAAACTGAAAACAAAGTTGCAATGCTACCATAATGCCCGTAATGAAATTGGGTGAGGAAGAACAAGTCTACAACGGAGGATATGTGAGTAAACTCTTAGGAGTCCTCACATAGTATGTGCATATTTCAAATTAAACAAATTTTAATTTTAATGGAAAAATTAATCTTTAAAAGTGGTGAAACTTTATAAAATAATAGGTTCTTAAAAGGCACCCATTAGAAGTCCAAAAAAATGTTTGAACCACAGGGCTAACCGACCTGGAAGATAAGTCAGTTTATGATTATTAAAAATGCACCTCTTATTAACTGAAAGCACAGTAACAGCCGAGATCATCACAAGTTCTTGAGAAATGATTCAGCCCTGACATTTTCAAACATGAAAACTTTTTTATCCTAAAACATAGGCTGCGGGTGGTTCAAGGTTGAAGTTCCAGTTAGACCATCCAGGAATTGCTTCTCTGTCTCAGGTTCCTCATCTGTAAAATGAAATCACTGTCTCTTGGAGATAGTATAAGGGAAGTTGGGACAGTTAGACCTACTTTAAAAATGTAGAGAGAAAACCATGTGCTACTGTACCTGATACACAAGTCCTGTCTCTCAGTTCACCATCTTTGCCTGTGCTCTGTTATATATTTCTTTGTCTAGAGGATTGAGTATTGAAGCGTGTCTTTTTACATTCATTTTATATAAGCCTGATTGTTTTCAAAACTTTTAATTCACAGCCTTACACAGTTCTCCAATCTATGTCTGTGAGTTTGGAACATATTCTCTTACTTAGTGATCAGGCTACAGATTTTGCCAAACAGATTGTTTAGTCCGTGATGCCAAACTGCTAATATTATAATTCTAGACAGGCCTGTTAATTAGTAAAATCCAAGAAGCTAAATAGGACCTAGACCAGAGAATGCCTGCTTAATGTGTGCAAGATCCTGGATTCTATCCTTGATGCACGCATGCGTGCACACACACACACACACACACACACACACACACACACAAAACCACAAACAAAAAAGCCAAAAGAAGGAATTAAAACTATTTTGAGAATGTGTGTGTAGGGAGGTGGCATAGGAGGGGCTGGGGGGAGGGTACCTAGGTGGGGCTAGAGGGAGGGAAGGGGAAAGTGATGCAATTCTATTTTCATTTTAAAATGTACACAAAATTAGAATGAACTTTTTTTTTTTAAACTAAAAATACTAGCTCTTACAGACCAGTGAACTGCTTTGAAAACAGATGTGAGAGAAACAAAAAGCTGTGGGCTGGTATATGTTTCCAAACCTGTTAGGAGAGACCGATTGAGTTCCAGTCATTTCACACATGTCCACTAGCCTGTGCTTCTTTGAATTGTCTGCTTTTTTTCCTTCTCAAGAATTCTTGAGGTCTTACCTCAGTATAGCTTTCACTCACTGTTGTCTGGTATTTTTAGACTTGAAGATTAAAAATTATCATTATCATAATGCTTTTTTCTCAATCCCAATTTATTTCTTTATATCTTCCACAAAATTTTAAATATAGTACTTTGTCCACAAAATTTTAACCTGCCCCTCCCACACCTCAGGACTTTCCCTAATACCTTGATAGTCATAAAGTAAGAACATTTAAGCATGAACGTTTCGTTGGAAATAAGACTTCCTTACATATTTGAACATGTGAGCAAAGTATTGGGGAAGTTCCTCTTTCCTGTACACAAAGTATCCTGTTTTCTCCATTCATCCTGGTATCAAGCAGTATTAGCAATATTTGTTTCAAGAAGCCTAACCAGCCTCTGACTTGTATTCTTGATAGCATAACTCCTCCTGCAGAGCACAAGGCAGCACTCACTGTTTTCTTTGGCAAGTCATTTTCTTATCTCGACTTCTTTTTGCCCAGTTTGAGAGATTGGATTTGGTCCAGGGAACAAGCATTTGATTCTCCTAGCTGGATGTTTTGAAGTTCCTTAGGCTAGTCTTTATATAAGGTATAGCTGCTGTATTAAAATGTCTAGAAATAGAACAAATACAAAAGTAACCTTAGATTTCACTTTTTAAAAAAAATTATTTATGTTATTTATAAGTACACTGTAGCTATCCTCAGGCCCACCGACACACCAGAAGAGGGCATCAGAACCCATTACAGATGGTTGTAAGCCACCATGTGGGTGCTGGGAATTGAACTCAGGACCTCTGGAAGAGCAGAGAGTGCTCTTAACTGCTGAGCATCTCTCCAGTCTCCTGCATTTGACTTTTCATGCAGTTTCTCTTCCCTACACCAAGCTCTGTCCTGGAACTTTATTTTCTATGGCTTTCTTTGCTATGGTCCTTTAAGGTGAGGCTTCATTTTGACAGAAAACCTTGTCCATATGGAAGTGAGGGGTTATTTTCAGATGTTGCCCACCCTACCATAACACTTTGCCATTTTTCTTGTGTTCTTCCGTTATCCATTTTTCTTCTTTACAGATGTCGTTGTGGATATACAAGTCCTCTGAAACGCACTCCTGCCCTGGTTAAGGTTAATAAATTAAATTATAGTGGCACCCTTCTCTATGGGAGAACTGGTAATAGCAGCACACAGGGTTCCGTGGCATCCAGCCATTGTAGCTGTAGTTGCTGGTACTGACATGTTGCCCCACTGCGGGAGAACTGACTTTGTAGAGACGAAGCAGCAGAGCTGGATGCTGCAGAGAAGCTGGATACCGCTGCTTTCACTGCAGCCTGTGAGTGGCATGGGTGTAAACTGTGCACATTGTAAAGTATCTGCACATTTTCATGTACACACTGTATCAATGGGGAAACTCAAGAGAATTTGTTCTAGTACACATTTTTCTAGTTAAGTATGGAGTGTTTTATTTGTTATCAAAAATAAAGCTGATAAACTAATTTTCTTCTGTTCCAATTCATTTTAAGTATAAGTCATTTTCTGGGTTATTTGTAAAGAATTGATAGGTTACCTGCAACCCATTCACACTCCTCATTGATTTTAGTGGGAAATTGAATTCTTATTCAATGTTAGTGAATTACCTATGATAGCTGTGGCAACTACCTGGCCTAGGCCCCAGTACCTAATACATACTTATGCTCAAGAAGGGATTTGAGGTACTAGGCATGCTGTAGCTCTCAGGGTACTGCTTATCTATTCCAGCTGCTAGCCTTTAACTTGATTGACTATTCAGTAGCTATTACTTTAGTTATTCCAAATGAGAGACATTAGCTTTTCATTAGAATGTATTCCAGATCAGTGTGCAGGTGAGTTAGAAAATGGGCACTTAGCTAATGTGAAGATGCCATATGTCTACATAACTTCCCTGATACATAGCTTTATGTTAAAGGTCTCATCTGCCTAGAACTTAAAAATTACTTTGTATCTTTAATTTTTTTGTTACTTGAGACTTTCATACAATGTATTTTGATTGATATGCACCCCTCCCCCCAACTCTTTCCATATCTACTTCTACCCCCCCTTCATACCCACCCAACTCTGTGTCCATTTTAAAGTTATTAATTTTAAACCCTCCGATACCAAGTTTTGTTGCCCAAATATTCTTGGATGTGTGGTTTTCCACCCATGCATAGTCAACTTACCAGGGGCTACATTCTTAAAAGAAATTCTCCCAACAGGTAACAGTTGCGAATAGCTCAATAGCTAGAGGTTTATGCCTAACACTCATCTCTATGCTGGGATTTGGCATGGCTTAAGCTTACATAGGTTCGGTGCATGCTATATCAACTGCTGTAAATTCATACGTGCTGATTTCCTGCTGTCCAAGCATATAGCTTCCTTGCCATCTACTAACTTGGACTCTTACACTCCTCCCATCCCTTCTATCACAGTGGTAACTGAACCTTAGGAGGAGGTGATGGATGAGGGATGAGTGTTCTGTAGTTTCTTATTTCTGGCACTTTGACAAGCTATAGGTCTCTATGTTAATCACCATCTACCTCTAGCATAAATAAAAGCTGGTTGAGAGATAAAGTATCTAAATGTAAACATAAGCCATTAGGAATTGTCCAATATTATATCTATTAACAAAACAATATTAGATTTACCTCTAATGACTATGGCTTGTTTAGTAGCTATAGGCTCTTGGTCCAGTGAAGATATCAGTATGGGATTCATCTCATGGAGTGGGCTTTAAATCCAGTCACAAAGTGGTTGGTTACTCCCGTGATCTGGTGCCATTATTACACTATCTAATGGGAAGGTTCTGCCAAGCCAGTCATTATAGCTCACAGGATTTACACCTGGATAGTATTGATTACTTTTCTCCTGTAGTAGCATGCATAGAACTATGAAAGCTAACTAGTAGTAATGATCAGGTCAGTACCAACTTGATCTCTCCGTGTTTTACGACTCAAATATATAGCGTCTTCAGCAACAGGCTCCTAGTTCTACAGAATAACAAAGAACAATGTCAAGAAACTGTAATGTTTGGGTGTTTATAGGGTCACAATGGCCAACAACTTCAAAAGAAGTAACTGGTTTCCTGGCACTTTTTGCTAACACCTGGTATCTAGAAGAGGCATTATTACTGTTATAGGGTATGATTGTTTGAATAAGAATGGCCCCTATATGCTCATATATTTGGATATCTATTCATCAGGGAGTGGTACTACTTGAGAAGAATTAGGAGTTGTGGCCTTGTTTGATAAAGTATGTCTCTATGGAGGAAGTGTATCACTGGGGGAAAGCCCAGTGTTGTCTCTTCCTGCTGTCTGCAGATCTGGCTATAGAACTCTCAACTACTTCTCCAGCAACATGTCTGCCTGCAAGCCTCCATGCTCCCTTTCATGATAATGGACTAAGTTCTGAAACTGTAAACAAGCCCCAACTAAATGCTTTCTTTTATCAGAGTTGCCTTAGTCATGGCACCTCTCCACAGCAACAGAACACTATCTCAGACAATATCCTTCACAATAGCCTCAAAAAAAAAAAATCTTGAAATAAATCTAACAAAGACTTGTACAGCAAAAATTTTAAGACTCTGAAAAATAAGTTGAAGAAGATACTGAAATGAAAAGAGCTCCCATTTTCATGTGTTGACAGAATATATTCTATGAAAACAGCCATTCTACCAAAAGCAATATACAGATTCAACACTATTCCCAACAAAATTCCAATGCAGTTCTTCACAGAAATTGAAGAAATAATCATAAATTTCACATGAAATACAAAGATTGGGGTAGCCAAGGCAATCCTAAACAACAGTGCAATGGCTAGAGGTACCATTCTGTCTTAGTTAGGGTTTCAATGTTTTAAAGAGACACCATGGTCAAGACAACTCTTAGAAAGGACAAGATTTAATTGGAACTGGCTTACAGGTTCAGAGGTTCAGTCCATTATCATCAAGGTGGGAGCATGGCAGTGTCCAGGCAGGCATGGTTCTGGAGAAGGAGCTGAGAGTTCTACATCTTGATTTGAAGGCAGCCAGGAGAAGACTGTCTAATATACAGCAAGGAGGAGAATCTCCAAGGCCAGCCCCAAAGTGACATACTTCCTCCAACAAGGCCACATCTACTAGTGCCACAGGATGGGCCAAGCATATTCAAACCACCACACACCCTCAAGGATTTTGAGTAATACTACAGATCTATAGTAATAAAAACAGCATGGTGCCAGCATAAAAACAGACTCATTGATTAATGGAAGAGAATTAAAGACCTACATCTACACTCCTACAGTCACTTGTTTTTTGACAAAGAAGCCAACAATACACATTGGAGAGAAGACAGCATCTTCAACAAATCATGCTGATCAAACTTAATAAGTACATATAGAAAAATGAAACTTGATCTGCACCTCTCTGCACAAAACTCAACTCCAGTAGACCAAAGACCTTAACATAAGATTTTTGTATCTGACACTACTAAAGGAAAAGGTAGAGAATACATTTGAACTCATTGGCACAGGATATGTTCTAAATAGGAACTTCCTATGATAGGCATTAAAATCAACAATAATGACCTCATGAAACAAAACTTTTTGTACACTATCATTCAAGTAAAGAGACAGCCTACAGAAAAATGCTTTACTAGCTATACATCAGACAGGGATTAGTATCTAGAATATAGAAAGAACTAAAATAAATAAACATAAAAACCCATTTTTAAAAAATGAGGCAAGGAATTAAAGTGTTCTCAAAAGATGAAGGAGAAGTGACCCCAAAACTTATTTTTTTTTTAATGATCAACATCCTTAGCCATCAGGGCAAATTAAAACTACTTGGAGATTTTATCTCATCGTGGGCAGAGTGGCTAATGGAAACAAAACAAAACAATAAATACTGGCATGGATGTAGGGAAGGGAGAACACTTACTGCTGGTGGGAGTGCAAACTTCTGCAGCCATTATGGAAATCAATGTGGCGGTTGATAAGCTAACGCTAAACACACCACATGATCCAGCCACACCACTCATGGGCATCAATACCTCATTTGTGTTCATTGCTTCTCTCCTCCCAGTATCCAGGAAATGGAAAGAGCCTAAATACCTACCAACTGATGAATGGTTAATTAAAATTGTATACATTCACACAATGAGATGTGATTCAGCTATTAAAAAATGAAGTTATAAAATAAGCAGGCAAATAGATGAAGCTGAAAACAACCGTTCCGAGGTAACCCAGACACAGAAAGACACATATCACGTTTTCTCTCTTCTCTGGGTGTTAATTTTGAATCTTCACCACAGATCCTGTGTGTTTCATATGAGCTACCAATAGAGGTCATGAAAGAAACCACCCCAGGGAAAGGATTCGGCAAGAGGAGATGGAACGTTCCTGTATGGAGGATTAAAAGGACATATTGAGCAGGAAGTGTTGTACTGGGACAGGGGATCTGAGGGCTGGGTAGCAGTGGGAGTATTATGGTATGGGGAGGAATAAATAACACTGAAGTCCTTTGAAAAAGTCAATTTCTATTTTCATAAAGAGTAAATGCCAGTAAATTGAGATTTTACATATTTCTACAAAGCCTAGAAGAAACCCTATGCTTCCTTCCTAATTCCCAGCTGTGGTCCTTGGGGACATCTGTTTTGAATCTTGTGATGCAGCTGGTATTTATAGATAGATGCATTTCTTAAGAGTATTTCAGTATGATGTGCATTGATTATTCAGTGTAAAGAATTATCTGTGAACTTGCTATCCAAAGGGGAGATCTGGAAAGGGGGAAACATTTGAAATGTAAATAAAGTAGAAAATAATAATAATAATAATAAATAATAATAATAATAATAATAATAACAATAACGGGATGAGGGTTTACCTTCCAGACACTACTACTTCACCATTTATTTTCCTCCACTAGAGTTTTGCTACAATTTGTGTGTAAGCATCAACACAGAGAATAACATTATTTTCTGAAGAAGTCAAGCCTTGCAGTAATTATATCCTTAGAAAATTTGTTGTTCCCCAAATCATATCTTTACATTTTCTTTTTCATTTCTGTATTTTATAAAAGCTGTGAAAATCCATTTCCAAATTATTCCTCAATAGTAATATCTAGACTCCATTTGTTTTCCAGCATCCCATACCAGTCTTAACTGTGGTTGCATGGTTGCTGTTCATATTCTTACTTATTGTCTGGGATTCCCTCACTTCCTTTCTGTGACAGATGCCGTTTCTTGGGTCTTATAATACCTGTATTGTTTTTGTTCCTTTTTTCACATTAGAAGGATTACTAGGGAGATTACTAGAAGGGATCCTCCACTATCTCCTGTCACCATAAGATGAACAGCATTGTTTGTAATATGGTCTCACTTCAATGAACTGTACTATTCAGGTCCATAGCAACTGGGCCAAATGACCATAGTCATCAACTACAAAACCATTTACCAAAATAACTCCTTTCAGGCATTTTGTTACAATGACAGAAATGTATCAAACTTATTTGTATGTAAACCCATTAATGTATTTAGCATTGACACTTAAATCTAAAATTTAATCATATGCCCATACTGATATCTTTTCATCTCATTTTATAAGACATCACATAGGTTCTTTTTAATCTAAATACCCACATCATTTAGAACTAAAAATAAAAAAATGTTAATTTTTAAAATGTTCCTTTTTCTTTTTTCTGTCTGGGATGTTTGTGGTCAAACGTCAGACATCCTGATTCACCCTTTTCTCAACTAGAAACCACACCTAAATTTCACTGTTCCAATGAGGTCTCAAATCTTGTCAAGTTTGGACACAGATGCTATAAATTCACCACCAATATTAGAAGTTGGAAATAGGAATTCCAAAAGTATTGAAAATGAGTACATTAAAACAAATGAAAACAGAAAATAGGGCCTGGGGGGGAAGATAGATGAGTAGCTTGGAAATAAGACAGTCCTACAACCTTTAGCATCACCTAAGAATCTGTTAAACATTCAAATGCATATGCCCAGACTAGACCTGAATCAGTAAGTCTCCTATAGGACTCACTAATCTACGAACACCAAGGCTCCTGGGAATTTTTGATGGTATCCTGGAAGAAGGTACTTCAGGGACTTGAATTTACCACCAATCCCCAAGCATGTAAAACATACACTAGCCATGTCTGAATCGCATTACTTTTGTGGGGTGGGTCTTCATGATAAATAATGTCTGGTTTATGACTTGGATAGGGTAGAATCTATAGGGTGAATATCTTCTTTATTAACATCTGGCAAAACAGCTGTAAAAAACCAAAACCAAACCAAACCAAACAAACAAAAAAAACACAACAGGAATTCATTGTTCTAAGTTCAGACAGTAACTAGCTCCACAATCTTAATAAAGTTCCTGAGACACTCACTACATGATTCTATTTAATAATTTGTAAAATCAATGAATTAGTGATCACTAGGGTCATTTTCACCTCAAGGTTCCATTGCTAAAATCAACACTGTGGTTTCTTGGCTTTAGAAAATAACCAACATTTTGAAACATATTGGATAAAAGCAATGCATGGGAGAATATAAATAACATTGTGGTTTTTATTATTATGGTAAGCTCCTTGAGTCAGGCAAGTGGTCAGCCCCCCTCCCCCTTCCCTGGGGACCTCCAACTGCCAGGCTCCACCTACAGAACAAAACACCGAAGCTCCACCCTACAGAGTAAAAAGCCTAAAGTCAAGGTACAGAATTCCACCAATCTCTGAGCTCCTCTCAAGATCAGGCCACAAAATCCCAACAATCCCTGACTACCATGGAAAGTTCTGCCTGCTAGAGACCCTACACAAAGTCTTCCTCCCTTCTAATTCTCTGCTTTTCCTCTCCTGAGCAGAGGGAGCCACTCTCCTGTATTTTTCCCAGTAAATCTCTTGTGTGAGATTTGTTGTGCCATGTGACTTTGTGGAATTCCTTGGCTGCTGACTACCAGGATGCCTTTCCCCTCAGACCTGTAACACTTGCAATTGCAAATATGTTTTTGGCAGTATAAACTTAATATATAAATTGTACTTTAATCCTGACTCTACTGTTGCATGGGGTAGTAAAAATTACAGTCTACTGAATTTAAATGCCTTCCATTTAATTACTTCAGAGAAGGCATGAATGGGCATTCAGTGACTAAGATTTCATGAAACTCTTGACCAAGTGTGTCAAGTATATTCAGTGTTAGGTTTTGTGCAGACCTGTGCCCTAACTACAAGAGAGCCTGAGATTTAAATCTCAACATTAGGTATCAGCAGTTTTCTAAGTCAGAAGTCCCCAAGGGAAAGGAAGGATATTCAAAAGGGACTCAACAGCTAGTTAATTTAATTGCGAACAGATGGAGCTTCAGATGCTGACTGACTTAGGAAGCGGTCTCTTTTGCAGAGAAAGCAGACACAAATAATACCCGATTTCCAGTTGTGTCTCCCTGATGACATCTTGCATTCCTCCTTACCTGTTATTACTAAATAGTGACGATGAGCCAATTGCTTGTGGCTGGAATTTAACATTATTCATTATTTTTTTGTGGTTGTTTTAATAAATAAATATAGGGGCAGTTCTGATGCCAAGGTCCTGTTCCCCATTTGGTTCTTGACCTGTCAGTAAAGAAGCCATGGACCAATTGCTGGGCAGAAGGAATAGGCAGAACTTCTGGGTCCCTGGAGGAAAAGCAGACAGATGCAAGGGAGGAGAGGAGAGTTCCCCATGCTTTGGAGAGAGAACCAAGCAGCCATGTAAAGTCTTGGGAGGAGAGGCAACCCAGGTTGCTCCTACAGGCAGGTGGTCAAAGCCTCTAAAGTTTAGGGCAGGTGAGAGGAGTAGAGAATATTGTTAAGGGCACTCTTTTCCAGGCAGGAGATAGCAATTGTGTCCAAAGGCAAGTTGAAAAGGAACAACTGTGTGTGTGTCTTTTACCTGTGGATTCAAGGGAAGCTGGGTTGGGTCTGGTAATATGGCCCATTCCCAGAACTAAGGAGGGGTAGCAAAAAGCTACACGAAATATATAAAAATTATTCAACATTAAAATGATTTAGCCAGAGCCAGTGATCATGTTAGAGGAGTTTCCTTATTCTTGTTCAGGACATTTGACTCAATATCTTTATTTAGAAACAATGCATTACAGTAGGCAAGGACCTTAGCAATTATGCAGTCCAAACTCCTCATTTACCTGTGCCTAAAAATGGAAAAGACAGAATAGTGGATATATTTGGTTTGTTATATAACAAAAACTGTTGATTACATATGTTTAAATTTTTCTTTAAAAGACAGCATAATATAGAGAAACAAATATAGACACTATAGTTAGATCTGGTTTGAAAATTGGCTTTTCAGTGGTCACATTACTAAACTTCATTGTATTTGACTTTGCTCATTAGTACCATGGAGGTAAATGTATCACAGGAGATTTCTGTAGGACATAAAGTTGCTATGAAGTAGTAATAGCACCTGCTACTATGCCTGGCTGGTACTCAGCAACCAAAATCCAAGAGTTTCCCACATAAAAGATGTTGCACCATTTAGCCATATACCTCGAACCTGAAAGCCCAACAAAGAACAGAACAAGTTTGGAAACTAATTTCCAAAACAAAAGAGAGTGAGAAAAGAAAACCATTTTATCCTTTTTTTTTTTTTTTTAAATCTATTTACCTTTTGATAATTCCTGATTTCTGTCACTAGTCACAAACTTAAAATATTAGAATCAGACCCCTGAATCTTAAACCTAGATTACCAAGCATAACTGATGAGCTGATATTTTCTTTCTCTTTGTTCTTTGCTAGAATTTCAAAAGGAATCAAATTTAACACTTAGATCAGATTTCTTGGACTAATGGTTCTCAACCTTCCTAATGCTCAGACCTCATGTTGTGGTGACTCCCAACCATAAGATTATTTTAGTTGCTATTACCTAACTGTAATTTTACTACTGTTATGAGATCTTTTTTTTGAGACAGGGTTTCTCTGTGTAGCCCTGGCTGTCCTGGAACTCACTCTGTAGACCAGGCTGGCCTCGAACTCAGAAATCCGCCTGCCTCTGCCTCCCGAGTGCTGGGATTAAAGGTGTGCCCCACCACTGCCTGGCATGAGATCTTAATGTAAATATCTGTGTTTTCTGATGGTCTTAGGCGACCCCTGTGAAAGGGCTGTTTGACCTGCAAAGGAGTTGCAACCCACAGGTTGATAACCACTGTTTTAGAGGCAGACTCTGAGACAGTGATTCAGGCACACATGGTTATTGAGTAAATATTCTTCAGAAAACGTAAGGAAGGAAATTAAAGGCGGTGGATATCGAAGAGAAAACCAACACAAATGGCGACGTGGTTGTGGATAAATTCTAGTAGCTCTGGCATGAATCACTCAGCAGAAGAATTATCTTGTGGCAAGAAGGTCAGTATGGGGGAGGAGCAGCTTGGGTGGTAGCTCCCATTAGCCAAGATGGCCGAAACAGCTGTTCTATGAGCAGGAAACGCTAAGAGCTTTGGCAAATAGGCAAGGTGATCAATTCAGCGCTGTGGTTTCTTTAACAGGTTCGTTTCTAGATCCATTTTTCATTTGCATCCAAGATGTGACAAATTACAGTTTTAAAAATGTATAGGAACAGAATATATGCTCAACTACGCCAGCCAAAGTGTGAACTCTGTAATAACTATGGCAGGACTGGGTAGATTTTGCTAATTCCCATAAAAATTTTGAGTAGCATAGTGACATCCAGAAGTCTGTGGTGCTAAGAAGGGGTTCAGTCAACTGTGGCTTAGCCATGCAAGGATGGCAGTATACACACGTGCTTAATGAAAAAGAAGATTTGAATAGATCTTGTCCTCTCACTAAATCAAACCGTGAGGTTTCTCAGATCGAGAATTACTGGAACTTGATGTCACTTGCTGACGGTGATGAGTAGAAGAACATGGTCTGTTATGAGGTTTAGGAAGCTTTTATCCAGTTTAGGTTATAGTCTTGCCTTCAGCCCTAGCTCTCTAACATCGGAGGAACTTAGAAGCTGTGTTTGCTAAAAGAGCATTGGCTCCTTCCACGGGCTCATAGAACAACTAAAAGCAGAGTGAAACCTCTATTTCCTTTACTTGGGTTGCAAACACAGAGCTACACTGCTGTCAGTAAGCTTTCCTTTTGAGTCACCTTGGGATCCATACCCAACTCTGTAGAACAGGTGGTCACCTTTTAAATGAGAGTAATTACTTAGAAGGCAAGGCTATATCTGAGGTTGTTTTGAAGGAACCAGATTGATGCCCTCAGGGCCTGATACTGATGAGGACTGGTGGACCAGATGTTGAACCAGAATTGTGACAAGATTAGCCAGACCACACCTTGGCCTGGACAGCTCAGTCAGGTATGTATTCCTTCTATGCAATTATTAAGTACTTCAAAAGTGGAGCTGGATTTTTTTCCCTCTTTCTAAAGTGGTTCCATTGAATAAATCTCCTTTTTTCTGTATTGTATCATGCGTCATGTTAGACTGGCATACTGGGGACAAGTAGCCTAGCCTAGATTTGGAGGGACTTCTGAAGCCCAAGCTTTTGTTCTAAGAACTCCAGTTATAACCTCAGAGAAACTTGGATATGAGAAAAGAAAAGGAAAGTCATCTGAAGTGGGAGTGATGAGGTTGCAATGGGAAAGTCACAGACTATTTTATGTAGTGGAAAAGAATGGATTTAATCCAGAACTTTATTTTCATAGGTGATAGGAATGAGGCCAAGCAAAGACCATGTAGAAAACAGAGATCAGCATCAGGAGACAGTCACTGCAATGCTGAAGCTGGAGGAAGACCTGGAGTGACTGAGTAGAAGGTGGAAACTTACTGGTCTGTACCGTGGACTCATGCAGAAGTAAATGTGTTTCAGGCAAGAAGAGGGAAACGTTTCCTGGCTTCTTTCTTTCTCTGGTCCTCCAGTGTCCTGTTAGAGCCTCTCCTGGGCTTAACTGAACTGGATGAGCCTTACTTGCAGCTGGGAAATGTTCTCTGTAGGGTCAGGCCCTCTACAATTCACATCAGAGCAGAGGAAAGGGAGAAACTGCTTCAACAGGAAGAGTGAAGGACAGGTTCGACAATAATTGCTGAACTAACAGTGCAAGGCTGCAGTTTGGGCTTCTGAGTTCCCAGGACCTAAGAGTCCTTCAGACAGAGTAGCATGTATCCTATCTCCTGATTCATTCCCTTATGGCTCTTAGGAGTTTCTGTTTAGCTAACTTTTGGGCTAATTTTTTTTTTTTTTTTTCGAGACAGGGTTTCTGTATGTAGCCCTGGCTGTCCTGGAACTCACTTTGTAGACCAGGCTGGCCTCAAACTCAGAAATCCACCTGCCTCTGCCTCCCAAGTGCTGGGATTAAAGGCATGCGCCACCACTGCCTGGCTGAGATCATTCGTTGATCACAAGATTTCATATGTGATGTTCCTTGTGGATTTCATGTAGTAGAGACTTACAGTAGTAGCCACCATTGTATTTTGTGGCTTCACCCTCTAGCCACAGAATAGTGAAGGAGGCTGTACACCCAACCTTACTTGGGCCAATCAAATTTGTCTCCCAAGATCTGGGAATCACATGCACTATATATGTTATGTTGCCAGATAACAATTGTGGTAGGTTATGATATAAAAACTCAGGAAATATGCTCTATTCTCTGTACATTAGAGTAAATGGTAAAGTAGTTTTAACCTGTAAAGCAAAATGAAATAAATTTACAGAAATAAGTACAGAGGAATGGAGAGTCAAGGAAGAGCAGCCTGTGGTCCCTAAAACTGTACAGTTCCAGGCTCTGGGTCTTCAGAAGGCCCTGCTTTCACTTTCTGCTCCTGATTATGAGAAAGATTATGTAAATACCACATGGCTTACGTCAATTCCCCCTCCTTTGTTTTAGTCTTTCCCAGAACCTTTTCTATTACACACAAGTAAACCAATCCTTACTAAGGTAATGTTTCACAAACAGTTTTAAAGATTAAATTATGGGCCAACAAGATGGCCCAGTGGATAAAGGCACTTTCCACCAAGCCTGACAACCGAGTTCCATCACTGGGACCTACCTGGAAGATGGAGAGAATCAGCTCCTGCAAGTTGTTCTTTGCCCTCCAGTTGTAGGCCTTGGTGCAGTGAACCCACACACAGACACACATGTAAGTAAAAGTCACTAAGAACTTCATTACAGTTCAATTACACTCACTTTTCCATATCCCATTCTTCCTCTAAGATGGTGAGAAAGACAAGTGTTTAATATCAACCATTTTCTAAGGAGTTGCTCCTGTACTGAAATGATACCGCATTTATATGCTCCGTTAGGACGGAAAGGACAGCTAGCATGGCTCCAGAACTGACTTGACATGTTGACCCAATTCTTAGGCAATGATGGGCTGGATACTGATACACATTATAAAGTTTGACAGATACAAGAAGAATATTGCTCTGTGGTGGCTTGGATAGGAAAGGCCCTCCTAGACTCATGTTTGGGCAGTATTAGGAGACATGGCCTTGTTGGAGGATGAGCGTTGAGGTCTCAAGCTATGCTCGGTGTGGTGCAAGACTCTCCTTGCTGGGTGTATCAAGCTGTAGAATTACCAGCTCTATTTCCAGCACCTTGTCAGTCTGCATGCTGCCATGCCCTCTGCCATGACAATCATGGCCTAAACCTCTGAAACTGTAAGCCACTCTAATTAAATGTTTTCCTTTATAAGCATTACCATGGTTATGGTGTCTCTTCAAAGCAACGAAACCCTAAGACACACTTTGACAATCTTCTGTTTTAGGCTAAGCCTTTGCGACTCTCCAGGTGCCATAGATTTACCATGTCTTCAGAGACATTGACAGATCATATTAATGTATGGCCTTATTCCGCTCTGGCCTCCACTGCTAAATAGCAGTTTGGTGATCACTGGATAAACAGGTTGAAGCACAACAACCTATTGCCATACCTATCAAAAGAGCTTCATGTAGTTTTATGCACCTCAAAAAACCTGGCTCTTGAGAAATGCTTAGGGGGTACCTGAGTTCTATATCTATTGCTATTTATAGTATATTTCCTATGAAGTCATCTATCTGATTTAGAACCTAATATATTTACGACTTCCTGCTTTATAGTTTATTTCATCATTATGTTATTTTAGCAGTGAACTAGGATGATGCCAAGATGAAACATGCTCTGTTGGAGATGACCTCTGTGCTAAAATGAGCTGACCCACGAGTCTTACAGTATCCTTCCAATAAATTCCCCTTTGCTCTAGTTAGCTTGGGTCAGTTTCTATCGTTTTCAGTTGTATTTTTTATGGTCTCTGAAATATATCTGCATATACTGCATATATCACTATTTCTGTTTTTTTTTTTCCAGTGGTGGACTGACTTATAGTTAGTGTGATGGCTAACTCCATGGTTGTCAACTTGACTGCATCTGAAATTAACTAATACTCAAGTGACTAGGCATACCCTTGATGAATGTTTTCTTAACTAAGTCATTTCAAGTGGGAAGACCTACTTTTAGTCCATATATTTTAAGGTGGGAAGACAAGCCTTCAATACAGATCTTTTGGGGTTGGGGATGTGGGCCACACCTTCTGGTGGCAGTTACATAAAGGACACAGAAGGAAGTTTGCTTTCTTTGACTGCTTTCTTTCACTGGCAAGTCCATTCCTTCGCTGGCATTAGAGCCTACTTCTTCAGGATTCTGATGTATCCTGAAGAACAGCTGAGACATCCAGCCTCATGGACTAAACAGCTTTTGTATTCTTAGACGTTCTGTTGTTAGACAACTATTGTTGGACTAGCTAGACCACAGCCTGTAAGCCATTCTAATAAATTCATCCCTCCTTTCTCTCTTCCTCTCCCCCCTCTCACACACACACATAATATGATATATTATATATAGACAATAATATACATAATTCTTTAAGTTTTGTTCCTCTAGAGAACCTTAATACAGTTAGTTCTCAGGCATACTTTGTCTTCTGTATTGTGCTTTAAATAGAAAATTGCCAGGGTAGAACTCAACAGTTCTTTGAGATCCCTTGTAATTCTTCAAATGAATAAAAGAAACTTAAGCCCCCAGCTAGACTGTCTTCTCCACTCTCACTGGGACATACACTGTGTTTCTTCAAACCTTCTGTTTGCTATACTCTAGATTTTTCTGTATCTTGCTCCATCCAAAGATGCAGGCTTTCCTCTTTTTACTTTCTATCATAAAAAAAAAAAAATCCATTGGTTCTTTCTGATAAATGTATCATATAAAGTGTTCAAATACCTCTCATATTAAAATAAAACTGTTTCCTTAAAACTAAGGAATTTAAATAATCAAATGAACTATTTTGATTATTAACCTGTATTTTCCCATGCATAGCCAATTTCGAAAGACTAATCTACCCCTTGCCCATTTTTTTTCTTTAAGCAATGAAGTCTTATTCCACCACCAATATTCAATTAGTGAAGCAAACTAATGATGACTATTAGATCATTAAAAGTATTTGAGACTTCAGTTATGTGGTATCAAAAAGTATAATCTTTTCTTCTTTGCATGCTGTCTAGCATCTATCAATATGTTTTCTGTCTCTGATAGTTAAATGTTCACACACTGTCTTCTCTGTGGCTTTACATCTTAAGTATTCACAACCATGTAGTTCTATCATCTTGCTCTTTTCTTTTGACATTGACTATAAGAAGGCCAAACACAGTATTTAATGAGAGATCAGTTTGTTCACGCTACTTGACAGATCAATAGCAGAAATTACTACTAAACACGTACTATCTACCAGACCCTACATCGAATGCCTTAACTACATTCTCACTGAATTTATCCTTCCATGGCCTTCTATAGGCTTTTTTAGTAACATTTTCCGATAACCTGCACAATGTCAATGAGAGAGCTGATTCAAGTATGGTCTGTTGATATCAGAACCTATACCTTTATTAGCAATTATTAATAGCTTGATTCCCAGATCTCTTTCTAGATATCTTTCCTGAGGACTAGAGCAGCAGCTACAAACTGATAGGTTCTTCAAAGTCCTCATAGAAATATATGAATTAATGAACTTTATACCAGATCTCTCCTTTCCAGTATGTTCTGTCTTATTGAATCTTATTGAATAACTAATTACACCAAGCCCTACAATTAGGCTTAAAATTATCCTGTCCTCATATCTTCCCTGTCCTCTGATTTCCAGCTGCCACATCATGCCAAACTTACTTATAAGCTTTTGGCCAATACTGCTTTTCATTTATTCTTATATGTAAGGATAATTTCCTGTGTACTATATGGAAGCATCACCTGTCAATAAAAATCTGATAAAAGGCAGGAAACAGAAGGTGGGAGTTCTGGTAGAGAGAGATTGGAACTCTGGGAGATAATCAGAGGTGGGAGATTTGCCCCAGACTTGGAGGAAGTCCGATGAATAAAACTGAGGAGAGGTAACTAACCAGCCAAGTGGCAAGCTTAGAATAGTTCAAATGCCTTCAATGAGTTAAAAGTTAGTTGGGGAGCAAGCCTAGCTTATGGCCTCGGCATTTTAAATAAATAACAAGCTGTCATTTGGGAACTGGGGTGCAGGTAGAAAAGGTTGCAGTTACACTTATACCCCAATCCAAGCATTGTTAAACACTTAACTAGAACCCCTGTTTTTTGTCTTTATACACATCAGAAGAGGGTATTCAATTCCATTACAGATGGTTGTGTGTCGCCATGTGGTATCAGGACCTCTAGACGAGCAGTCAGTTCTTTTAACCACTGAGCCATCTCTCTGGGCACAATCTTTGCTTCTTTTTCACTGACTATCCTGATATATAGAAATTTTATAAGCAAATAAAATTTTCTTTTGAAAGTGATAGTGACATTTAATGACACCTCAATAATTTAATATACGTTCAATAATAGTGTAGATATTAGAAATATAGAAAAAATATAATATTTAAATAGTTTGATCTATATACTATTCCTTCAAAAGTATATTACATACTAAGAATCTATGTATTTTGAACATATTGAGTTTGTTTGTTTGTTTTGGTATTTTAATTTGAGACAGGGTTTCTCTGTGTAATAGCCCTGGCTGTACTGGACTTGCTTTGTAAACCAGGCTGCCCTTGAACTTATAGAGATCCGCCGACCTCTGCCTCTTGAGTGCTGGGACTAAAGGCATGTGCCACCACATCCAACTCAAGGGTATTGTTCTTCATTAAAAGTATATTTAGTTTTTAAAAGTTAACAATTTTCCTTGGAAAAATAACTTAATTTCTAGAAAAATTCGATTTTAATTTTATGGGCTAATGAAATAACTGAATTATTACTCTGTGGACAATGAAAGAGAGGAACTAATAGATAATTTGTATATGTTTAAGAGATGATATGTTTATTTGTATATTGTGGTGGTTTGAGTACACTTGGCCCAGGGAGTGGTGCTATTAGGAGATGTGGCCTTGTTGGAGGAAGTGTCGCCTTATTGGAAGAAGTGTGTCTTTGTGGGCTTGAGATCTTCCTCCTAGCCATGTGGAAGCCAGTCTTCTACTTTTTGCCTTAGGAACAAGATGTAGAACTCTCATTCAGTGCTATGCCTGCCTGGATGCTGCCATGCTTCCTGCCTTGATGAATGAATCTCTGAACCTGTAAGCTGCCCTAGTTAGCCTCCCCAGTTAAATGTCTTTATAAGACTTGCTGTGGTCATGGAGTCTCTTCACAGCAATGGAAACCCTAAGACATATATGATATTTGTTTATTTCCTAAGTAAGTTGAGGCAGATAGGAAAGAAGGGCAATATCATTATATATTAGGTGAAAAACTGACAATATACAAGTACATATTTAGAGCTTTTTGTAAATCAAGGGTTTAAATGAAGTCATATGTTACACAGAAAATTCATTACCTTTCATAATACCAGATAAATGGCATGATGGAGAAAAGGACCTATCGTCTGTTATTCTAATAACTAACCCCTTAATCCCTTCTCAATTTACATGAATTTCTTAGAAATAATGCCTGCTAATGAAGTAACCTATCCCTTTGAAATTAAAACAATAGAAGGCAAATGCTTGTTTAGTAAAAGAAATAGATGTTTAGATAGTTGATAGTTCATTTACAGGAAGGTTGGAATCAAAGAGCAACTGCTTTTGTGAAGGGCCCTTGTATAGTCAACATTTCTTCAGCCATTTCACAGTCCCAACAGTCCAGGCCTTCCCCTTGATAATCACATTCATTTAAATCAAGATTATGAGTGAATCTATTTCTACTTAAAAGTAGCAAACAATGCATTCTTTCTGCTTCATGCATAAGTAGACATTGTCCCAAGGACATGGAACCTCTAGCTGTGTTCACTCTAACACATCCTGTAACTCTTTTATGTTAGATTGCATTTGCTGTTTCTCTTTCTTAATCTATTTTAATTTCCTTCCAATGATATGCCTTACAAGGTCAACTCCTGATTGTTCCTTCCCTTGCCTCTTGTTGCGGTTCCCTCAAATAACTTACTCCTTTGTAATAACCAGGTTTTATTTTCCTTCTTTCCAATGCTTCCTATAATTCCTAGTTGAAAAGATCCACTGCACAGGGCTTTCTAACAATTTATGTTCTGTTCTAAAGGACTTTATGTTCATATTATACTTAATAAAATAGGAAAGGCTCATGACTACAGGACTCTTAGAGTTGACAAAAATACCATTTTCTTATCTTCAATAAGAGTTGGTTTTGTTCTCTTGATTTCTAAAGCACATATATCTGTCCTCAATTACCAATATAGAATACCAGCATTCTAAGACTGCCATAAACAGCAACCCCCCCCCGAATTACAGCAACCCCCCTAATTACACCCTATTTAGCTAATTCCAAAACCCAGTAAGAGATGAAGCATTTACAAAAGTTATCAATGGACTGCTCTCCTCTGGATCTCCTATGTAACCGAAGTTTGTTTATTCATTGAATTACATCCTTGGAAGGCTACATAGTTGTACCATATTAACTTACATCTCTTATAGAAGCAAATGCACTAAGGTACAATTTAAACACTCTGGACTTCAATAGATAATTGCTGTAAGAAGAAAAGAAATCAGAAAATTTAACAATACTATTGTAGAGGACATTCTAGAGTAAGTCTCTCTGTAAAAAGTGCAAAATAAGACTCCCGTTTTTAAATTTAGTTGCCGAAAGTGAATAGACCTTCCAAAAATATTGGGATACTCTCTTTCTGTTAATAGTTAGAAAGTATCGTATCTCTCCCCTATTGCCTGCCCTATTACTGTCTGCCAGGATGCTAACATCAGAATCTGATTCACAATGACATGAGCACGTTCAAAAGTTTGATCACTTTTATAATGCCTTCATAAATGGAGAGAGTTTTCTAAAGGGAAAGGAGGCTTAGACTAACAGCAGTAAGGAAAATGAATGCTACACAATAAAAGTGTCACGTGTGTTGGCCTTTAGACTGGGCTCTGCCCCACAGTTGCTTGACAACGGTCAGGAAGGCCTCTTGCTCTCTTGCTCTTTCTATGTCCTCTTGCTCCTGCTCCCCATCTCTCCCCATCCTCTCCCCTCTCTCTCTTTATGTGCTCATGGCCAGCCTCTACTCCTCTACTCCTCTATTCTCTCTCTCTCTCTCTCTCTCTCTCTCTCTCTCTCTCTCTCTCTGCCTTTCTCTTAACTTCCCTTCGATGCTCTGAATAAACTCTATTCTATTCTATACCATCATATGGCTGGTCCCTCAGGGGAAAGGGATGCTTCACCATGGACCCACAGTGACAGCCCATTCCCCCACACCATACCCTGCCCTTCCACTAAACATATTACTTCTCTACTTATCTTTTTATAAAACACAACAATGTGTGTATCATAAAACAGAGAGGTCAGATTGAGAAGAAGAAGAAGAAAGCAGAACACCTAATTTGAATTTCATATAGACAACAATATAGTCTTTAATATTAAGCATGCCCCCCTGCATTGTTTGGGGGAGTTTATACTAAAACATCATTTTCTATTGATCTGGAATTAAAATTTAATTAGATATTGTATATTTTATGTGTCAGCTCCAACACTAAATGTATAAGTAAATTCAGTAAGCAAGTTAGAGTAGGTTTATTTCAGGCTGCTACCTCATTCATATAGAATTATAAGAGATACAAATATTATATTCTTGCAATAAAAACAAGTGTTATGCTTATGATTAAAATTCCCATGATCAAAACCAACAAGTTTGAACTCAATAATTTAAGTAAGTGTTTGGTTGCTAAAATTTAAGTATCTCTGTTTTCTGTCTTTTAGTTTATCCATCTTTAAAAAACCTATTGTATGGTGCTGGAGAGATGGCTCAGTGGTTAAGAGCACTAACTATTCTTCCAGAGGTCCTGAGTTCAATTCCCAGCAACCACATGGTGGCTTATAAATATCTGTACTAAGATCTGATGCCATCTTCTGGTGTGTCTGAAAACAGCTACAGTATACTCACATAAAATCAATCAATCAATCAATCTTTAAAAAAAAAAAAAAACCCCAACCTATTTTACAGAGACAGGTTCACTACTTTCACAGTGCTGATTATGTGACACTGTGTGGAGCTTAGGTGACCTTGCCTGGGTATTGGCTGCTATGATACTGCCTTGATTCATCCTGGAAGCAAGCATCTTGGAATGTTGTTAAGAGTCTCAGGATGTCCTTTGCTCATGTCACCTGACAAACGTGTAAGGCAGGAGGATTCATCAGCGTGTACCTGCCCCACCCTAATCTTATTAGGAACACTTCAGCTGCCCTTTGAGGAGCTACACTATTGCATGTAGTCTGGGTAACAAATGTTTATATACAGGGTAATTTCATCTTTAAATAGGTGGGCATGTGACCTAAGTCAGCCAAAGAGACAATGCTCTATGAAATTTGAGCTCTGCGAAGAGGCATTAGTCCATTTCCAAAGGAGAAAATGCTTTATTTCAGTGGTAGTTCTCTGGGGATATTGGAGCTCCTTGTGGTTATAATGCCAAGCAAAGAAAGGAACTCTTATTTCTATTCTAAGATTTATATAATCTTTCCAAGTTTTCTCTGAGTTTCCTTTTTATAAACTAGAGTGTGTTTTCTTGAGACTCATAAGCCTTTCTAAGTATATGCCATATCATTTTGACATTTTAAATTATATGTCAGTGTATAAATTCAACATAACAATCAAGCAATGCTACAGGAGAATTGCTATGACACAGTCACAGTGGGGACACTCAATGAAGTTTGAAACCTGCTTTTGTTTAGTCTGGGTTTTCCTTGAGAAGAACCTTGGGTTCCAGTAAGAGTATATTCTTTTGTTAGCCTGTCTTACTGAATAAAGTGTCTACTGTGTTCAAACTACAATGTAAAGGTTTGGGGAGTATATAAAATGATAAAGAATTTCAAAAAGTTAATGCAGCAGGCTGTATTAGAAAGTCAATACTAAGATGGAGTTTCATGGTTAGGCCATCATAGAAGAGCAGCCATAAAATCTACACTGTGGAGGAGGCCAGGGAGTGTGAAGCAGAAGGAAGCCAGAGTCAGGCTTGAGTAACAGTAGTTAACAGTAGTTTTGGCCCATCCAGGGAAATCTCCGGGGACATGATGGCCCTTCAAAGTAGTCTCAAGACAGCTGTAGCCATTAATGCCTGCTACCAAGAGGGGTACAGCCTTCACCAAGGTGGCTATCTGTAACCAGAAAAATCCTAAAGGAAATGACAACTGAAACCTGTTTGCCAGTGGTTCCTTGATCAGCTGGAGCAACCAGTTCTCTTGGAAAGAAGAGCTGGGTGATGGATTCCTGTGTCCACTGCAGTTAATTATCTACTACAAAACATTCTGAGGTGTAGACAGCTGACTGCACTATTGTTTATAACAGTCCCTTTGCAAATAATCTCCTAGATTATTAAGCCCTACCTGTTCTGCATTCAAATTTTAGTTGGATATTGTATATTTTATCTGGCAGCTCCAATACCAGGTATATAAATTTATTTAGTAAGTCTTAGCACGTCGGCCTGAAGTCCTAAGACCGGGGGGCTCAAATGCATCCAAGAAAGAAGTCTGAAAATGACCAACATAGTCATTAAAGAGACAAGGCTTTGCTAGCAGTATCTGCAGTACTTGGAAGGCTGATGCAGGCTCCCTAGTGATGGAGCAAACACCATCACACTTGCAAGCCACTGTCTTAGAGGTATATTTGAACAAACAAATCATTCTTTGCTACATGAAACCAAACAAAACAACCCACAACAGGCTTATTAGAAGAGATGGCAACTAGGCAAGGCTGTTCTGGGACAAAAGGTAGCATAGTGAGTCAGGGGTTTCTGGGTGAGAGAGGAATGTAGGTAAGGCACAGTGAGTGAGGTGAGCAGAATGTAATGACACAGAGCAGTGTAGCAACCCTGCTCAGGAGGAACATAAGTCATGACAAGGTGACTAATGACTAATTAACAATTGATTCTAGAGACCAACTGGTTCAGGAAACTCAGCACACAATATGGTAGAAGCAGAGACTTTTGAGCAAACACCATTACATAAGTATGCTTTAATAAATGTTATCAATCTTTCAGGAAATAATCCATATTCATCCATTCATTCACCAAGCATTTGCCTCAGACCTGTGGTATGCGTCAGTCTGCCAGGCAGTGTGGTAAATGGAGGGTGAACAGCACCCTCTCTCACAAACTCTGTTCTTGCTCCTACGTGGTGTTCAAGGGCTCTCTTGCTTGGACCTCAGTAACTGCTTCCAACACATGTTGCCTCTTCTTCCTCGCTGCTTGTGAGCCCCAATACATGTATTAGATTCCTAACTCTTGTTATTAAAATACTGCATCTGTTAACTGCAGTACGATTCCTCTGAATCATACTCAATTCTACAGTCAGAGGAACTGTCTGAGATGCCAATCAGATTGTATCACAGACACTTCAGCATCTTCCTGTTCCTTTCACGAATAAGCCCAGTTCATTGGCATTCCTCAAGTCGTAACTTGTCTTAACTCAGCTCATTTTATCTGTCTCATACATATAAGCAACACTCTTTCCTCCCACAAACTCTTCAGTTCTTTGAACAAGTTTTCTTTTACTTCCGGGTCTTCTGAGGCCCTTCGCCTCTGCCTCTTCACCTCACCTAACTGACTCCCTTCTTTGTTCACCCTTTGCTCCAGCTGACTCCAGCTAAAACTTAATGTCTTGCCTTAGGTGTCCTTGCTTCCAGGAAGCTTTCCCTGGGTTAGGTTTCTTTTCTATGTGCACTTCTGCAGTAGAGGTGTTTGAAAGAGTGTCTCTTATTGGTTCCCGTGTCTCTCTCTTGAGCATCTTGAAAACAGGAAAGTCTGTATCTCTGGAGTTGAGCTTCCTTCTTGGTACATTGTAGGTGCTAAGGAACCGCCTAGGTAGCAAAAGGTGAGAACACTTCATGGAGTATTTATAGAAAGTTCCGGTACAAAGCTGGGTGTGGTGGTGCATACCTGTAATCACAGTATCTGGGAGGAAGGGGATAGGATGACCCAGAGTTCAAGGTTATCTTTAGCTATATAATGGAGTTCAAGGCCAGATCGGCTTACAGGAATTCCTGTCTCAAAATGAAACAAGAACCCACAAAAAAACCCAACTAGAAAAACAAAAACAAAACATTTATACATCTTTTTTTAAAATGCCACAAGAGACCATGTTCTTATTATATTTCAGAGGTAAAGATTCACAGTTACCAATGGCTTTATTTTTGTTCCTCATTCATATCTACAACAATACAAAATATACCAGGCTTATTCTGTTCTATATGTAAAATTCTGAGAGCAACCAATCTGTGGCAGGGGCTTAGCTTCAGGTTCCTCTATTCAAATCTCTGGAATTTGTCCTCTCTCTCTCTCTCTCTCTCTCTCTCTCTCTCTCTCTCTCTCTCTC